>JARVGS010001968.1:34046921-34058405 GCA_031762315.1 Hypsolebias antenori | reverse complement strand
GGGAGGACTCACGGAGGGGCAGGAAGCCGCCCTACTGCGGGGACTTGGGGGGGGTGTGGTGGGGATCTTTGATGGGGGCTTTCCCTGGGTGAGGGGGTGGGGAGGCCCACCTCCCGGCCGGCCTCCGGGCCTCCTTTAGGGGTCTGCCCGAGGTGCCAGATGCAGAGCCGGGTTTGGAGGAGGAGTGGTATGTCTCTCTGGCCTTGGCCTCCCCCGCAGGGCTGGAGGGGTCAGTGCACTTCCTGTCCTCGGCTGTGACGGCAGCGCAGGTTGGCTTGGCTTCCTTGGGGATCGGCGAATGCTGTAACGTGGGGGTGTCCTTCACTCGCTGGCAGATCTCGGCGTAGGAGGGCTTCCTCAGCTCCTACAAAAAATAATCAGGCTGTAAAAAAAACTTCTTGACACAAAGTTTTTTTTTTCAAACGTATTTGGCAAACATCTCAAAAACTGAATCTGTTTTTAATTGCCAAACAAGACATTTGTAATAAACACCCTAATTTTATGGCGTGAGGGCAGATTTTTTTCTTGTTTTGTGGTCAACAGACAGAATAACTCGAGACAGAAAAACAAACCATGCTTGTTACTGTGGAGGCTCCAGTGTAGCAGGTTGTGTACAAGAAGGTTGGAAATTTTAACCAACAAATACTCAACAAAATAAAAACTGAGGTTTAAGTGTCTCATCTTAGTCATAAGTTTAATCTAAACAAGTCATATCCTGATTCAATCCAGGTAGAATAATCCAACACAGTTGAATCAGGACCTCTGGACGGTTTCTTTTTGTTCAGATTAACTTTGTTGGATTTTTCTACCTGGATTATTGAGCATGAATGAGAAGGTTTTGAACCACTTTGGCCATGACTGCCTCAAACAGTCGGTGGGGGAGAGGGCGGACTCCAGAAACCATCTGAGCACCATCAAACTGGTTGACACACCATTTGAAGGTGCTATTTATAAGACTAAGTTTGTTGCAGCTCCTCAGACTGATGAAGTTCTTGGGATGAAAGACAAAACATTTCAATAAAAATAAAGTGTCCAGAGGTCCCGACTTAACTTTGCAGGATAAACAAGGCACGTGAACCATAAAGTCTGATGGAGTTACAGTCAGATTCAACGGCTCAGGAAACAGTCGGATATGATTCAGGGCACATGAACACAGTTTATAACAATGGTCTGAACAAAGAAAGAGTATCTACTAACTTGAACAGTAGAGCTTCCACTGGTTTGTGTTCACTCCTCCAGTTTAAATATATAAAAAGGAACCACCTAGAGCTGCAAAAGTCAACTGCAGGTTCAAACCTCTGATTGTTCTTGTTCATATTAAAGCTGACGGTGAGTTTCACAAGAACTAAATTTGTTTCTCATAGTGGAGAAAAGTTTTCAGTGTTGGGTCAAAGTAAAGCACAATGTTTAGAGTTAAAACAAACCTTGTGAGACTAATGTCTGTGTCGGCTGAAATAAAACTTCTAGGGAGCGTGATAAATTGAGTTGGTAAAAATCAATAAGACACGACGAAGGATTCTGATTCAATTAATTCACTCACTTCAGCTCATGACTTCATCGATTTGTTGGTGACTGAGGTGTCTGAGAGGCGATAAAGATTAATACAGGTGTGAGGTGGGGGAGGGGAGCATACCGTTGCAGCTCCGTTGACCTGCACTGACTTGCTCGCCGTGGACAGAGTGCCGGGAACTCGCTCCACAGATTGCTGCACCTCCTTCGGCTTGACCTCCGTCGCCTTCACCTCCCTGAAAATTCAACACAGAGGACATCAAACATCTGATAAAGACATTTAATCTCCCTGGAAAAGTCTGCGGAAGGTTCAAATCACAGTGTTGGTCTTACACAGAGACAGAGGGGGCGGGGCTTTGAGGCGAGCCGGGAGCCGGGCTCGGCGCCGGGACTGAGGTTGTGGTTGGGGTTGTTGGCGAGGGCTGGAAGCTTGGGGTCAGCAGAGAGGTGGAGGACCGGAGAGGCTCTTTGGGACCCACTGGGGACAGAGCTCCACTGCTGCTGGAATCGGCGCTCACATTCTGAAATGACGTCACACAAACACGACCCGATTCAAAAAGAACTTCGGTACAAAACCCAACTCAGAGTTTTATTTAAACAGCTGCATCTGACAGGAAATATACTTAACTCTCATTAATGTACGTGCTTATCTCGTTACACAACAGAGGACAGAAACAGAAATGAGATAACTTGATGCTGCGGTCAGTGCTTACCAGTTCCTTGATGGTTCCGACCGCCTCCTTGCTGGCCAGCCGGTTCTCAAACACGCCGTCGGGTTTGAGCTGGCCTGCTGCTCCTGGAAGTGGAGGGAAGCTGGAGAGGCCGAGCTCAAAGTTCGGAGACGGGGGTTTGGGGGGAGGAGGAGGCGACTGAGGAGTCGCTCTCTGTGCGGCGGCAACACACAAAGTCAGACTGAACTCAGACAAGATGATTAAAGAAAAGCAACAAGGTCGTCTGGCAGCAGCTCACAACCATCATCATGATGACATCAACAAGAAGGTCATCCTGATGATCTTCTTTAACACTTTAAACAAACTGGATGAGTTTAAGACCAAAATGGTACTTACTGTAAACTTTTCGTCCCTCTTTTTCCTAGAAGCAGAAACATTTTTCCATTAAGACAAAGAACATCTGAATTTACAAACATCCCTACCGTAGTAAACCGTGACTTCACCGTAGACCGTAAGCAGCTCCGAGCTCTTACTGTAGATAGAGTGTCAGTGATTCTTTCAGAGAATTACAATGAAAAGAATTAGGATCTAAATTAGGCCTGTCATGATGACACATTTTGCTGGGCGATTGGCTCAGAAATTATTGTGATAAACGATAATATTGTTTGAAATTTGACAATAATTAGTAATTTTGTCAAATTTAAGAAGAAACGCAGATTTTTTTTTGAGTGTAGTACCTCTTTTTGACCATTGGATAGCAGTAATAGCAGTATAAGACTGTTTGAACCAAAGGATGGATAGTGAGGGAGCGAGCAGCGTGTCTAAGAAAAATGGGAGGGAGGCCCCTTGATGTGACATGGGCTGTCTCTTGTTTGTCGGTTCTCAAAATGACGGACGCTCGGTGTGGTTTGAGCTCTTTAGCCTTTTTCTCACACTCCCCCCCCCCCACACCCGGTCCTGTTCGGCATTGATGACACTGAGAATTATTGTCCGAGTGTCGAGGTGATACCCAACAGACACACAAAACTTTTAATTAAAAAATAAAATAAAATAAAGAAAATCAGTAAACAAGTTCTCGGTTTCTTTTTGCAGAGAAAAACAACTTTTTACACAAAGGCGCGGGTTTCAACAGTGAATTTTGTAGTTTCGATAAGACGGAGGTTTTGTCCTGAGGTCGGCCTGTTAGCTTAGCTTCTCAGCTTAGCTACTTTTAACGATCCAAAAACACAATTTTGGATGGTTAAAACAGATTTTAAAGAGAAAAGAGAAAGGGGGTGGTCAGTGAAGACACCGGAGTTGAGCCTTTTGTCGTCCAGTGTCTTCAGTAGAAAGAGAGAAACATGAAGAAATGATAAAGCTGATAAATGAAAATGAGGTTGATAATTTTCATTCATCATGCGATTAATTGATTTATTGTTTATGGCGACAGGCCTAATCTAAATGTATTCACCGTTTCATTTACGCCCTCGCTCTCTTTGTTTTAGGAAGCGCAGTATCACAGAACAGGCACGACGAGTGTTATCGTGTTTAAACCAAGACTTTGAACGTACCTTCCTCGACCGACTCCCAGGAAGTAGTCAGGCATTAAGGGGTCCGTTACGCGCCCGGTGCCCACGGCATCTCTGCGAGGGAAGGTTGCGGTGGAGGGTAATCTAGCTCTGGGCTGGCTGGTGGGGACTCGTGCTTGCGGGCTGCTACGAACTCCGTTGAGCCTCTCGCTGGGAAAGGTGGGGAAGAGGTTGGGACTCTCCAGGAGCCCAGTACTGCGGTCTGACGTGGGGATGGTCGGCCTCAGGTGAGACTTGCTGTGATTTCTGAGGAGAAAAGAGTACTCTGGTGTGACTGAAGAATAAACTGCAGTCGAAATGATGCATGACGCTTCTCAAGTACGCTCGAATTTACTTAAATATGTTTAACTAGTTTTGCAAACTTATTCTAAGACTCTGTGATCGCTGGGACCCTTCAGAGAAACAAACCTGTTTCTGGGTGAGAAGTGTCTGACTGTGAGGGGCGAGGTCGCTGGTTTGAAACTATGGGATGTAGTAAATCCATTGATGAACTGGTTATTATGAAATGGAGGAACCTGGAAAATAAAGACATTATTTAATGTCAAAGTGAACTGGATGCTTTTACATGAAACATTGATGAGAATCAGTGGCAGGACAGGAACGTGTAAACCAAAGTCTTCTTTTAGACTCAAAAAACCCCAAAATAATACATGTAGTAGATCAAAAAAATTACAGAAATGTGTGTTTATAATACAGTGTTGAACATAAATTTACCAGGTTTATGAACCTGGATTTATTAAGTTTAGCAAAACTGGGCTCAATATATTGATTTAGTCAAATTAAATTGTTAGTAACTTTATTTGATTGCTTTGTTATTGCTAGTTTATGAAAATCTAAACTTAAACTTGTATTCAAATTTGTCATTTTCAAATAGAGTACATACTTCATTCATCCCTGGAAGGGAACGTTTTAAAAGAAAAAAAAAACGAATAAAATCAAAATTAGAAAGTAAAGAAATACAAACCAAGATCCTATGAAGTCAGACCAGTTAAAGGTGATTTAACAGTTAAAAACGTTGATATTACACAAATCATTTCACCATTGTATGGAAACATACAGTGATGACATTGTGTGACATTATTATTATTATTATTACCGGTAATAATCTCTGCATCATTATTACCGTATTTTTTTGGACTATAAGGCGCGTTTAAAATCCTTTAATTTTCATAAAAATCGACTGTGCGCCTTATGTATTAATAATTCTTGTTGTGCTTACTGACCTCAAACTGTTTTTATGTGCTGCAACTGAACAATGTTGAGTTATTTTGAATGAGTTGACTAAAGTTTGACTTGTCGACTGTTTAGTTTCGCTTAATGCGTCTTATAGTCCGAAAAAAAACGGTAGTTTAGTAAGCATCAAATTCAAAATTCTGAATTTCACTTAAGGCTTTTATTTTGAATAAAATGTGTGATTTAACGTTCCACTCCATCCATCTTGGTTTGAAAGCATGAAACAGAGACAGCAGAGCCTGGATCTCACCAGTGTTGGATCGATGAAGCTGTGAGTGGTGGACCAGGCCTGTGGCGTGATCAGGCTGTACAAAGGGAACTGCTGCTGGGGGCTGTAAACTGGTGGGATGTAGTACGACGTGTAGCGCTGCTGAGCGTACAGGTTCACCTCCACCGGCCGGTAACCGTTCTTTGGCATGAAAGTGTTGATTGCGATTGCCTTCGCTTTGATCCTCGCCTGATGGGAGAGCAGAGCGGGAAAATGTAGATAAATACTCAAGCACATTTATGGTCCAGAAAAATGTGAATTGGTGCAATTATCAACCAAAAAAAAGTTTTATTTAAAAAAAAAAATCAATATGTATTCAAACTGGACTGAACTAAACAAAAGTATTTTTAAATGTTTTGTCTAAAACAGGTTTCTCTTGAAAATGAGCCGTTGTGACTCAGTGAGACGACCTGTATTAATCAAGGACAAATGGGATTAAAATTAGCTGTGTTCACTTGGATTAAAATCTGAAGTTAACTGATTCAAATGGATTAAAAGTGATTAAACAGGTCTGTATGAAACTGAGTTTGAAGTTGGCTGCATTGAACTGCAATGAATACTTTTTACAGTAATCTATGACAATAAATAGGTAAATGTGAGCGATGGCTCCAGAATCAAATTTTGAAAACATGGCAAAACAAGATCCAAGATAAAGATCCAAGATGGTCTTCAACAACAACAGAGGAGCAGTTGAGTCAAACTGTAAAAATACTAAAATAAAAAAATGTAAAAAATTAGGCAAAGCAACAATTAGGTGGAAGGTGAACTGCAAACCAAAAATATAAGTAATATATTAAGTTTTGGTATGTTTCTATTAATGCATTTCTTTTTCAAAAAAACCAAACAAAATCTAAGTCTTAAATATGTTTTATGCTATTTACCTTTATTGGTTTCCCTTGGAAAGTCTTCACTTCCTCTCGGAGATACTGATATGCCTTTAGAAAAACAAAATTAAAACTAATCATCTGTAGAAAACTCTGATTCGAAACAAGTTAAAGATAATTCTCCACATATATCTGCATGGTGGAAAGAAACGCCTTCATTTGAGTTAAATGTTCTTGTTTAACGAAGGTCTTACCTGCTGTGCGTCTGCTTCTGATTCAAAGGTGATGAACCAGTTGTCGTTGTAGGCGAATTCACAGTTGATAAACTTGGGTAAGTTGTCTCCTTTGAACAGGGCTTCAACTTCCTGCAGAACAAAACGTCGTTTTATTGTGCGAGGCCCTGCAAGCCTTTTTTTTTTTTTTTTTTATACACAATCTAATTTTACATCTAAGACGTAGTTTGTGCAACAATAAAATGAACTCACAATAAATTCAACAGAAAATTGTTGCTTTTAACCATTTTTATTATTCTGCTCATTAAAAGTGAAAACTTGACAATCCAAAACAACTTGACTAATAACAAGAACCATATGTGATTCAACTCAATATTTATGAGCCTCGTTTTTTATTACCGGTAAGTGCTTTAGCAGGAAATCTAAAAATAAAACTACAAAGTTGACTACATGCTTATGGATGTTTTGTAAATATGAGACTAATAAACTGAAGAAAAAAAACGTCGTTGACCGCCCCTTTATTTTGAAGGAACAAAAACAGGAAAAAAAAAAGAAAAGACAAAGTTTAGACTGTGTGGGAAAATCTAATTATACCTAAATTACTCATTTTATTGTAATGTCATTTCTATATTCCCTGTAGAATTAAAAATAAAAAAAAAAATGTGTAAAGTTTGGCCCTCTAGTTAAAGTAACATTAACAGACGTCACCATAACTTTCTGTAAACATGTTATATGGTTAGAATTAATAAAATTACAGCTCCCACACACATACTTCAGCTCTGAGTCAACTAGGGATGCACAATATTATCGGCATGGTATCGGTCGATATTAGCGTTAAAGTTCAATATCGGTCATCGGCCGTTACATCAAAATAACCCATCGACATAAACTACATTTTTGTTTGACAACACAGTGACAAGGACGCCTGCAGCGCCACACCGTGGCACACAACGTGATGACATCACGCGCACCTACATGATCTGATCACGGCGGAGATGAAAATTCAAAATGACGGCTGTGTGGAAGTTTGTTTTTTTTTTTCCGTCGAGGATGACAGATTCAGAAGATTTCTGGATTACTTTGAGCCTCGCTACATCGTCCCCAGTCAGAGATATTTTTCTGACATAGTCTTACCCGAGTTACAAGCCGTCATTTCTGACGTCATTGAGAAGCTAATAGCCGATAGCACTTGGGTGAGTTTTACCAGAGACATCAAGTTTTAGCCTCGTTAGCATGATTAGCCTTACGGAACAATGGATAGACAAAAACTTTGAACTTAAAAAGTCTGTCCTTCATGCACAGGAGTGCAGAGGATCCACTCTGCAGCTAGGAACCTGGAACAAGCCTCTACAGGTGAGACAGCATCGCAGGTGACTAATGCTAATAAATAACATTTAACACTTTTCATTTAATATAAGTTAAAGTGCTCTGCATATCAGGCTGTTACTGAATATATGTCACCAGCTCTTACAGCTGTTGCACAGTTTTTGTAGCAAATAAGCCTAAATAAGAGAGAGGGCTATGTTCTGACAAAGGAATGTGTATAAAATATTGATATCGGCTATTGGCCGAATAAGTTTTAACATACTGGCATATCAGATATCGGCCAAAAATCCAATATCATTGTGATGTTCTCCTGTGTCAATTACGTCACTGTCTGTGTGTGTTTAATTAATGTTGTTTTCCTCTGTACAGCTGATTGGCTGAGCGCGGCTTAAAAGGACCAAGCTCCGCCTGCTGGAAGAGCGGAGTCGTCTTGAGGTCTGATGGTTCTTGCGTTCCAGCCTTGCTCCCACTCTGGCAACCTGTGTTGCACCTTGTCACATTTGTTGTTTGTTGCTGTCGAGCTAATTGTTTTTGGGACTGGGAGACACTTGAGTAGTTTAGTTTTCTGGTTTTTGGTTGTAGGGTTAGGCCCTGGGTTATAGGGTGAGGGTGAGGGGAGCGGCCCGAATCTGACGGCGAACTGCTGATTGGTTCGGGGCTTCTAACTCTTTTTGTTTGTTTTAACCAGGCCTCCCAGTCTGCAGTTTTGTTCAGAGGATTTTAGGACAATTAAAGCCTTGTCAAAACTAAAAATCATCTGAGCTTCATATGTTGTGTGTCTTGTCTACCCCTAGACGTTTCAGGACTGTAACAATCATGCATCCCTAAAACTAACACATGCTGAACACATAAATAAGACTAACAAGAACAGACTAATCTCTAAAAGAATAAAGCTGAACAGCTAACTGAAATGATTAACAATGAACATAAATTTGACTCATAATCCCTCCCCGAGGTCATGTGATCAGCAGTCAACCACAATGGACCACAACAATACTACCGGTAACATACTCAAATACGTGCAGTAAATGTTTTGTTTTTCTGAAAAGTGCCGGTAACACGGCTGGTTAAAAAATAACAATACAGCAGCCCAACAGGATTGATCGCTATCTTCAAAAACTCGTCAAAAACAAAAGTAAAATAAACACAAATATTCCGCTGCATTGTATAAGCTGCCGTGTTCAGCGTGTGAAAAAAGTAGCAGCTTATAGACCAGAAAGTACGGTATGCTGCTAATTTTCCTCAGAAAAGTTGGCGTGATGTGCAGCTGTATTTTGACACCTGCACAGTAACTGCAGCCTCAAATGTCCAGATATAAAAACCACGCCAACCACGCACAGCACTTTTTAAAAACCTGGTCCAAATGTATCTTCATTTGTAAAGTGTAGATTAAAGCAGAGCTGTGGGGCCGGCTGCAGAGGTGCGTTGAAACAGTGTTGCAAGCTGTGCACAGATACAAGTGTGATTTTCAGCTGCGTAAAACATGGCTGCACATTTCACTGTTTCCAAACACAGCGAGCCGGTGAAACCATAACCAAAGACATGCCCAGTTCTTTAGAACCGGCAGCGTGCCTCCAACAGTTGCAGCCCAGTGCTACATTTAGCCTCGCAGCATGAACATGCACATCAAAACGTTTGTAAATCTTGTTTTATGGACCTATTTTCTCCCTGTTGAGTGAATGTGCTTTGAAGCAGGTATCATTGTAAAATGAGTTCCTTACCCGTGACATTGAGCCCATCCGAGCGCTGACACCAGATGAACGGGCGGGTGGAGTTTGACCCACTGCTGCTGAACCACTTGTACTCGTAACATTCACCCCCTGTGAGCAGACGACAGAAACAATCAGCATCTGTAAACACTGCACAGTCTGAGCCTGCAGTGAAAACCATTCATCATACAAGTGACAGATTAATAAAGCAGCTGCTAAATTATGGTTGTATAATGGGCTGCTGTCACATAATGTCCAGTTCAAGGTTTTTAATCTTCAGTAAGAGCTTTTGCTTAATGACGTTCTATCAATGCTATTATGACTTTATCAATATCTCCATCAGGGCAGTAAATGACTGTGTTTCCCTATGGAGTCCTGTGTAAGCAGTCGTCGATGCAGCCAATTTCTCTGTAAACGAACAATGTAACCTTGAACAAAAGGAAGATCTGCTCTCCGCAGGCCTGGCTGCAGCATCGCCGCTCCAGTCCATGGCACGTCTCCATCTCCCGCTTTCACAGGACGATTTGTCTGCGGCAGAGACAACTTCATCCCTAACGTGCTTCCCTTTTCCCATTTCTGCACTTTTTTTTTCTTTCTTCTTGCTCTGCTACGTCTGAAGTCATTTTCCAGATGTGTGAAGTTATCGCTGAGTCGCTCATTTCGCTCGGCGCTTCCCACCGTCTTTTAGGAGCAGATTGGAGTTTTACTAAGATAAGAGGATGAGCAGGCGTTCTTTCTGGAGGCAGAGTCATGAGTGTGGTTGTGTTGATGTGTGAAGATCTTAAAGAGCCAGGTCTTCTGACTGATACATCCACTCAGTTACCAACAGAGAAAAGGATCAAAGTGTCTAAAACTACAATTTAGAACAGTTGTTCAGGAAGAATAGCGATTAGGAAGAGTTAAACTCAGTATTAATAACGCATATGACCTGCAGGTCAACGGCATCCTTGAGGCAGTTGCCTCTAAACCTTGAACAAATAATAATTATTATTTTTTTAAGTACAGTACTTATTTGAGCCTTAATGATGCTCAACTTCTGGGCAAGAAAGCATAAAAATAATAATAATCCAGTCAAATGTTTTAATCCCACAAAAATTTGAAACATTCAAGAAAACGAACTTCTTGCAACAAAAAATATTTTAGCAAGCTGACGACGTTTGAAAATAATTACAGGCACATTCACATGAAGTTATTTCTACTGTAAATGTTAGCTTCTCCATATGTTAAAAGGTAATTAATTTCAAAGTTTTAGATGAGGTTCAATGAGGTTTTAGATAAAAAGAAACTGTGTGCACTCGTGTTTTATGGTTTCAAATGAAAATGTTGAGGTAGGACTGTAAATTAGTATTTTTATTGCAGAAAGGTCCTTGAATGACCTCGACTTGAAGAACTGGAGTCTACTTTTGATAAAACCAATGAGCTAAAGGCTAGTCTGACCTTAGCTAAGACCAAAGAGGACTGATGCCATTTTAAAACAGTTTCAGTGTAAAACAAAAAAATCAGTGGTTCCCGTGAATGCTAATTTATTGCTGGAGTCAAAGTACTTTATAAACTGACGTATGCAGTAAACTATTCATGGTTATTCAGTGAAAATGTGAGTGTGTGTGGGGAAAAATGTCACGTGTCCTGTTTTTGTGTACGTGCAGAAAGTATTCCTGCTCTGAAGCTGGGTCAGAGACAGCTCTAAATGAGACAAAACCTGCGATCAGTTCCAACCCTTGGATGCTTTTCAGAGAGCAGCCTGAACGCATAAAAATGGATTAAACCGTTGTTTGGGCACTGGCTCCCCTCAGGGCTGTGTGCTGAGCCCTCTACTGTTCACTCTGCTCATGTATGACTGTGCAGCTACCCATCCAGGCTGTCATACTGTAAAGTTTGCAGATGATACAGCGTTAGTGGGATGCATCGCAAACAAAGATGAGTCCAGCTACAGGCAGGACGAACAACCTTCACATCAATGTGAAGAAGACAAAAGAGATGATTGTGGACTTCAGAAGGAACAAACACACCCCTGAACATTAGAGGATCTGCGGTGGAAGTGGTCTCCAGCTACAAGAACTTGGGTGTGCACCTGAACAACAACCTCAGCTGGAGCAACAACACCACCAGCCTGATCAAGAAGATCATCAGAGACTCTACTTCC
>JARVGS010001968.1:33981555-33993997 GCA_031762315.1 Hypsolebias antenori | reverse complement strand
TCACGCTCTCTGAGGTCAGCAGATCAGCTGCTGCTGGTCGTCCCAAAGTCCAACAGGAGGCTGAGAGGTGACCGAGCGTTCTCAGTCGCTGCCTCTGACATCACTTCCTGTTTTTAAATCTGAAGGCACATTTTTTTCTCTTTGGCTTTTAACACAGCTTGAAATGTTGGTTTTACTGTTTTTAAGATATTTCTTTTATAGTTTTTACTGCTTGCTGTTTTGATTTGGTAGTTCATTACTTTTATGGTGTTTGTTGAGTTGATGGTTTTTATGCTTGTATGTGTGTTAGTGCACACTACAGCACTTTGGCCAACGGTGTTGTTTTAAAGTGCTTTATAAATAAAGTTGTATTTTATTGTATTGTATGCAGCTCATTTTACCGTTAAAATGCATTTATTAAGGAAAAGTTAAACTGAGACACACCTTTGCTATAATGTCGAGCAAACAAATAATTGTTTTTAAATGTTAATCTTGGTAAATTCTTGTTAAAGCCCTCCCGTGCACGCTCCCGCGGCCGCCATTTAGCAGCCAATCGATTTTTTGCACAACACCGGCGCACACTTCCGGGTTGTCAGCGGTGACGCGTAGTAGATGAGACTTATACGGTGAAGCGATGTATTAATGTTTTTTTCCCACTTTATTAGACATATTTGGACAGATGCGACGTGCACGGTAGTAAGATAATAGAGCACGATGCATCTGTACGCACTCCACTGACACCGATTTGAAACGTTATCAGATTTTTTTGTTTTCCAGGAGAGACCTCCGTTCATCCCAGAGGGAGCTTTGAATCGTAGGAAAGCCATGGAGGTGGATGCACCTAAACGCAAACTGGTACGTAGGAGTTCACTGGAGGCAAAACCATAAAGGCCTTGCTGGTGTTTGCAGAAGGATCTTTAATTGTTTTAGTGCTCAATACCTGAAGTCTTTAAAGGCAAATGTTGCTCTTCATACATCTCTACTTTACTTAAAGGTTTGAAATTCTCGTCAAGTTGTTTTGTTTTTGTCTCCATCACCGATCTGGACTGTTTAACAGAATATTGTATAAACTGTCTCGATCTGGTTTGCACGTGTTTGAGTTAAAACGTTTCGTTTCGGATCCTGCAGGAGAGAGACCTGGAGATGGAGCTGGGTGACGATTACGTTCTGGACCTGCAGAGTAAGAAGTGTTTTTATTCTGACGGTACAGCCGTCCTTGTAGAGGTTAAATGCTTACTAGCTTCACGTTCATGTATTTTTAAGAATACTGGGATCTGATGAACGAGGATGAGAAACATGATAAGATTCCTGAGATGTGGGAGGGACACAACATCGCTGACTACATCGATCCTGATATTATGAGGGTGAGATTTTCATTTTCAAAACAATGTTTATTTCTTGAACCTTCAAAGTCTTGTTTGTATTTACTGTATTAGTTTTAACCCTTAGTTTTATGTGTTGTAACCAAGAGGTGACTGAAACAAGAGTATTCAGGTGTTTGGCAGTTTGCCCCACGTATAAAGCTTTTATCAGCCATATAATTTATTTTATGGATGTTGAAAAAGTCTGTGGATCTTCTGTTGTCTTATGTAGAGACAGATGTGTAATCAAGTGCAATTTAGCTTGAATATATTTTTTTCTGAATGTAGTTATGAGCTAAAATGAAAGTTGAGGCTTCCTATTGGTTAACTGAAGCTAGAAGATCTGATTTATGGCCTCAGCCTGTTAAAGTTTGTTAATTAATTCTGGGACCAACAGTCGAGTTTATCTGCATGTAATTTATGGTCTGTTGAGTCAGGTCTACTGTTGTGTCCATGTGTCTCCAGGGAAATCAGAAGACTTATCCAATATAAAAAAAACCTGTGTGGCTTGATTCAATCCTGCAGTTTAATGTAATTTATCGTGCGTCTCTCCTCCGTGGCAGAAACTGGAGGATCTCGAGAAGGAGGAGGAGCTGAAGGAGCGAGCCGGGGAGTACGACTCTGACGAGAGCGAGGACGAAGAGATGCAGGAGATCCGCGCCCTCGCTAAACAGATCAAAGAGAAGAGGCAGCTCATGGTCGCCGAGTCCAGAGAGAAGGACATTCACGGGCCTCGCATGCCCAGAACCGCCACCAAGGTGAGGGGGGCGGGGCTTGATGTTTACCTGAGAGGGTCAGCTTTAAAATGAGGTCAGAGCAGCATGCAGGTTCTACTCCTTTTATTTGTTTATAAATTAGTATTTTTTTTATTCCTTCTTTGTTTTAATCATTTTAAAAGCAATAACAAATAGTCCAAAACCGACAAAGATCATCGCAGACGTTTTGACCGTTTTGTTTTATTTTTAATCTTAATATAATTTTAGTTGAGCGCCATAATCCAGACGAGTTTTTCGACATCATCTCACAAACGGAGCTCGTCGGAAAACACAACTTTAAATGTTATTTTCCGGTAGCTTTTTGTTTTTCATGAGAAGGACTGATAATTGATTTTATTCATTTATTTATTGTACTCTATTAATCCCCAATGGGGAAGTTGATTTAACTGGATGATCTTTAATTCCCAGCTTGGAGCTGATGGTCTTTAATCACTGTAAAGGAAATAGTTTGTCCCCAAAATGTTTTTTTTATTGGCTGTTAATAAAAGTTTCATCACTGCATTTCAGCGACAATTTTTTTTTGTTTTAATTTTAGTTTTAAACCTTTTTAAAACTGTTACCAAACAGTAAATTTAGCTTTTGGTTGTAAACCACTCCTAAACATTAGCACTAATAGTTTTATTGTTGTCTGATGTTAATGAGAGGCTTTCTAACATTTAACTCCAAACTGTTTGTGTTTTTCTGTTCAGGTTGAGAAAAAGCAGCTGGAGAAAGAGATGAGTAACCTCGGTCTGGACATGAACGACAACAAAGATGTAAGTCCTTACGTTTTTACATCGCATGCACTAACTGTTTAAAAGCTCTGGAGATCCAGCGAGTTAAAAAATGTGATTGGCATGTGATCAGTTTTTACTTTCACTAATTACTTTTTAAAAAGAAAATGCGTATTTGAACTGAAGAGTCCCAATAACGCAGATAATTGAAAACATATTTGGACAAAAGCTGATAATTCACTATTTTTTTTATTTATTTAAGCTTGTTAAAATTTTTAACTGAAAAGTTTCTACATGGTTAGTTTATTTTGAGAGCCAAACTTTTTTCAAGGTGTTAATTTATTGATTGTATGGAAGAACAATAAGAACTTATTACTAATTATTTATGTGTTTATGACTATAAGCCTCTTGTAGGTTCAGGTTTTGTTTATTTGTCATGTACAAAATCAACACAAGGTCAACGATGTAATGAAAGGCTGAGGACCGTCTCGACTCGGGAAAAACCAAACAAACAAAAAAAAACAAAAAAACAAGAACTATCAAAGCATGCAGCAAAAATACTATAAACATAGTATGTACTAAAAAATACTACTAACATACTAAAAATTAAAAAAAATACTAATGTACAAAAACCATATAAAAATATACTAATAACATACAAAAAAAACCCATAAGAAATACTGCTAACATACAAAAAAACCTACTAAAATACAAAAAAAAGCTACTAACAAACAAAAAACATTTTAAAAAATACTAACGTACAAAAAAAAACATTAAAAATACTACTAGCATACTAAAAAAACATTAAGAAATACAACTAACGTTCTAAAAAGCATATAAAAAATACTACTAACTTACTAAAAAACATATTTAAAAAATACTACCAAAATACTAAAAACACTAAGAAATACTACTAACGTACTAAAAAAATTAAGAAATACTACTAATGTTCTAAAAAAAACATTTTAAGTTTCAATGAGATTAACCTGCCTAAATAAAGGTTGTATGAATTAAAAAAATACTACCAAAATACTAAAAACATTAAAAAATACTAACATACTAAAAAGCATATTAATAAATACTACTAACGTGCTAAAAACATATTAAAAATACTACTAACGTACTAAAAACATTAAAAAAAATACTACCAAAATACTAAAAAACATTAAAAATACTAAAAACATATTAAAAAACATTAAAAATTACAATACTAAAAAAAATAAAAAAAAATACTAATAACATTCTAAGAAAATGTATAAAAATTACTAAAATATAAAAAAAATTAAAAAACAATTCTACTAAAATACAAAAAAAAAGTACTACTAACATACTAAAAAAAAGCATATAAAAAAACTAAAATACAAAAAAAAAATACTACTAACATACAAAAAAAAAATAATAAAAAAATAAATAAATAAACAAGGCGCCAAAGTTGAAAAAAAGAAATGCATGTACAGTGTAATTCGTTTAGCAGTGACTGCTAACGTTTGTTTGCTTGTATGTTGTTTGCTGGATACAGATATCGGCTCATTTAGTCTCTTCTGTTGTAAAGTTTAGATCATCATCTTCATTTTTATGCATATTTTTTAGGAAGAACTGCAGTTCTGAAGTTAGCTACAACCAATCTGACCTCATCTGCATGTCCCAACTGATGCTATTTTAATATATGTATTTATTTTAGAGCATCTATTATCTTTAAAGCCTGATGTTATTAATTTCTCAATGTGTGTAAAAAGGACAATTTTGCAGTTTTCTGCAACGTTTAGATCAGTAAGATCTTTGCACATTTTGATCACTGTGGTTAAACGTCACTTCAAGCAAAACAATTAATTACATGTGCTGTTTGTATTACATAACATTGTAAAATTATAACCAAAAGTTACTCACTTCTGTTTTCATTGCATTTTGTTTTTTGTCTTAATACCCATTAATATATCATTAACTTTTAAAGATGCATGTCAGATTTTTATGTTTGTGTTTGTAATTTCAGAGCCATTACGCTCAAGAGGCCCGGCGTTCCCGCAGCATCACGAGGAAACGTAAGCGTGAAGCTTCGGCTCCTCCGACGTCCAAAACCCGCAGCCAGAGCGCCTCTCGTCCACCTCGAGACCAGTCTGGTCTGAGAGATGCGAAGGTGTGTGATGTCTTTATGTCTACAGCAGCCCCAATATGAAAAGTTTACATTTTATAACAGAGTAATACAAAAAAATGGGTAGATATTATATACATGTGTGTATATATATATATATATATATATATATATATATATATATATACTGTATATAGTTCTTGACAATCCAACTAACGTTTGCATTTCGCTAGAAGGGGATGGATGGATGGATGGATGATCCTCTCTTGTGTCTTTACTCTTTTTGTACATCAGATGGCGAGAAAGACAAAGAAGATGATGAAGAACTCCCAGAAAGAGATGAACCGCCAAGCCAGAAGAGGAGAGTCGGACCGACACGTGTTCGACCTCAAACCCAAACACCTCCTGACTGGAAAGAGGAAGTCAGGATCCACAGATCACAGATAAAACGACTTTCTCTGGACGGGGGAAAAACAGATTGTCTTTTTTGCCGCCCTACGACATACAGAATCAAAGACTTGGTATCCAGTTATTTAACTGGTTGCTTTAAAATATTAAATTGATTGTGTACCCTTGTGTTAAAGAGCTTATCTTGGCAGTAAAACAACCTTTTATGACTTACAGCTTGAGGGTGTGGTTCAGGAAATCCTGGCCTTATTTTGGATAAAGTGATGATGATAATTTCTGTGACTCAGAAACAAGAAGCTAAATAAAAGTATACCTGAGCAAAACACATACCAGGTTGTTAAATACATTTTTCTTTATGGATTGCTTTTATCTTGGAAACTTAGTTTGGGTCCATAATGTATATATTTTTTTATCTCTTTGCTTTGCTCTGACCAGCAACATTGTTTTCCTTTATGCATCGTATTCTTTAGAAATTAATCTCCAGGCATATCAAACGATGCATATTTTGTGTTTATAAACATTTTTATGTCTTTCAAACAAACTAGCTAGTGTACTGTTAAAGCTAATTTCAAAACGATCTATATTGTTTGCCCAATTATAAATTTTCAGTCGTTTAAAAATAAGTATTTTTCCCCCATTTTGTTCTGTTTATTTTTTTGTATAAATAATGTTGATGTAGAAAGAGCCGGTGTTTTGCATAAACATGTACCCTGCCGAAAAAGCGCACCCTTCATTCATTTGATCGTTTATTTAATGATAGATTAAAATTCAGAGAAGATAGTTTTCTGTATTTTGGTAACTCTAAAAAGTAGTACGTTATTTTGCAATTATTTTGTGTTTAAACATGACGGAACTAGTGATGCTTTCCGTAAGTAATGCCCCACCAAAATTGGTTATAACTTCCTCGCAAAACTAAACTAATCAATCTGAACGAAATTAAGATAAATTTAGTACCTATAAATAAAACCTTTATTTTATGTATTTATGTTTCATATGGTCGTCAGATGGGCTTCATGGAACCGGGGTGCTTTTTTCAGCACAACACCGGTCGACCGGAATTAGCTTCGTTATCTTTTCCCACGGACTCTTAACGGTCCGCTGTCGGGACGGATTTTAAACAAAAACCTGCGCAGCACACGAATAAAGGAAAAATGCGAGCAATGCCAACATTCGCGACAATACCTCGGAATAAAATCCACCATTAAACAGACTTTCTGGTAAGTTTGGTGCCATTTTATGACCGGTTTCTCTTTTTTTTTTTTTTCTGTTAGCCTGTTAGCATCAGCAGCTAACGGGTGATGCTAGCTTCGCTTAGCTTGGGCAGAGGGAGGTGACTGGACAGGAGGAATTTGTGAGTTTAGCATCACTCTTCTGTGTTTTTTGAATACGCACAGTGATAAAATGGCAACATTAATGATAAATTGTGTCGGGCCTCACCTCTTTGAGTTACAGATCGGAGTAGCAGACCGTCTGACAGTCAGACAAAGGTGTATTATTCTGCTGGTTCTGAAGCAAAACGGGTGATCAAGGCTACAGTGTCTTTAGTGACTTTCAGGCTGGTTTAGGGTAAAACATATATAATTTTTTATTTCTATTTTAAGTAGCCGGAGACCTTCATTTTTCATCTCAAGGGCAACCATAGCGGTGTACAAATACAGCTGGACCCAGCTGCTCATGTTTGTCTATAATCTCATCCTGATGCAGTGATGTCAACTTTTTCTATCATTAAGTCTAAACATTCAATCAGTGAAGGATATTTCACACATTCAGTAGCTTATTAAAAATGTAAAGAGTAAAGTTCTTAAAGACAATGACAAGATGAAAACTAAATGAAATCATTAAATTATAGATTGTGTTTTTTCTTTACAAAAATGAAAAAAATCTGCTGAAAATCTGTTGGAGTATATTTTATAAAGTATGATAGATCAGAGCATCACAACCCTGCAAATGCTGCAGCTCTTTTCAGTTAAGATTACCTAATTTTGGGGGGAGTTTATATGCCCCTTTTATCCATTTAAATGTAGTTTTTGGAATGGTCAGTTTGTTTACACATTGGACCTTATCATTGCATTTGGACAATATTATTAGAATATAATCACTTTTAGCACTCAGTTGTTGATAGAAATGACAGGTTAATTGGTTTGAAGTCATTTTTTGCAGCCTCATTAGCTGTAGGTTTTGCTACACTTCCCTGGTAACGTGGTTAATTTGTTAGGAAAATACATCAGGAGATTTTCAGAATAATGTCATGATGAATGTTTTCTTTAGACTACAGTATATCTGCTTCCTCTCTGTTAAAATATTGACTTTAATTGCATGCTTGTCACTTTCTAGCTTTGTAATTTCTTTTGCTTCACCTTATGGTACCCGCTGAGGATTTGTCTGGCAAATACGCTCAGCAACACTGTTGTTTTTTTTTTCACACTCATTCATTTTGTCATTTTCACACATTCACAATAGCAAAGCTGCCAAATACAACCACTGCCATGCGGACACCCTATATTTGCTTGCTGAATGAAAAACTTGCACGATGCCAGGGATTTTTATTTTATTTTGTTTGACCTTTTTGTCTGCTTTCAGACAGGTGGGATCAGGGTTGGACGCAGACATGCCAGAAAGCGGGAGCAGCGTTGCCGCCCGCCAGGCAAAGCAGAAGAGGAAGTCTCACAGTCTGTCCATCCGCAGGACCAACAGCACCGAGCAGGACCGCTCAGGCCTGCAGAGGGACATGCTGGAGGGACAGGTGATGGCGACTCCGGTTTCCTTTTAAGGAATGCGTGTGTCACTTCTGCGTATTTCCAGCTGCTTCTCGTTAAATGCCAAGCTGCTGTCAGTCATTATTAGCCTGCTGTCCTGCTGTTGCCGTCTGCACTCGTAAGCACTAAACCTAAGCCACTTAGGTTTTAATGCACCCGTTTAGGCAGACTCACAATGGTTTATAATATTATCGCTGACTTAATCACGCCACAATTACTGCATTATTAATGTCATGTACTGTTAATTTAGCTGAAAACAATTGGATTTAGACACAGATCAACTGGCTCGTTGGTGTTTGTTCCTCTTTCTCAGTGTCTGATTATCTCTGACCAGCAAATAAAGTCCCGAGTCATTATTAGGATGTAGGATAAATTCAAATTGCCTGTTGTTTCCTAACAAAACCATAGTATTAAAAAGAAGGAGGAAGGTTTAATCTCCTTGATTCCCACGTGTGTTGATGTAGAAGACATTTCTTTTAGGTGAGAATCTGTGCAGTTAAATGACACCTGATGGTCTTGTAGAAAATGTTAACTTATTTAGTTCTATGGATTGTACCTACAGATTGATGCATTAGATATATTTAGTGGCACATTTGACAAAAAAAAATCTTCAGTCATGATTTTTTGGGGGTTTATTGGTTCAAGTTTGAGACATAAAAACTATGCACCTTGTTACATTTTTATTTTGTGAAGACAAAGGAAGTATGATAATACGTTTTTTAAAATAGTTTTCAAGTTTTATACTTTTAAATGTAAAAAAATAAAAGGTTAATCATTGTGGATTTCACAACAGGTGAAAGCTGAATTTATTGTCATGCAAATGGAGGTTGGAGCTCTTTTGTATCTGAATCCTTACCTGCGTTTGTTCTGGACAAGTTAAACGCAGTCCGCGCCTCATGTCGTGTTTTTTCTTTTTACTCTGGTCTGTTTTGGTTCCAGTCCTTTGATAATCTGGACTCCCTCATGAGAACAGAGGTAAGTTTTCGGTGCCTGAGGTTCTGTGTTTCAGACAGTAGAGTAAAAGCCCAGATAGATGTTAGAGCTCGTGTTTGTTGTGTACGTTTGGTTTAGTTTGGGTTGGGTTCGTACCGACAGCAGGTTTTGTTTGGCGCTCCAGTTCAGTTGTCCTTTGAAAATGTGATTTTTCTAGATGTTCAAGTAACTTCACAGATTTCATGTGCAGTCAGATTTTGTATTAGTTTGTGTCCTTCTTAATCCAGGTCTGCTTCCAAAAATGTATGGATCCTGATGTGCTGCTTTGGGCTTTTATCAATCAAAAGCATAAATGATCTTGAAAATGAAATGTAAAGTTCGTCTGGGCAAGAAGAGAACATGAGCGAGACAAGCTAAACTTGAATAAATTGTTATTGTGATACTCATGACTGAAAAATGACAAGGCTTCATCTGACATTATAAATGACTGCAGGCAAAAATGTATTTTCTTTGAAATTTGAATGTGTCTTAATTAATTTATCTATTTTTTTAATGAGCCAATCAGTTTTTTTGTTTTATGGAATAAATAAATAAGAATATTTTTCTAGAGTTACTCGAGTTATTGTGCTGCGGCACTAACTTTTCTGCTGCCACCATCAGTTCGTTAATACTGTCGTCACGCTCGACTAGTTTTCTGTGGAAAATGGCTGCAGCTCAAAAAGATGTATTCTGTCAGAGTACAGCACGCTCAGGAGTTAATCGAGCTCCTCGCTCTGAGCACTCCCATTATGAATGACTGGTGAACGCTGCGAGGAGCTGGAGCTTATTTTATGTTGGTTTCATTACTGCGCTCCAGTCTGTAAGTAATGTTAAACTGCTGTTGCTGCTTTGTGAAATTATATATATATATATATATATATATATACACACACACACATAGTCATCGAAAGGGTTTCAAGTTGATCTGCATGAAGAGTACAGCTAGGGAAAAAAAAAAAAAAAAATTAGAAAGTATTTATAGCTCTGTTTTGAAACTGCTGAATGGCCTTTTTCAGAAAATACAGTTTTAAGATTATTTTTTACATTGCTGGAACTAGAATTTTCTTAACTTTTCTTTTTAAATGAGGATCTTGTAGGTTTGCAAATACAGTATTCATTTTTAACATGTAGGTTGAATGAATGTAATAAGATACTTTTTTTTATTTGAGGCAGGGAAACACCTTATGTTGCTGTTGCCAAACTGTTAACTTGTCTTATAAATTATTGGTTTCAGCTTTTTACAATTGTACACATTTACTTCCATAAATATAATTTCTTTTAGTGTGGTTTTTTTTTTCTTTTTAGATTAGTTCAGTACATTGTATAGTTTGCAGCTCCGTTGATTATTATTTTTTTTCCTAAACTTTTGAAACAAACATTAAAGATAAAAATCACATTCCAGCCGTGCTGCTGTGCATCTGCCACCTCAACTCTTTTGTACCTTTTCATTTTCTCTTACCTCACGTTCATATACAGGACATTATAAAATGTAAACTGGTAAATTGTAAGGAAGCCAGACGATTGTGTCAAAATGTCATTTTGCTGCAATCCCCCATCTTGAGAAGCACGTTGGTTGGTGCCAGTGGAAAGGAACAACTTCCTTTTAACAGGAAGAAACTTCCAGCAGAACCAGAACCAGGCTCAACATAGACAACCTTCTGCCTCAACTGGGTTTGGGTCAACTGGAAAGAGACAAACAGACGGATTGGTCCAGGTGTAGTTTCTATGGGAAGAAAAACAAATGAAAACTCAGGTTAATGACAGCAGACATGTGAAGAAATGGGGTCAGTTTGTTTTCCAGAAGCCTAAGCCTATAGCAGCAGAACTAAGGGGTAGTTCAGGAAAACCAAGCCGACACTAACTACAGGATTCATTATAAAGGAAAGACTTGGGTCTGACTCAAGGTGCCGGCCTCCTCGATGGAAACTGGAAATTCATTCCACCTGTAGGAGAAAACTGAAAGCTCTGCCTCCCATTCTTCTTTTAGAAACTCTAGGAACCACAAGTAAACCTGTGGTCTGAGAAGCAAATTGCCCTGTTGGGAAAATATGGAACATATACAATAATAATACACACTAACTTCTTAAAGTTAGCCCTGCACAAAGTCTCCAACCATGAATATCTCGTCCACACAACTTTCTGCTCAATTCTAAACCTGAATGCTTCCAGATGGTTGAAGATTCTTTTCTCTTTTCTTGCAGGACTCCAAACTGCCCCTGTCTCTGAGGAGCAATCTGCTGGACCTGTTCAGTCAGATCGAGAGAGAGTTTGAAAACTTATACTTAGAAAACTTAGAACGTAAGTTACCACACACCTTTGCTGTTGTCCTCAGTGTCACTGAACAGATCTGAGGTGCCTCTGAAGCACACTGCTACATGGACTGCTCAGGACAGACTCCATTTTGTTAAACATTTGAGCCATTTGCTTTTAAAAAGCTGCCAAACAACAAAACTTTGATTTTCACTTTTTACTTGGCGCAGTATTATTATTTTTTTTTCTGTTTCAGGTTTTTTTTTTTTGTAAAGCTGGCTTTCTTTAAAGGTTTTCCATAAAGTGTACACAACTAGAGCCTCTTATTTTATGCTATGTTGTCGTTAGCGCACGTGTCCCTGTAATGAAATCAAACTTAAAGTTTTCTATTGCTAAATAAATTTATTTGGTTTAGAAAACAAAACGGGGATAAGATCAGAGCAAAGTTACTGTTCAGGCTTCACTCGGTTCTTTCGCTCTTTTTGCTTTGGACTAAGATTTTGCTGCTTTTCTGCTACTAACTGGTTGTTTAATGTCATATTTTCTATTACTGAATTAATAACTCTTGCATAAGAAGTATGAACAGTGAATCTGTTCCCACTTGCTGTTTTGTAACGCAGTGTTTAAAATAAATCACGTTTGTCCTTCAGTGCGCAGAGAAATCGACACGCTGAATGATCGGTTGGCTGCAGAAGGGCAGACAGTTGAAGGAGCAGATTTAGCTAAAGGAGCTCTTAAAACAAAAGGTAATTCTCTATTAAACCTATTTACATTTATTTACAGTGACTTGTTTTTATAATCCTCTGACCACTGCTAATGTACAACATGTTGGTTTGTCTCCTGATGATGAACAGCAAGCCACAGCACCAGTCAGCTGTCTCAAAAGCTGAAAACTACCTACAAGGCGTCCACAAGCAAGGTAATTATTGTGAAACTTTTGTTTATTTTAAATACTGTTTTAAAGAAAGATGCTACATTTTTTTAGATTTAATTTGGGTTTCATTTAAGGTAAAGCTTTAATCAACTTAAAAAGCTAAGTCTGGTCCTCTGGACATTCAAATAAACAAAACAAAACAAAGCAAAAAAAATTGTAGAAACGTTTCGTCTTCCGTCCGAAAGACTTCCTCAGTCTGAGCTG
>JARVGS010001968.1:33949597-33961261 GCA_031762315.1 Hypsolebias antenori | reverse complement strand
CAACTCTCTTTTAGTATTTGAAAAGAGACCTGCAGCCTGTCTTTTCTCCATTTGCGCTCCACCCTCCTGCACTGCTGCCTAATGGACTTGGTGACGTCATTCAGCCAAGGTTCTGCTCTGAATTTCAATTTCTAGTTTTAACAGGAGCAGAGCCTTTAAGCAGACAGAGTTGAACTGGGATGTCAGCTCCTCAGTGGTGGAGAGAGACACCGGGGGCTGAATTATCATTTCAGAGTTGTAAACATCTGTGAAACGTGTGGCAGTTAAATGGTTAATGGCCTGGCTGCGACGTGCAGGAATGCACGGCTTAAAAATGAAGATCCAGGAGCTGCTGTCAATCATACACCAGTAGCGCGTTTATGTCCCAGATGAAAAACGAACAACACACAAATAATCCGAACACCGTCAGCAGAGGTGGATTGCAAGCCATGTACACAGGCGCCATCTTACCAGAAGTATAGGCTGGCTTGGATGGCTCAGTGGTAGTTTGTTGGTTTACCACTTCAGTATTGGGTTCAAGTGCAAGCGTCTTCCTTGCGCATGACCAGAATAGAAATAAAAATTGCAAACGGCAATTGCGTCACTGCCTAGCCTTTGAACCATGACTGCAGAGCTTTGATTTGTTTTGCAGTCTGACCTTATAATAAACTTGCTGGGACATGTGCTGTATCAAAGTTCAAAAGAAAATATTTCTCCATACTGAATGATGATTTTATAACACTCTTAAATCTTTCAAAAGAAGGAGGACTGTTTTCCACACACATTTTGTCTTAGTTTAGTCATAAAGTTGTACCAAGAGGGGAAGGTAAACTGGTAGTCCAGTTTTCACTAAATGTACATGACCTTGAACAATTTCTCAGTTAAATCTGCTTTCTATAAACATATTCTCTGGTTCAGGGTTAGTTTGATTCTACCGGTAGAAGGGAAAGCTCAGTGTGCGCCCTGTTTACAGTACACAGCAGCAGAAATGGTGTGTATGTTGCTGGTGTTTGTGTTACCTGTCTCTGCTCCTGGTGTGCGTGTCGTGTTGAACATCCTTTCACACTGAGCTGCACACAGAGGGATGAAGGTACCTGGAACACGACTCTAACACAACCAGACACATACATCTGACAGTTAACGTGTTTGTTGGTTTCTTTAGCAAGGTTTACACAACAGGAAAGACTTGTTGGGCCTCACACCCTCAAGGACACAATAGATCATCAACCTGTTGTACTGTTAGTTTTGAAGGTGTAACCCAGCACAACACTGCTCTGCAGAAAATAAAAACCTCTTACCGGCGTCAGCTCCTCTCGGTTGACTTTACGTCGGTACAGCAGCAGGGCAGTGATGGTGTTACCTGCCCTTGCAGCCTGAACTGTGGTTGGTGTCACAAACAGGAAATCCTACAAGGAATATAAAATCAGGTTGAGAATAAAAGTAAAAATTTAGACGAAAAACAACTCAAACCAACAGAAAAAGGAAAGATGTTGGCTGAAATAAGCTGGAAGCTGAATTTTGAGGGGATCCGTTTTGGTGGCCTTAGAATCGCTTCTCTATTCTTTGCAGATGATGTGGTCCTATTGACTTCATCAGATTTTGCTTGAGCGGTTCGCAGCAGAGTGTGAGGTGGCCGGAAAGAGGATCAGTTCCTCCAAATCCGAGGCCATGGTCTTGAACCGGAAAAGTGTAGAGTGCCCTCTCCGGGTCAGGGAGGAGGTTCTGCCACAAGTGGAAGAGTTTAAGTATCTTCGGACCTTGTTCGTGAATGAGGAAAAAAATGGAGCGTGAGATCAATAGGCGGATAGGTGCAGCGTTTGCAGTGAAGCGGGCGCTGTACTGGTCTGTCATGGTGAAGAGGGAGCTGAGTCAAAAGGCGAAGCTCTCAATTTACCGGTCAATCTACGTACCTACCCTCATCTATGGTCATGAGCTTTGGGTTGTGACCGAAAGAACAAGATCACGGATACAGGCGGCCGAAATGAGTTTTCTCCGCTGGGCGTCTGGGCTCTCACTTAGAGATAGGGCAGTGTTTCCACTACCATTATATAGGCGGGGCACCCCGCCCCGTCAACAGAACCGAGGGCCCCGCCTACCCAACTCTCCAACCACCTGTCGGCACTGACGCAACGCTAAACTAGCAGCTCGCAATGTAGGTGCACTAGCTAAAAACCTAAAAGCAGCCTCTTCTCTCATGCTGAACCCTCACGCTGACACACACACACACACACACACACACATACATCCCCCCCCCTCCCACACACACACACACACGCGAAAACTGTCGGTACAAACAGTGCGGCTCACGCTTGTCTGTCTCACCCTCCCCCACCCCAAAAAAATAAAAACTGTACAGGCAACGCAGCAGAGATGTTTGTCTCTCTCTCCTCTGCCCTGCTCCAAAACTGCATGTGGCTTTGTCTCGGCCCCCCCCCCCCCAAATCTGTCAGTATGAGTGCTGTGCAGCTCAGGACGTGTCTCTGTCCGTCCATCTCCCCCGCCCCTCCCGGAGAAAACTCACGAACGAGATGAGCGCCCCGCCATGGCAAGTTATGTAGGGGAAACACTGTAGGGTGAGAAGCTCGGTCATCTGGGAGGGACTCAGAGTAGAGTCGCTGCTTCTCCACATCGAGAGGAGCCAGATGAGGTGGCTTGGGCATCTGGTTAGGATGCCTCCTGGACGCCTCCCTGGTGAGGTGTTCTAGGCATGTCCCACCGGGAGAAGACCCAGAGGAAGACCCAGGACACGCTAGAGGGACTATGTTTCTCGGTTGACCTGGGAACGCCTTGGGATTCCCCCGCAGGAGCTGGCCCAAGTGGCTGGGGAGAGGGAAGTCTGGGCCTCCTTACTTAGGCTGCTACCCCCGCGACCCGACCTCGGATAAGCGGAGGATAATGGATGGATGGATGGATGGATGGGTTTTAAACTGTTCTGCCCGGACATTACATTATCTTTGAAATTTGAAGAATTTGAATAAACTTTACCAATATTCACAACAAATCTAAAAACATATTCTTACATATATTTAAAAAAATCTTGTAAAGAATACAACTCTTCTTGTGACAAATGTTAAATGCTGGTGTTAATTATCCAAATAATTGGCAACGTTACAGAAATTAAATTATCTCAGTCATGTTTCTATAAGATGATAAAAATCCAATTTTGTCCATGCCATGATGTAATTTAAGTAAAGACTTAAATATACATTATTTGACAAAGCAGTTAAATGGGATGTGCTATAGTCTAAAAATGGAGTCCAAATGCAACAGATTTCATGAAAACCTCAACTGGGCTCAGAGCGGAGCCTTGAGGAACTCCACATGTGATTACTGCTGCAGCTGAAGATTTATCAACATGGACTGAGAGATTCTGTCCATCCGATGTGATTTAAACTTCAGTGGAATGATATACTGAATTAATGCCATCGGACAGAGCTCAGGTACAGAAGGCACAAAAAAAGCAGAATTTCTCATCAAATCAACAGACAAAGGAAAGTTATTAAAACCTTTTACAGAAAATTTACATCTATGGGATTATTTAAAACCAGGCCAAATCTTCGTCATAAACGCAATTTATGAAATAGTTTCAGAGTTTTAGGAAAAATAGGTACAAAACTAAAGGACGTGATAAACCCATTGTTGAGTTTTTGTTTTGTTTCTACAATATTAGAAATATCATTAATAATAGTTTTCTTTATTTTAAAGCACTTTGTATATTAATAGATACTATGATGCCATAGATATGTTGTATATTGTACAACTTAACTTTTGTTGCATTAAGATAATATTTTAAAAATGTAGCTAGGGAGCAATAAATCAATCTTTGAAATATTAAAAAATTTATTAAACAAAAACAAATTTACAATTCGAACAAGAAACAGAGAAAATAGTGATTTTAAGCCAAAAAAAAAAAAAAAAGCTAATTACAAAAAAAAAAAAAAAAACACTGAGGTGCTTGGTAATAAAGAAAACTTTAATTTTATTCTACAGTTCTGAAGAACCGGGCCCTTCTCTGAAAGTCTAAACCATGACACTTTGTTTGGCTGATAAATATGCAAACTGCAGAAGTTGTTGTTGAACTGACAGCAAATAAAACTAACTGCAGCCAAAGTCACATTTCTAAGTGATCATTACAAAATAAAACATTAATAAATTCAAATCACTGGAACAAACAACTACATCGACAGGGAGAAAGCAAGCAAGTTTGAAAAATTAAATGAAATCTGAACAAGATAATTTAAAATAGTTTCTTTACAAATACAGCGTTAAGAAACTGGCATCACCCTTTAAACAGAGTATTTTAACATCAGACCAGAACCTAATACAGTTTCCTTTCCTTATTCAGAGTTTCAAGACGGATTAAATAAAACTAAACAACAGTAAAAGCAGGGCAGAGAAAATAATTTAAGATTGTTCAATATAGAACACTTATTTATTTGTAACTACTCTAATTTATACTTAAGTATTTTATCTAAGTATAAATACTCTATTTATACTTGTGTTACAAAATATATATTAAGTTTATGAATTATTCATATTCTCCTGACATGTATGTCTATTCTGTGCTTTGACTTAAGAGCAGCTGTAAATGCAAAATAAATTCCCTTTAGTAAAGATTAGTATTATTGTTAATAAAGTGATGCCCTTTACATTGGTCTGAAACTTTCAGGTTTTGACAAAAAAAAAATAATAAAAAAAAAGTTTTTTTTTTTTCTTAAACGTATTAATTTTTTTTAACAAGTTTTAGAAAATCTTATCATTTTAAGCCCAACGAAGCCTCATAAGCCAAATGAAAACAGTAACGTCTGCAACATCGTTTCACTAGAAAAATGCTTGATGATGCTTTTTTAAAAATAATTGTGCTTTCAGATAACAAAATGCAACAAGCAACAAACAGAAGCGTAAATGACACACGACACGACAAGTTAAATACACTTGGAGTCGCAGCTGGTGATGGATCCGTGAGGCCTTCTGTGCACGTCGTCTGACCGGGGTGAAAACTCGCTGACCTCAGCTAAAACTCGCTTCCTGCAGCTTTTATCACAACCTCCGTTTCCAGGAAGCACCTGTGTCTTCCTCTTCCTGTTCCTCCTCTTCTTCGACCGGTTGTCATCGGCTGGCCTCGCTCTGTGCACGACAGCGCCGTGTTCACAACACTTCACATGCAAAAAAGCACAGAATAAGAACGAGAGAAACTGGCAAGCTGAAGCGGTCTGAACCCTCCAGGACACTTCTGCATTTGGCGTCAATCAGGCCTGAGTGAGCAAAGAAACAAAGACGTTTGAAGCAGTTTTTGTTCTGGAGTCTATTTTCTGAAACGCTGCAGCGGTCTATAATCTGTCTTTAGTCTGTGGCCGCAAACGTCCGCTGCTACTCAGGTTTGTGGCAGTAGATGTCCTTCAGTGCTTTCAGCTCTTCAATCAGCGTCTTGTTTTGGTTTTCCAACACGGCGACGCGGTTCTCCAGACATTTGACGTACTCCTTCTTTTTCCTGCGACACTCGCGCGCTGCCTCCCTGCAGGGGGGAGAGAAGAGAAACGGGTTTTTAGCCTCTCGAAGAAAAGTTCAGCTCAGATTGCGCAAGAACTGACAATGCAACTACAGTTTTGAAGTCAAAACCCTTCACGAGTCTAAGAATGGACGTCCAAAAACACAGAGCTGCAGCTGTCCATGCAACGACATCAGAGGGAACACTGTTAATTATTCACACTATTGACATCCTGTTTACTTTTTCCAAATGTCTTCTGATGTTTATTGGCATCAATCGCTTCCCAAAGTTTTGAAGCTTCTTTGGTAATTTAAGTATCAAAACATTCAGCTTATTCAGGAAATTCCTGCCACGACTTTTGATCTTGATTTCTTTTAAACTTTTTAAAATATTCAGCTTTTTTTAACTACAAATGTTTCCTCACTGAACATCGTACTGGGTTTTTTTTTTTAATTCTGCACACTTCCACCTAAAGTCCATACAACTTTTAAACAATTCATACCACATTCAGTTATCGGCAAATGATTCGGCTTTTTGATATCTTGAACCATTCTCGTAAAAAGAGCTTAAGTTTGTCTCTGGTCCTGCTGCGCTTCCATAGTAACAGCTTGTTAACCTGAGCAGCTGAGAGAGAAATATACGTAAATGTTCAGCTGATGTTTGTGACTGGGTGCGTTTATAACTCGTGTTCAGCTCTTTACAGGTTCATTCAGCATTTTATAGCTTCTGTTTAGCTTTTAAGCTTGTCCAGCTGTTCCTGAACAGTGAGAATCATCCGTCCTGCTTGTCGCTGTTCAAGAATGGGTTTGATTTACAGCTGTTTCCATATTGCTCTGCTGTTTTTCAACTTCATTCTGCTAATTTCAGCTTTTGATTCTCCCTTCAGCTTCTTTCTGTTATTTTCAGCTTTTTTTCTTCTTGCCTTTCAGCTACTGTTCAGCTGTTTTTCTGCTCATTTGACCCTTTATCAACCATGTGCACTTTAAGCAAACATGCGCTTTAAGCCTCTGTCTGCTCATTTAAGCATTTTGTTCTGGTTTTCAGCTACTTCTGTGGTAAATTTAGCTGTTTTGGCTAATTTTAGCTTATTTCTGCAAGTTTTAGATTTTTGGTTCAATTTGTTTCATATAAATTTCCTCTAATGTCAGTTTTTGTGATCTATTATGGCTCTTTCAGCATCAACTTATTCATTTTTTAAAAATTGAGGCTAAAATTTTATGTGGTAGTAGCCGAGACTGATCCTCAACTCTTCCTGAAGGCTAAATAAAAACTCAATATGGCCGACAACGACAACCCACACTGTCCAGCAGTCTGTGGACTTTTTTTTTTTATTGGTCCAAGCTTTAACTCTGCAATTAATGTAACGTAGAAATGTCAAACGTGACATATGGATACTTCATGGATCAGCAATGATGCTGATTGATTTTAGGGTCATGGGGTCAAAGTTCACAGTTAAAGGCCACCCCTTTCTTTATATTGCTATAGTTTGACAACTAACAAACACGTCAAACTTCTCAGCTGGAAACCTCGTTGGTCAAAAATATTTTATATTAATTTCAAAGTCTCTGTCAAGGTTAAGGTAATAAGTCAAGGTCAAAAGTCACACATTACTTTAAATAGCTCTAATTTGATAAATGTTAAACATAGAAATGTCAAACTTCACACAGCTGGACACCATGTGAGCCAACAATGCTCTCTATGGATTAAATTATTAAATTTAACATGTTAAACTTGATTCATTCCAGTTTTGCAACTTTTCGCTCTAAGCTAACTTTTCATGTTTTTTGCAAATATTTCACTACTTCTGGCCCTTAGCCAGCATTTACCTGCTTTTGCTAGCATTTAGCTTCCTAGCTAGCCTTATGTTTTCTAGCATTTTGCTACTGCTGACTCTTAGCTAGCATTTTCCTGTTTGTGCTAGCATTTTGCTGCTCCTGAACTAGGTTTTTCTTGCTTTTTTTTGTTAGCATGTTGCAGTTTATGGATTCAAACCAACTTTTTCTTTATGTCTTGATAGCATTTTGGTACTTCTGGTTCACGCATCAAAGTTCATGCTCAATAATCCAGGTAAAAAAATCCAACAAAGTTCAGTCAGGCCATCTGGGCAGTTTCTTTTTTGGATTTTCTATCTGGATGATTGAGCATGAACTTTGATGTTTTGAACCACTTTGGCTGTGGCTGCCTCAGAGAAGTCGACGGGGGAGAGGGCAGTCCCCAGAAACCATCTTATCACCAGCAAACTGGTTGATCCACTATGTGAGTTTGCTGTTTGTGGGACTCAGTTTGTTGTGGCTCCTTGGACTGATGAAGTCCTTTGGATAAAGGACGAAACATCTCAACAAAAAAAAAATTAAAAAAAAGTCCAGAGGACCTGACTGAACATTGTTGGGTTCTGGTTCTAAGCTATTTTCTTGTTATTTTCTAAAATTTTCCAACTTTGTTTGATTTTAACTAGCTTTTTTCTACCTGCGCCTTTATCCACTCTACTTTTAGCTTCTTTTGTTGTTGTTGTTGTAATAACTGCTTTTCTGCACATGTGAGCTTCAGTTTTTAACCTAATTTCAACCTTTTTCTGTATTTTCTGGTACTTTTTTTTTTTTTTAAACTTTTTATGCTTCTTGCAGCTTCATCTTTCAAAATTTTAGCTACTGATGTTCAGCAGCTTTCAGCAAAATCATTCAGCAATCAGCATTCACATGGCACTTTTGCAGGAAATGCAATTTCTCTAGTTCAGTTTTTAATTTCGCTGCACCCATTCATGTTCTCTAGCAGAACGAAGCTGATTTATCAAAGTGCTGAGGTTAGGAGTCCTGGTGAGGCTTTTCCTGCAGCCCCTACCTGTTTTTCATCAGCCTGACCTCCCTCTTGCGGGTGATCTCTTCGGCATGCTGTGACGACGGGCTCTGCATGCTGCTCGGCGACGCAGCCATCACGATGCTCTGAGCAAGACCCGAGTTGGGCGAACGCAGCTGGTAGGCGGGGATGTCTCCTGTGGCAGCTGTGGGAGAACATGGACAAAAGACGTTACTACCACGTGCGTTTATTTACCTCCAGAAACAGCTGAAGTAACCGAAAATAGGTCCAATAGACGTTTGGCAAAAGCCACGTGTTCACATTCCTTTGTGGCGCGTCACCACCGTGCAGGATGCATGAGATCGATCTCTTCCTTTTCACGTTTAGCAGCAGATTCACTTATATTTTCATCTAAACTTCTTCTGTGCATGTTTGATTCCGCCATATTTGTTTACCCACCCAGACCACAGCCAGCCTAAGCTGTGAGTGCTTTGTTTACATTCATTGCGTACCCACAGTTCAGAACTACACTTGACATATCTGGAAAACTACTTAAGGAAACTTGACATGGTTCAAGATCAACTTCTTTTAATTTTTTCCCTGAGATCAGTTTTCCTTCCTGTAATCAGAGGACACATTTCCTCTGATCATAAAATTCATAGCCAGCAGTTATTTGTTCTCATAAATGTACTTTTAAAAAAAATTAGATTTTTAAATGGCTAAAAGTCTCACTTATTTTCTAGGACATCTACCCGGTATGTTCCAGAAATCTAAAAACTTGTCTTATAGGTGATAACGTTTAAGCAGAACAACACCTTCCAGGTGTATTTTCATATGTTTATTCATTTTCTGGTCATAAATGACCTCATTAGTGACTTATGCTCAATGATTCATCAGCTGTTACCATGGGAACGAACGTCACAGTTCTGGTCTGTAAAAGAGGAGCTCACAACAGCTACAAGGTTAGAGTTTCTGCTTGGCTTTAATGTATCTTTCGATCAGTTATGATGCATTTTGTATTCTGCGTAAAGCTTTGAACCCTCTTGTAGCTGTTCATGAAAATGTTAAGTTTATCAGCTCAGCTGTCCTGAGTCTCTGCTTATGGGAGGCGACGCTGTTTTTATCAAACTGCTGTGAGTTTCTGATAACTGTTGCAGTTTTCCAAAGACAGCAAAAACAGGCTGTTAAAAAATATATATATATATTTTTTTTTTTTTAAAGAAAGAAAAAACAGCTCTCTGAATGTGGTTTATGTACTTTTGGATTTGAGTCATGGCTGAGATGACTCAACAACTCGCCGCTCTGCACACCGTGTGTGTTTCAGCTTCTCTTTTTCTCAATTTGTTCCTAGGAAGTTTCAGTCCTTCCTACACACACACACACACACACACACACATGCACGCACGCACGCACGCACACACGCACGCAGCTTTTCATTCTTGTGATAACACGGTGACTCGCTGTGCTGACGTCAGTGTGTGCGTCTCTCTTGCACATTTTGCATTCTCTCTTCCCTGCCTTGCTCATGTTCCAGGAAACTCAGTGACGTCAAACCAGCAACTATCTTACCCACATCCCCCACCTCTCTTCTACCCCCTCATTTTCTCCCTCCCTCCCTGTCTGTCTGCCTAACAACCCCTTTATTGGCTTGTGAGCCTTTATCAGTGTTGGACAGCACGGCACAGACTGACAGCAGCTCACACTGAACTGGCCTGTTTTTATTATTTTACACAATAGTAAATTATATTTCTTGATTTTTACAAAGTTCCACGATGCATGACGTAACGGAAGTGAAGTCTAAGCATGAACAGTTCTCAGCATCTTCATGCTGTTGCTCCAACAGGTGGATTAAATTACTGAACTATTGAAGAAAACATCAAAACGCTGACAGGTGGAATTAAAAAAAAAAAATGCTTCGAATCTTCATCAGAAACGTGATATTTATCTCTAATGATCATTTTAAAACAGACTGAATATTAAATAGATCAACTCTACCTGACTCAGTCTCATCTCCAGTGACAGCCATCTCGTGTTTCCAACAATCCAGCACCACGGCAGAGAAAAAACACACCTCGCCACAGAAAACTTTTGACCAACAGCTCTTCTACCTTTTATTTTCTTCTCTTTTATTTGAATCTTCCCTTTTCTTCCTCTTTGCCCTCAGCTCGCTCTGATTCAGAGTGGGAACTCGTCAACTTGGCAGCCCAAATACAATTGCAGGCATTGACGTCACCATGACATCACCCGCGCCCGCTGAAGTCAGTGAAACACCCTGGATTAGAGTCCGTCCCTCCCCCTCGTCCTCCTCCCCCACTGCGGATCAGAAGAGAAACAATGCAGCTGGTCAGGCAGGGAGGGAGGGAGGACGTCGAGGGGGGAGCTACAGGGAGGAGGGCGGGAGCGGAGGAGGAATATTTTTAGCTCCAGTGACGCAACTCAAGAGACGCTCAACAAACAAGTGGCTGCCATGCTACATAACTGCTGAGCTCCAGACTGATGTTTGTTTTGTGCTTCAAAGAAGCAAAAAACAAACAGTTTGACGTAACGTGTTTCCAGTTAATATTCACTTTTCTCACAGACGAATTTAACAAAATAAGAGTCTGATAAAAAAGAACAGACTTTAGTTGGTCCTTGGTGGGAAAATGTACAAATGTAGCAAATAAGTTTCAAAGTTATGAACTTGGCCCAAAAAGTAAAGTTGATTATTTCTCGGTTGTAACATTGCTTGTACACAATAAATGTAATACTTCTGGAAAGCCTCCCCCCATGCAGGTTGAGAAGCAGAGTTGAGCCTCTGAAAAAAAAAAACTTCAGACAGAATCTCCACAGGACAATTCTCCGTTGTATCAAACTAAAGCCCCATTCGCACGAGATTAGTTTTACCTAGGGACCACATGTAATGAATAAATTACTCCCCAACATCTGCTTTTTATGTGGCACATTCACACTGGATAACCAAAGCCTGAGATTTAGCTGATTTACGGGCATCTTCTGGATATGATGTTAACACGCAGCCTATTGTCTGTCTGTCTATATATACAGTATAGGTAGTCCCCGACTTACGGCGGTCTCGACTTACGGCGATTCGACTTTACGAACACGCTCCCATTGAAAAGCATTGCTTCAAGTTACGGTGTTTATGCGACTTTACACCAGAAAATACGGTATCAAAACGAAACTTAAAAGGAGAAATGACGCGCGCTCAGTGGAAAGTTACAGGAGACTTCAGGCAGACCGGAGCAGGGACAAATATGCTAAATATGCTAACTCTGGACCGCTGGACCGTACGTGGAAATACAGGAGACCTTATTGTTTTAAGCTGAGGTATACAAGGCAGACAGGCTACAGCTGAGCAACGAGCTAACATGCTATAACGCTGTGGACCACGTGAAGCAGCAGGAAGC
>JARVGS010001968.1:33908085-33919291 GCA_031762315.1 Hypsolebias antenori | reverse complement strand
CGGTTTTACGTCGGTTTTATGACAGTTTTTACGACGGTTTTATGAAGTTAAAATTCGTAGTGCAGCGGCGCAGAGGCGGAGGAATACAGTACTGTACGGAGGACGCATCACTAGCATCCCAGTAGGCCATTAGCTCTTCATTAGCCCATCATTATGGCTCCCAAAATGCAAGGAGGACTCTTCTGATGGCAGTGCATCGAGGAAAAGGAAGGCCATCGCCAACGATTTACGTTGAAAATCAGTTTACGCGCTTGGTAAAACAGGTACGTCACATGTATTTATGTACGTTCCGACTTACGTCAAATTTGGTTTATGACGCCGCGTGAGAACGGATCTACGTCGTAAGTCGAGGACTACCTGTATAGGACATAATGGCGCAAGGCGAAGAGAGCATGTATTTAGAGAAAGAGAGGATTTTCTGGCCCACGATGACAACTGGCTCATCAGATGTTATTTTAGTTTAGAGAACTGTGCTTGGAGTGTGACACAGCGAGGAGCCGTGCGCTGCCCGTGCACATACAGCTGCTGACCACAGTGCAGTTCTTAGCAACAGGGGCATTCCAGAGGGAACTGGCAGACCGATCAGGACTGTGCCAGTCGACTCAGAGCCGAGCCGTGCCAGCTGTGAGGGATGGAATTGTCCATATGACATAAAGGAATATCAAATTCCCTACAATGCACTTGAACAGGCCAACATTATTAAAGCACAATCTGCAGCGACAGACGGTTTTCCTAACATAATCAGAGACATCGACTGCACACACATTGCTATAAAAGCACCATCACAGGATGAATAAGTTCATGTTAACAGGAAGAATTTTCATTCAATCAATGTGCAAATTACGAGTGATGTGCAAAAGCAACTAACCAACATTGCGGCCTGGGTCAACACATGATTCGTTCATTCTAATGAACAGCATGGTTGGAACAGACTACACGCTGGTACAGTGTGGGATGGGAGGTTTCTGTGTGAATAAATTAATTTAATCATATTAATATGTCCGACCATTTTTTTCTTAATTTCTGCAGGTGTGCGCTGCTCTGACCATTTACAGCTTCTCACACATTGTCCCACTCACTCCTCTTAGAGCTGATGCCAGAGGACAGCGTGCTAAACAGGATGTTTCTACAAGACTCAACCTCGTTTAGAAGCGTCTGCAACTCACATTCTGTGGAGTTCCTCTTGTTCCCGTGTGTGGACACGCTTTAAGATAGTGCAGAGAGGAGATTCCTCAGGTATGAGGCATGTTTAAATGGAGGCATGTCAAGGGAGGAGTTGGGTATTCCCTCGTGTGCGCTTGCTGATTGAGATGTACAAAGGAAGCATTCTTAGATTCGTGTGTACGCACGGTTTCATACATCTGGGTTTATTTGTGCGTACGCTGTTTTCTCAAATTAAGCGTATGCCACGTTTCAGTTGAAAATCCACGGGTCTTTGTACATGAGGTCCCTCGTCCTCGAGGGTCACCATCTTGCATGTTTTAGACGTTTCTCTGACTTGACACATCGGATTTAAACGAATGTGTTGCTGAAGATCAGGGAAACAAGTAAAACATGCAGCACAGTGGCCCTCGAGGTCCAGGATTGTATACCAATACAAAAGACAGTCAACAGTTTACTGTATTTTCCAGCCTATAAGTCACAGTTTTTTTTTTTCATAATTTACATGCCCTGCAACTTATACACCGAAGAAACTTATTTATGTTTTTATCCCATATTTATAAACCAATTTTTGGCTGAGATATGACTGTTTTCATTCATTACGACATTGAAAATATTGAACACTACCATTTTCAGCTGCTAGATGGCACTTGAGTTGTATGGCATGCCATTGTGTCATGTAATAGGTTAAAAAAAAAGTAGCTATTAATGACGCAATCGGTTTGCCATAGCCTGACACCTTCGTCCAGCTCCAGGATCATGCCTGGAGCAACAGTTAAATCAGCTTCATTTTGCTGCGCCGCCCCAGTGCAATGCAGCTAATTTGACCATTAAAGTGCTTTTATTAAGTAAAAGTTAGACTGAGACACACCTTTACTATGTCAAGCAAACAAATAATTGTTTTTAAGTGTTAAACTTGTTAAAGTCCTCCTGTGCATGCTCCTGTGGCCATCATTTGACAGCCAATCGATTTTTGGCACATCACCGACCCACATTTCCGGGTGGTCAGCAGTGATGCGTAACAAACATGACGTGTCAGCGGTGACACATAATAGATGCGACTTATACGGCGAAGCAACTTATTTATGTTTTTTCCACTTTGTTAAACATATTTGGACTGATGCGGCTTATACGGCGGTGCGACATGTACGATGGAAAATATGGTAGTTGCTTTGCAGCCCTCCTGCAAAACAATGTCCCTGCTTAAAGTGTCACAATGTTTTTCCTGCTGCTTATTAGGCCAACCATGTCTCACTCTCTCCCGGTGGATCGACTGTTCAGGAATCCTCAGGCTTCTCCTCTCAACAGGCCACCTGTCCGTCTGTTTAATTCAGCTCACGGTCTGCGCTTTACTCTGAGGCCGCTCTGAAGGTGTCATTTGTAGCGTCTGTTCTGGTTTCTCACAGCAAACTGGAGTTAAACAGTTGGACAAATTGTTAAAGCACGTGCCGTTTTGCAGGAGGTGATAATCTGCTGTCATTGTTAAGCTGCGTATAATACGATCAGATGGCTCTTCCTCCGTCTTGCCCTCGCCTTATTGTTTCCTGCATTTGCAAGGGTGGCCAGGGAGTGGGCGTTAATGGGGAGTTTGAAATCAGGAAGTGACAACTGAATGACAACGCATTACATACATTAGGACAAGGAACCGAACAGCATACTCCTCCTTCATCAACCTCAGTCTGTTCTGTGTGTACTGCAAAGACTAACAACCGCAACTTAATTTTTAAAAAGCTGGTTTGTTTTTCTCATCCTTTATATGTAAAATACTGTAAATATGATCTAAAAGTTGCAGCAATGAGCACGTTAAAACCTGTTCTAAACTAAAAATATCCCGACCCGGTGAACTAAAAAGGAGTTCTCGTGTTCGGTCTGCTGTGCTCACCATCAGCTGGTCGATGGGCTCCTGCAGCCAGAGGCGGATGAGTGTGGCCAGGGTGTAATAGAGGATCAGCAGCATGATGGGGTTGACAAAGTGGTACCACTTACGCTCCGGGCTCACAATGAGCTTCCACGTATAGGAGCAGTTGGTCTGAACGATGGGGGAGATGCCAAAAACTCTGCAGAGACAAAACAGGCGGGCAGACGATTTGTTTTGTTCAAGGTTTTCTACAAATGCATTTTCTTAATGCAAATATTTGAATTCTCTTAAATTTTTGCAGTTGCTGCTGCCACACTGTGGAAAAGTTTACCTGATCATTTAAAGACCACAGAATTGTAAAGCACTTTGGTCAGCTTTTGCTGTTTTTATGTGCTATATAAATAAACTGATGTTGACATTAAAATCACACTGAACTGGTACTTAAGAGGCACTTTTGCATAACAGCAAATAAATCGCAACATTCCTGCAAATGATAAGCACATTTATTTGTTGTAATTTAGTCATAAAGTTTCCTAATTATGTCTCCATCACTTCTCAAATTAATTGCGATTTTGACTCTTTTTCTGTCTCCAGCCAATCGCAGTTTGGTTTCACAAGTCACCTCGCAAAGTCGTGACAAATGTTTCTCTCTTTCTGTCTCCGTGACCGAACCGAGACGAGCTCCAGGCGCCTTGTGACGGCTCGGTGACTAGTTTTAAAGAAAATCTGAATATCAAATTTGTCTAACACGTTCAACGTTCCTGCGACACGAGTACGAGTCTAAAACTGAGAACGTTTGAAAATGTTTTGAGGAATTTCGGAACCGTCCTCCCTCGGGCATCTATGTGGTTTGATGAGAGAAGCAGCCGAGAGCGCAAACACGGACAGACTGAATAAAACTTAAATATTTAATGGAACAAAAGACACAAGAAGCTGGCGTGGCAGCAAACAACACAAACGAACAAAAACGCAAGGAGATGTGGAGGACACCCAGTCTCCACAATGCCAGGCTGCAGGCGAGGTGAAGGTTGGGGCCAGTGACATCGGAGACAGCTGGTTTAATGGTAACGAGGAACAGGTGAATAAACTAAACAACAAACACAAAAGATCACAAAAATAAACCGAAAACTCTGTCTTAATTAGTGCATTTTAACAAGACGGAAGACCGTTCAGTTTAAGAAAAACATTGTTTCTGTTCCATATTTTCTAGTAGTGCTTTAAATGATGATGTTTGAGTTCGCTTCATTGATTACGAGTAAAATCTGAGGTCAATTTCATTAGGTGACAGTTTATTCTGTAGACTCCTGAAGAGTAACGAGATGAAAGGACTTCAAAAACTGTGGCTGTTTGGCACTGATGCTACACTTTTGCCAACAAACTAAAATAGTTCCAACAAACTCTGCAGTATCAAGTTGCTGTTACAGAGTCCATATAGCAACAGTACATGTGAAAAACCTTGTTTGTTTTAATAAATACCGTTACCCGCAAACTTCACGGGTAGCGGTTCGACTTTCACGGACTCACTCTTACGTGGGTTTTCAGCGTAAGATTGTAAATGACACACCAATGGCTGATTGACGTAAGGCAACCAACCAGAGCATTATAGAGGGGCAGACTGGCCATCGGGAGCAACAGGACAGTTCCCGGTGGCCTGGCCCGCTCTGTAATTACCGGGGTCCCCTCCTTTCTTTTTCTGAGGCTGAGTGGGCCAGGCCACTGGGAAATGTCCCGGTGCTCCCAATGGCCAGTCCGCCCCCGGGATTTTCTCAGTAACCGTAGCAACAGTCTGTCTGCTCTCGTTCACTGTGCTCTTTTAGAGCGTTTAGAGTTTAGAACATTAAGAACATTGCAAGAGTGTGGGAAGGGTTTATAAAGACTTCAAATACAGGTTGTCCCTGAGTTACGAACGAGATCCGTTCCTACGGCCCGTTCGCAACTTGATTTGCCGTAAGTCGGAGCTCAACTCACGTGGCGGCCGTAACTCCGGATTTTCGGCCGTAACTCGGAGCGCTACCCACGTGGCGGCCGTAAACATCGTTTTAAACACGTTTTTTTAATGTAACACAACAACAGCATACTTAGAACGCCGTTTTAATGTGTTTCCAAGCAGTTAGTTAACAAAATACCCTAAAAAAAAAAAAAAAATTGAAGAAAAAAAAACCTAAAATGCTGCATAAAAAAGACAACGTAAGGTGTGATGACGTCACTGGGGGCGGCGCCGTAAGTCCAAGTTGCCGTAGGTCGGGGGAGCCGTAACTCGGGGACAACCTGTACTGTATTTGTGCGTGTTACCGGTACGTATTTAATTAAAAGTGCCAAAAAAAACCAAACCAAAAAAAAACCTTTATGTGCAAATAGCTCATGTTACAACGTGAACACCCTCGGCTTATAGACAAGTGCAGCCTATTTATGTAAAATTTTAATTTTCTTTTAAAATTTAGCAGGCATGGCTTATATTCAGGTGTGCTCAATCCAGAAATACAGTATTTGTTTGCTCAACTTTATAGTAAAGGTGTGTCTCAGTTGAACTTTTACTTAATAAATACATTTTAATGGTCAAATCAGCTTCATTTCGCCAGGGCGGCGCAGCGAAATGAAGCTAATTGGACGATTGCTCCAGGTAAGCTGGACGAAGGTGGCTTTATGGCAAGCCGATTGTGTCATTAATAGCCACTTTTACCTATTACATGACACAACGGCATGCAATACTGCTTGACTGCCATCTAGTGGCTGAAAATGGTAGTCTTCAATATTTTCAGTCAGAATGAATGGAAACGGTCATATCTCAGCCAGAAATTATTAAAAAAAAAAAATGTAAATAAGTCACTTCGGTGTACAAGTCACAGGGCATGTAAATTATGCAAAAACTGCTACTTATACGGCAAAAAATAGGGTGTATCGTGGATTAACTCTTACTACTTTCAAAATTTGAAAACCTGTAGAAAAAATTCCTTAGAAGCTCAGATAAATGTCGTGTTTGTCTGGAGAGCCTCACTTTGCTGCTGTCTTAACGCAGAGGGCGACGTGTGGAGAGGACGAGGCCTCTGAGGCTTTCGGTCACATAAAAACAGAAACTGCGCTCGTCACGAACACAACAGAACTCCCTGCTTCAAAACCCGACACCCTTGTCATTTATTCCTCTTATAGCTGTGTTTATTGCTCCACTTCCACCCAGCCCATTTCATTCAACCACATTTGAGCATTTTCACTCCTCAGGAAGTCTTTGGGCGCAGATGTTGAAGATCACAGTTTTTTTTTTTTTTGAGGGTCTGTCTGCCTTAATAGGTGGACCAAATTTAGGTTGGGTGTTTTCTCCTGCCTCAGTGTTTGTATGGACCTTCTTGCGACTTCCCCTGTTATTAGAGAGGAATGCTTTCTGCAGGAAAGACCACAAAAATTAAGTCCACTTCTGAGGACATTAAGCCATTTCATAACCATGGGATTAAAAAGATGTGGATGCAGTTTGTATTGTCGTGCAGAAATGAGACCAAACAGCTTCAGGAAAATAAAAACAGATTATATTCTACTCGTTTTTATTTATTTTCCACCACAGATCATTGTAGCTATTTAGCAGTTGGTCCAAAAAGCTCTTAAAAGGACCATTTGGAGGAAAACTACTTCAAGGCTTCAAATCCTCCATGACGTGTGTGTGCTTGCACGATAGTGGGATTGTGAGATTTAGCTCCATCTCTCCAACTTTTCCCAAAACTCCGAAGCCTCCTGTGGGAAATGAAGTGTCTGATTTGTTTCGTCCACTGCAGCATGTCGTGCTTTTCAATTCACAGTTTCACGCCGACAATCTCCTCTGGAGGAAGTGAGAGGACGGCCAGTTGATGGAAAAATCTGTGAATTCGACCCAATGTTTTACATTTTTACTGTCAATGTAGCACGGAAAATGATCTTTGATAAGCTTTCACCACAGGAAGTTAATCAGTTTTCATCAGGTATTTATTTACCGGGTAAATGTATAAAATTTTATTGTTCTTACTCTAATTTCTTGTTTTAATTTATAAAAATACTGTCGCTGACATGAAATGCAATCAAATCCACTGTTATTGTAGAAATCAAAAGCCACTGTTGTTTAAATACTGTCAAACATAAATGGCTAAACTTCAACACGATGCGCTAAAAGTTGTTTTACAGCTGTAGTTCATCGCTTTTTCAGTATCTTTAGTAATCATATGTGACGTTTTAGCAGCTCCATATACGACTGAGCCATGACAAGATGTCCTTGACGTATGAAATAAATAAAATTCAGCCGTCCATTTAAATGTTACCTAAAACTAGAGAGCAACCAATTAACTGGTCAGCTAATGGATTTATTTAAATTTTGCAGTTTTTAAAAATAGCTCTCCATGCCTAAGCATATAAAAAAAATCTACTATCAACAGCCCCAATTTCCAAATCTGGCATCTGGCTTTGAAAAATAATGGTTGACATTAAAATCTACCTTAACCACTAACAGTTGTCACAATGTTATGATAGTTTACTCATGTAAAATAATTCAAATGTGAAAGAAATGTGTGAATTCAATCAATCAAACGGAATAATGAAGAGTTTTGCAGCTTTAAGTCAAACCTGTTTTTAATCGTATCCTCGTGTTATTTCCATTTTCTGTTGTGGGCTCTTGATATTACACAAGCCATCACACAAAAGGCTGCTTTTAATTAATGCTCTGCAGCCTTTGATGGCAGCCAGGCCCCGGAGAGGGAGACGCACTGCTTTGTGATGTGTTGGAGTTGTTTCTCAGGCCCAGCAGATTTACGCCTTTACAACTAGAAATATTCCACATCTTTAGAGAAAAAGCTCCAACCGCTGATGCTGATGGGTTTTATTTCCAATCAAAACATTTATGCATTCAGAACATGGCCCAGCAACTCACAACGGGGATGGATTGTGGAGGTTTGGGGTTGAAAAGTGCAACAAAGTGTCAACAGAACACTCACTCCATTAAAGTGAGGTTTGTCTGAAGTTTGCATGCGAGTTATCGTGACTCTATTATTTATGGTGTACCTTGAATTAAAGTGGTTAATCTGTGAAGGGGGACTAGATTATTCACCCCCAGTGGAAACAAGTGAAATCCAAGAAGACGTGTATCAGTGCCTATTCTTGTTCAGTGGTTACTGCTTGGTGTTCGATTTCCTCTGGTCTTAAAGGCAGAGATGCCTGCATCAGTTTCAAACTTAAATTTACGTCATATTCTTCTTGAAGTTACCAACTTCGGCTTTAAAGAGTGATCTGCAGGACATGCAAGACTAGCTACATACAGTGTAATAATAATGAAATCAAAAGTTGGACGGTTACAATAACAAATTTTGCTGTTCGATTAATCGGCTCAGAAATGATTGCGATAAACGATAATATTGTTTGTAGTTTGACAATAATTAGTAATTATTGTCAAATTTAAGAAGACATGGTGGTTAATTTGTTTTGCACGTTTTACCTTTTTTGACCACTAGATGACAGTAAAAGAATGTTTGAACAAAAAGATGGATAGTGAGGGAGTGAGCAGCGTGTCTCTTTAAGAAAAATGGGTGGGAGGCCCCTTGACGTTACATGGGCTGTTCTCAAAATGGCGGACTCTCGGTGTGGCTTGAGCTCTTTAGCATAGCATTTTTCACACAAAGCTTTTAATAAACAATCAGTAAACAAGTTCAGCTTCTTTTTGCAGAGAAAAACAACTTTTACACGACGGCACAGGTTTCAACTGTGAATTTTGTAGCTTCGACAAGACGGAGGTCGGCCTGTTAGCTTAGCTCGTAGCTTAGCTTCTCAGCTTAGCTGCTTTTAACAATCCAAATACGCAATTTTTGAAGATTAAAATTTATTTTAAAGAGAAAGAGGGGGGTCGGTGAAGAGCACCGGAGTTGAGTCTTTTGTCATCCAGTGTCTTCAGTAGAAAGAGACACGAAGAAACGATAAAGCTAATAAATGAAAATGAGGTTGATAATTTTCATTTATCATACAGTTAATTTATTTATGGTTTATTGTGACAGGCGTAAACAAAAGCACACCTTTTAATTAGTTGTATAATCACAAACAAAGATCTGTAAAACTTGTTTTCCTTTGTGGTCTTTATAAGCAAGAATGTTGAAAACTATGTAACGAAGGTAAAGTAGTAAACTTGGTTTCGCTCCATAAATCTCAACAAGGACTTATTTTAGATTGCTCACGGGGCGTGTTCATACCAAACATTTTTAGCTCTTTATTACAGCACAGAAACGTTTACTCACTCTTCATAACGCAACGCCATCTAACTTGAATCCAGAGAACCTCACTTCTAGTGCAAACATATTAAAAAAAAAGTGAAAACAATAGAAACGAGATTTAAGATAGGTTTGGATTTTTCTGGGCGTCATTTTTATTTCCCTTCTGACGAGGTGTAGCTGATGGGCCTCGTATAATAACTTTACACTTCACCTGTTTGATCCTCTTGTCACCAGCCTGTACCAGACAGAGGTTCCTGCTGCTAAAACGAGTACAGAGCAGGATTAAAAGCTTTGCAGATGATTCACCGGGTCGCTGATTATGACCTTGACTGAAACGTTGCTTAGAAATGCCCCTAAAATGACACATTGCTGAATATCATTCTTTAAAGGAGTCCGGTATTTGCACAATTTGATGGTGAAATTGGCTAGCTGGGGATTATGGGTGATTTTTAAATGGTTAAGTAAAAAAGTTTAGATTTTTCTCTATTCAGGCAGGTATAAAATAATTCTAACACCAATTTAAAAAAGCTTCACGCAACAAGAGAAAACAGTCAGCAACCATAAAGTCTGTCAACTTCTTTCCTTGGGGCATGAGAGGCTTTGCACCCTCTGCTCCAGCTGATGACATCACCATAATTCCCACATGCATCTTTGCTGTGCTCAGCATTTTTAATATATTTTTTTATATTTTCCCCTTTGTCATGCATTTCTACTAAAACATGTCACAGTAGGGAATTAAAATAAACTCGTAGCATTGCTATAATGTGCAACATTGATTCTAAAAGTATGAACTTGTGGCTATTTTTCCAAGAGTGACTTTTAAGCCAGAATCGTTTTAGAGTTGATACTTCAGGTCATCCAGGAGGTGGAAAGTTGTAAAATGCTGAATGCAGACTAAGTTGGTGGAGAAACCGGTGCTCTCCTTTTTCAAGTTCATTAACATTTCAGTAGTTAAGGTCCTGCTGGTGAAGCAGTTTCTCTACCTGTTCACCCATAAAGCACAGAACCTGTGTACCTGCTCAAAATACTGCTTTATTTTAAGATGATGGCGTGATGAAGAGCACAGGAGACGTGTCGCCAATAGTACTGCATGCTGACATCACTGAGCCTCCATGAAAGGCTCAGGAGAAGTAAATATTTCAGACAAACGATGCATTTCATTGAGTATGACAAAGATAACGTTACTAACGCTCATGAATTTTACCTCTACATTAGATTATTGTTCTGGATAAAGTTCTACAAGGCAGTAGCCTATGCTAGGTTATCTAAACATTAGCTTACTAACTTGAGAGGCACGTAGCTAATGACAAGCGGGCTGGAAGACTGAAGAGAATTTATTGTTGATTTTTTTATTTATTTAACTGATCAGTTAAAACAAACTCACCATGTTCTGTTCAGCAAAATATGCTACTCACTATTGCTCCCTGCTTCAGCTGTGCTGAATGTGAAACTTAAAGTGAATGGCCAAGACTTGAAAGTAGTCCACATGTACCCTCTGCTGGACACATTGTAATTTATGCCTTTTGCAAGTAAGGACAGGGCTTGTTCCCAGTGTTTATATTAATATTAATACTGGGAAAATTATCACCGGTACAGATATGTCCCCAAATGCCTATATCAGCCTTACCAATATATCGATCGGGCTGGATTAAAGATGGCTGCTACCGTCCTAAAGACAGTCCCTAGAAATCACAGAAATAGTTATAATTCTGTCATTTTTACAGATCTTGAGCTAAAATATGGTATTGAGGCTGAGAGCCATTCCTGACGTGTCCTCTGAGCGCTATCGGATATGATATATACAAAAACATTGTTTAAACTAGGGATGCACGATATTGGATTTTTGGCTGATATCCGATATGTTAAAACTTATTTGGCAGATAACCAATATTTTCTATATATTCCTTTGTCAGAACATAGCCCTCTTATTTAGGTTTATTTGCTACAAAAATTGTGCAACAGCTGTAAGAGCTGGTGA
>JARVGS010001968.1:33873276-33887473 GCA_031762315.1 Hypsolebias antenori | reverse complement strand
TATATATGTATACAGCATATATAAATATATAAATATGTATATATATAAATAAAACACCTTTTATATCTGAGTTATTTTGATGGAATGGCCGATATCTGATATTTAACTTTATCTCTAATATCGGCCGATACAATACCATGCTGATAATATCATGCATCCCTATTGTTATTGCATTTAATACTGTTAATTAATTAGTGCTAAATCTGGGAATGCTAGATATCAAACCATCAAACTTTTGAAAAGCTGACTTTGCATATTTAGATTTTTTTAAAACTGCCTGTCAGTAAATTTCAGTCTTTTAAAAACATCTTTTGGTTGGCCCTTCCCTTAGATTAATAAACATAATTATATGTTGAACGGAGGTCTTCCCTCGGGCTCAGTTGATATCAGGTAGCCACAGCAGCTGGAGAGGTGACAGATGGCAGATGCATCCAGTTTGTGGCTAAAAGCTAACAAGACGTCTCTGATTTAGACTCCCATCTTGTTTTTCCCACTTTTATCTTTGTTGTTTTGAGCCTTTGGGGTGGGCCTGCAGGCTCTTCCAGTAAAACCTGCATTTTTATCTTTGATGGAGACGCGGTGACAAAATGATTCACGTGGAAAAGATCATTTATTCATTTCTCTGTCAACCGGCCTCCTGTTGGAACTCGTCTGAGACGGTGCCGGAGTTGAACACCTTTTTGTTTTGTTTTGTTTCTCTAAGTTTATAGTTTTATATCCCCGTGCACATTTTTGCACACAGCCGTGAAAACCTCTTAAATTTTTTTTCTTTCTCTTTGCTGTGCTGGAATCTGAGCCAGTTGAAGCCGTTGGCAGATATCCCTCTTCTCTGTCAAATGGTCACATGATTCTTGCAGACGGCAGTGTTCCTGTCTGTGGAAGTGCATGCTTTATGAAATACAGTAATCTCATGCACCGCTGTCTGCCTGTTCACCAACTGTTCCTGCGACGTCTACGTCAGCAAATCCTCTCGTACTTTGTCTCTCAATCCTGCGGCTTCAGCTTCATAACTGGATCAGGACGGTTCGTTTTTATTCATGCGCTTATGACAGTTGGGTTTTAGGCGTCACCTCCTGCTCTAACGGGGACAAGCCATTGATTTCAACGTGACCCACCTCTTTAAAGCCGTCTTTAAATCCGGGATGGGAAGGAGAATGGCCAAGGTGTACCCAGCTTTGATCAGAACGTGTTTAAACACGAAGATCTGCCGAATGACTAAAGCTCCAAAGGCTTTTTTTTTTTTCGATTAGAGGAAATTGCTTTTATATGGACGATAACTGCGGACAATTTGTTGGACAAATAATCTTGTAAGGTTCTGAAGTGAAAGGCTGCCTTTGAATTATCATCAATTTTTTGAGTTATTATCAAGTTAATACCTTTAATAGTGTTTTAAATATGTTTGATCAGTTACAAAAAATGACAGAAGTTGTGATAAATTACTCATTATTTTAAAATAATTTAACAATATGTAAATTATGTTTTAATATTTGGAAAAACTTTTTGAAATTAAATACTAAAATGTAATAATATCACATTACTGATATATTTCTCAAGTTAAATTGTCATTGTTGATGGCATTTTTGTTTTTCTGGGTAGCTTCTTTGCCTGATAGAGCTTTAAGCTGCTGCTGTGGACGGCATGGTGATCGGTGTTTACAGACAGTGATTTTTGGAAATGTTCCCGAGTCCATCCAGTGATGTCCAGAACAGAACCAGACCTGTTTTTAATGCCGTGGCCCTTGAGGGCTCGAAGATCACGACTGTCAAAGATAGACTAAGCCATTTTCTTTGAGCGCAGACATTTAATCAGATTTGTGGACCTCTGCACATTTTCTGAGATTCAGCCTCTCTTTTTATGCCCTGTTGAGCCAATTAGTTGAGTTAGTTATTTTACAAAGATTTCTATTTGATTCGAACAAGGTTGAGTCAGTTCTTCTGGATGGATTCTTCTTTCTTGAAATGTTTCGTCTTTTATCCAAAAGACTTCTTCAGTCTGAGGAGCTGCAACAAACTCAGTCTTATAAGCAGCACCTTCTCATAAGTCTCTTCGCTATATAGGGCAGATGTGGCTGAGTGGTTAGAGCAGATGTTGTGGATTTGAATCCACCAGCAGTCACATGCCAAGTGTTCCTAGGCAAGACACTGAACCCCTCATGGCCTCCGATGCGTGTCCCATCAGTGTATGAATATGATGAAGCTCGTATTATTCTTTGCAGAGATCTAGCAGAGTGCTGTATGATGGGTAAATGACGGCACAGATTGTAGTGTAAAGCGCTTTGAGTGTTTTGATAAGATAGAAAGGTGCTATATAAGTACAGTCCATAAATGTGACTCTGCTCTTCTCGGTTCTCCTCAGGTGGAGGTGGTTTACCACTGTGACTTGTTTCCCTGCTCTGTGGTGATCATCAGTGCAAAGTGGGTGGTATCGTAACAGGTCATCGGGTTTAAGCCACTCCACTCGTTGTGGTCCTTAATATTGTCTGACTTCAATTTCTTTAGCTTATCTCGGCATTGGTTATAAGTCTGGTGTAGCTATGCTGTTTCATTATCTCAGCTATCTCTGAGTAAATGCATTAATTTCTTGTGGTCCCATCCATCAACACGATGAGGAAGTGGAGGTTCAGATGTAGATTAGTTTTGCTGGGTGGGTCATCCATTGACGTAGCTCCGCTAGCCAATCAACAGTGTTGGGGTTTAAAAGTCACCGGGTCGTCGTGTTCAGAAAAAAAAACTTCCCAGTTTCTCTGAAACTCCCACAACAAACGGAATGACCACTGGACTGGGTCGGGTTTGGGTTTGGGGTCCTCCTTTTTTATCCGATGGCTGGCTGGAGTCCAGTTTGGGTTTCTTCTCTGCTTTCAGGAAGGTCCCGTTAGGATATCCACATTCCTCCAGGGCCTGGCTTGTGTGGGCTTTCTGAATGATAGTAAGATGAAACTTCAATATATTATGTTTCAGCCGCTGCCTCTTATGAGAATCTAATTGTTCTTCCTGTCAGAATCATGGCAGGCAGCCATTACTTTGATTTAATGAGCCACGTTCAAACACATTTACACTTGGCTACGTTTTTTTTCTAGACATGTCTGTCACAATTGACAGCTTCTGCATAAAACTTGGAACAAAACATTTCCAACTTGCTTGTTGCCTTATTACTGTACCTTAAGTGTTTGTTGTGAGGCTGTTTGTGAATAAAAACTAAACCCTGTTTTGTTGTAATGTCATATTTTTCTTATGAGTCTTTGTCATGACGTCAGTTCTGTTTCAAATCCAGAATATGAGGACAATTCTTGCCTTTTTTTTTTTTGTTCTCATTTTTACCACCCGTTCTTTGGCTTTCCTTTCAGCTCCAGTGAAAGAAAATACTTTTATCCCAATTTCCAACATCATTCCCTCCACAGAACCACAAATTCCCCTCAGGATTCCAAGGATGCTTGTTTGTTATTTAATTTAGCTGTGATTGGCCGAGGTGAGACCTTCAAGGACCATGGGGTGATGATGTTACATTGTCTCCATGGTTGTGGTTTGTGTTTGTTGTGCAAAGGGACAAACTGGGGTGTTTTATCTTGACGGAGAACCAAAGTGCCTCCTGGCTGTGTTTCAGTCCGTGTTGCTGGAACAAGCCAAGTATAAGGCTCGAACTTTAACGAGGATTTAGAGGTTTGGATGTTTGTTGGAGGTCAGCTGTTGGACTGCAGAGGTTCTGAAAGTGTCAACAGAACACAGCTGTTCTTGTCTGTTGCATGACTTTGTCAGCCAATATAGTTTATTTGTGTGGTTGGTTACAGCCAAAAGGACCTTTTTTAAAGATTGCTCATCAATGACTGAATGATTTTCAGCCCACATTTTTAGCTCGTACTGCTTCTTCAGTAAAGAAAATGGAAAACGTGCTGATTATTTTACCCTTTTCGTGGCCCCAACCAACTCGTTGACTCCTTGGTTACTTGTTCCCTCGTTGGGGTTCTTTCACTGGATCGCAGAACAATTATCCTCTAATTCTGGCCTATTCCGCCTTTTGCAAAGCATTTATCAAACATGGTTTTTGTGGGGCATTTTTTTCCAAGAACACAGGGATGTAAAAGTGGTTTATTCTGAGAGTTTTTTTTTTTTTTTATTGTTTGAGTATTTAAATCAGAGTTTAGAGGCAGATGATGATATTTTGGTCAGAATGATAGATGTTGTTTTACAGGTTCTAAAAAAATCAATGGGAAGAGCGCAAGTTATAATTTGTGCTTTCAAGGTTGGAAAGGGTTTGTGTCTTAACTAAAGTGCCTTAAACTGAATAAAACAATTATTTGTATTCATATTTTGCAGTGAAACAATTTTTATTTTAATAGCCTGTTTTCCAAGTGAAGTAAAGTAAATCTATTGATCTTTTTATCACTTTGAATCAATGCTTTGCAGATGAATGTACAAATAACTAAGCATCTGTACATCTAATTTTATTTACTTCATGATAAAAAGCCTCAAAAGCTCATGAAATTTGTCCTTCAAAGACCGTTAATTAGCACTTTTTTTATGAATTCTATGAAAGGCGAGTGATTCTGTGGTTGTCTGTCTGTTAGCAAAATATCTCATTAATTACCAGATAGATGTTACAGAACCTCTCAGAAAGTAATCTTTGGATACACATCTACAACTTTTTGTGGTCAGCTTGATTCAAGATGGCTCACAGCTACGGTATTTTTCACTGTATAAGTCACATTTTTTTGCATAAATTAGAATGCCTGCAACTTATACAGTGAAACGACGTATTTGTTTTTTTTTTCCCGCATATTTATAATCCAATTTTTGGCTGAGATCTACAATTTCATTCATTCTGACATGGAAAATATTGAACACTACCATTTTCAACCACTAGAGGGCCATCGAGTAAAATGTTAAACCAAGTATCTCATTAATAGGTAAAAGTGGCTATTAATGACACACTTGGCTTGCCATACAAGCCACCTTCATCTCGCTCCGTAACTCCTGGAGCAAACGTCAAATCAACTTGATTTTGCTGCGCTGCCCAGTAGGGGTGCACCGATTTATCAGGCCTGATTTCCTTAATTTTGGGAAATCGGCCAATACTTGCATGAGAAACCGATTTTACAGATTAAAAAAAAAAAAAAAATTAGTTTTAACAATTGTCTAAACTTAATTTATATTTCAGAGCACTACCTCATGGCCAGGTAAAACACGTTTGTATTGTTTTTAGGATATTGTTCCAAGGATATGTTTTCCAATAAATAAGATCAGAAAATTAAAGGTGCATTGCGACCTTATAACACCTGACAGTGTCGCTTATAAAACAAAATCAGTATCGGCCAAAATTGGAATCGGCAGGTCAGACTTTTTAGAAACCGGTGATCGGCCAGAAAACTGCAATTGGTGCACCCCTACTGCTCAGGCGAAATGCAGCTGATTTGACTGTCAAAGTGCGTTTATTAGGGAAAGGTTAGCCTGAGACACACCTTTACTATAATGTTGAGCAAACAATTGTTTTTAAGTGTTAATCTTGTTAAATTCTTGTTAAAGTCCTCCTGTGCATTCTCCTGTGGCCGCCATTTGGCAGCTAATCAATTTTTGGCACAACACCGGCCCACATTTCCAGATTATCAGCAGTGACACATAACAGATGTGACTTATACGATGAAGCAACGTTTTTGTGTTTTTTCCACTTTATTAGACTTATTTGGATGGATGCGACTTATACGGCGGTGCGACGTGTACGGCGTCAAGTATGGTGGTCAAACGTAGGAATCACAAAAATGACTCTAACTCTGGCATTGTTACAGATATTAAGTTCAAATAAGGCTTATCAGTAGCCAACGGTATCCCTAAAATATGCTTTGAGCTCTAACCATTTATGCAGCATCTTTTGTTTAAAACTTTAGCATGCAGTGCCGAGGACTTCTATGCATTCCTTCAATGAATCCTGCTTTATTTACAGACGAAACTGGTTTTCCACACAGTTAAAAAAAATTTATACAATAATTTTTTGTCTTGCCACAAGTATTAAAAACACATGTACAGTGCAGATCTAAACATTTTTTATGTATGCATTAGAAAAATGAAAGTTTACTGATTTCAAGTTTGAGTGGTCACCATGACAACCCAGAGACGAGTTCATCACGTTCATCAACAGTTTTAACATTCTGCTGCTGCAGCTCCACTTTAGGGATAGTTTAAAGCCAAGCTGATTGTAGAAACATTTTTTCCAGTGCAAGTTTAAAACCTGAAGATTGCTCAGTGTTCATCAGTAAAGAAACAAACAACTTTTACCGAACTAAATCTTGGAAAACCGAATCGGTGCCAAAGCCTTTACACCGTGGAAAGTTACAGGAAGAGATTTTGGTGGAACCAGTTCTGTTGTGCAGCTGGTAGTTTCCATCTGTCACACTTCCACCTCTGACAGACCGGATTTCCTCCTGTCACGTTCTGCCAGAAACCAGACGAGCGTAACCACGAGCTCGTCCCCGGATGACAGTCAATCAGTGACGTGAGCATCGCCTCCAGTCCTTCTGGAAATTGATGCGGTTCTGACCACCGCTGGCTCCACACATCCTGGAGCTGGTTTGCTTCTGTCAGAAGGTGGAGATGGAATTCAATTAAAAGGCCGACTAATCCTTGAAATGCATGTCGCCCACAGCCCTTCATGCCTAAGTTTTAAGCTCCGCCCACCGTATGTTGACAAATGGAGTAATAATTATTCTGGTCCATCCACCATCTCCTGATGTCTCATTTAATCTGTTGCCATTTGGAACATATTTTGTGAACGACTGTCAGCGTCTACCACGACAGATTTTAGTACAGTATCTGAAAATCGTGGAGCTTTAGCCATTTTGAGTAGGTTAAAGTAAATGAGCTATGGCGGCCATCTTGAATCAGTTTGACTCCGTTATTCAGTTATAGAAGTACAGCTTATAAATACTTACTGAAAGGGTCATTGGTTTTATTGGTTCATGAGATACTTTACTAACAAGTAGGTCTGTTGTGATAAACAATAAATCAATTAATTGCATGATAAATGAAAATTATCAACCTGATTTTCATTCATGAGCTTTATCGTTTCTTCGTGTCTCTCTTTCTACTGAAGACACTGGATGACAAAAAGTTCATCTCTGGTGTTCTTCATTGACCCCTCCCTTTCTCTTTTATCTTTAAAATCTGTTTTAACCGTCCAAAACCACTTTTTTGAATCGTTAAAAGTAGCAGTGGAATAGTTTAGATAATAATATTAAAGCTGCAGAATCTTTGATTTTGTTTAAGAAAATGATTAAAATAAAGCTCTTGGAAAAATATAACTAAATTGGTTGGTATCATAAAGGAAAATTTTATTTTCTGGCAGTATGATGAGCAACTTTGTTAAGTATTTTTTTTTCTTTTTTTCATGGATTATTCTGTTTAAATTGAATTGTTTGAACTGATTGTTAAAGAAGGGGCAGACAAAATAAGATTCTATCTTCTTCTGCCTCCTTTCATTTCATATACAGTATATATAATATTCTTTTATTATGAAGTGTTGTAAATAGTATTTTGTGTTCTTTCAACTTGAAATGAATAAATATATCAATCAATCAATCAATCAATCAATCAAATACCTGTCCAAAACTTAATGAGATGAAAATGTGACAAACAAAAAATACCAGCACCTTTTAATCTTTGAGCGATCACAACTGATCGTTTGTATGGATAAATTGATATTTTGTATTTTATGCTGTGCACTTTGCTTGTTGTTTTGCTGTGCAGCACTTTGGTTGGTCTTGTTGCTGTTTTTAAGTGCTTTATAAATAAAGCGTTGTGGTCAGGGTTTGTTCTGTCATGATGTTTGTTGAACAGCAGTGTTGTCTATTGTTTTCCATAATCACTGTCTTTTTTGGTCATTAGTTTCAAACACACAAATACATTAATGCAGCACCGTCCTCCTTTTTGTGGCCAGGGGATCTTCTGGCACCATGATTGCTGGACATCAGGTCACAGGAAGTTGTGCCTAACAGGATCCAGAGCGTGAACAAACTGGATGAAGCCTCTCACCTGTTATATTGTGGGTTAGAACCTGAAAAGTTTGGCAGCCATCGTTCTAAAGTAAAAATAGACTCCAGGTGTTGAATGTCTGTTGCAGTAACAGTCTGATCACTCATTTCTCATGAAGCAGTGCAGTTTGTGCAGTGGCTGACACTGGTTCTGTTCTGAAGGTAACGGAGCCGTTGTTAAAAAATGCAGAACAAAACAACATCAACCTTTAACATTTGTTTTGAATAAAACTAAACTCACACTTAGTAACAACAAGGAAAACTGAATGTAAAATTTGCTAAAATAAACTTTAACTCAACAAATATTTTAGAAACATAAGGTCTGTCTTGAAAATGAGTCTTTGTGACTCTTCAGTTCAGTTTATTTGTACAGCCCCATGTCAAAACAAAGTCTCAGGGCACTTTACAGGAACATTCACACACATCGAAAAGCCATTCAGTAAAGTTCTCTATTGAAACAGTAGACAAGTTGAATTTTGGCTTTGTTGCAGTCTCCCATCCTGAGCAAGCACAGTGGCAACAGTGGAAAGGAAAAAAAAACAACTATTTTTAACAGGAAGAAACCTCCAGCAGAACCAGGCTCAGGACAAGCAGCCATCTGCTTTGACCAGCTGGTTTGAGAAGACAGGAATGAGAGACAAACACAGAATGAGGTCCAGATATAGGTGCAGGTGTACCAGAAAGACATAAAAACACATGTTAAGAATAGAATAAATAATTACAAATACAAACAGGTTGAGCAGAGTAAGTAGCAGAGTGAAAAAATGTGGTCAGTTTGTCCTCCAGCAGTCTAAGCCTATAGCAGCATAACTAAGAGACAGCTCAGGAAACCCAAGCCGGCCCTAACTATAGGATTTAACAAAAAGAAAAGTCTTCAAACTGGACAATGTGTCAGACTCACAGACAGAAACTGGAAGCTGGTTCCACAAGAGACGAGCCTGATAACTTAAAGATCTGCCTCCCATTCTGTTTTCTAAACTCTAGAAACCGCAAGTAAACCTGCAGTCTGAGAGTGAAGTGCTCTGTTAGGAAAATATGGAACAATAAGATCTTGAATATAAGATGGAGCTAGGTTGTTGAGAGCTTTGTAAGTTAGAAGTTAGATTTTGAATTAAATTCTAGATTTGACAGGGAGTCAGTGGAGAGAAGCTGAAACAGGAGAGATATGATCTCTCCTATTAACTCCAGTTAAGACTCTGGCAGCAGCAAACTGGACTTTTTAAAGAAGAATTTGGACACCTAGATAACAAATCATTGCAACAGTCCAGTCTAGACGTGACAAATTCATGATACCTGTTAGCAGAAAAATGCAAAAGAACTTATATATTTCTGTCTCTAAGTCTTTAAACTTCAGTCTAGTTCTGGAAATACAATGATGTAAGAAATGTTGTTTATTTTTAAGTTTTCAATAAAATGTTAAATTGAAAAGTTTTTAAATCTCTTTGATAAATTGCTTTTTTTTTTTTTAATCTTTTTTTTTAAATAAACTAAGGATATTGGGGGCCTGATGGAGATATTCCAAAGGCCACTTTTGTCCCTTGTGCTTAAGTTGCCCACGTCTGGACCAGCATATGAGATCAAATGCTCAGTATGGCAGAAAGATTTTCACTAAAGGTGAAATTTCTCTTCTCTCAGCTTGATAAGAATCAAGGATGGACTTTATATCACCTTAGTACTTTGTCTTCTTCAAATCAAGTCAAAATATGACATCAGCACACAGTTTCATATTTCAGACATTTCATACAATCACAGATACTGATATCAAGTTACTTTAATAATCTGTCTAAATTCCATACATTATTGCAAGTTATCAAACATTTTTATTGAGAAAAATGACAATCTCTTCTTCTGAGAGAGAATTTGAAGCTGTGTGCAAACAAAATGTCTTTAGTAAAATCTACCTTTAAGTGAAAAAACAAAGTAACTTATGGGAAGTTCATGTCATTGCACAAAGTTACAGAGAAGGGTAGAGTTCAGAGGACCAAACACAATAAATCAAATAAAGGGCTCCCTTTCTGATAGTCTGGCCATTTTTATGGTCAAATATTTTTAGATCTGCACTTTTAGGAATATCGTTACATAATGTAACACTATACTGTGCAATCAATTATAAGTAGCTGCTGATCATTATTTTTATTTTTTAATTAAGGATGCCAGTCATTCTCACTTTACAAAAGCAAGGTTTACTCTATAATAGAGACAATTTTTTTAGTCTTATTGTTTAAATGTAAACAATTATTTAGGTGCATACAACCAATCAGTTGTAGAGTCCTGTCACACGAAGGATTTGTTGGCAACTCCAGTTGGGACCTCAGAAGAGAACTTTAGACAAAACCAAAACAAGCAACAAAAACATTTTTTTTAAACCCTTCATATTATACTAAACTATAATTGTGAGCTGTGTTGAACGTCTTTTTTATTGATGTTATCATTTTACCGTGTCCTTTTGATAACAGTTGTCTCTCATTTCAGCTAAAAAGATTACATTTTATTTACTTCTTAGGGAAATGTTTGGTCTCCGCTGTGGAAGCCAAGTAGTTCTAAGAGCCTTCAACGTTGCACCCCTCTGCGTGTGAGGGTTAATAAAGCACACTGAGGTCAAGGGTCATGGTAATGCCACACAGCTCCAGTTTTCCTAAATCCATTCTTGCCTTCAGCTGCTCTGGCTGAGAGACCAGCAAGCACTCATTATGACGAGATTACGCTCACGCAACTTTGAAACGCAACAAAACATCCTGTCTAACAACCACAAGAAAACACCAAGCAGAGCAAGCCACCAAATGAAAAGTGCTCCCAAAGTAGAAGCAGCCTTGCACATAAAAAGGTCACTGAACAAAGAATGCTTTGAACGGTTACATCACAGACAGACAGTTTGATTAGGTCAGACACTTAACTTGTCTCAGGATTAGGATGTTGACTACAAAGCCCTTTGGCTGGAAGCATACTCAGCATGAGCTGTGTGGGCACACAGATAATTAAGCTACTGATTGACTAATCTATTTTTAACAAAGTAAATATCCACACTTTCAACACAGACAAGGCCATTTTTGTAAACCAATTCATCTAAATAAATGGTGGAGTGGTGACGCAGAGGTTAGCGATGTTGCGGAGCCGAGGTATGGACTTTAAAGAGAAAGGAAGAGGAACTCCTGGAACGAACAGGAGTGCGGATGCGACACAGGATTCTTGGAGCATCCCTCAAGGTTAGACAGCGAAATGATGATATCAGAAAAACGCTTTGTGGGACATCACGGATAAGATGCAGGAATCAAGAATGAGATGGTACGGGCATGTGCAGCGAGCGGAAGATGACAACAAGGTAAAAAGGCTATTAAATGTACATGTTTTTGGTCAACGAAGCAGAAGAGGTGATGGATGTGATCCAGCAGGATATGAAGACACTCCATCTCACAACACGATACATGAAACAGAGCAAAATAGAGAAGAATCCATGTGGCTGACCCTGCTCCAAAAGGAGCGGGACCTACAGCCTGAAAGAGAGAGCGAGAGAAGGTGAGCCTGTGAGCAGAAGGTTGCCGGTTCGACCCTCTTGACCAACAACATCAAAATGTGTGTTGAGACAGATGTGGGTCACCTGCCTCTACCTTCATTGGCCCCACTCTGGGCCCTTGAGCAAGGCCCTTAACCCCCACCCTCTGATCCCCCGTGCACCCTACATGGCAGTCCCTGCTCCACACAGAGGGCGGTGGTAGCTCAGTGGTCTGTGGTTGTGTCACAAAGGACATCTGGTGTAAAAGTTATTGGCAAGTCTTCGAGCGAGTTAGTTCGCTGTAGCGACCCCTGAAGAAAGGAGCAGCCGAAAGAAGAATTTGATTTAATCCAAATAAATATTCAGGGATTACAAACATCACTGCAGCCCCTCACAAGGAGCAGGTATTTATTAAAACTGTGATCTTTAAAAATGGGCTCCTGTGGAAAGTTGTGAACAATGAACGTCTTGCCTGTGGTAGATAGTTGTCTGAACAACCCAAGTTTAGAGAAATATTGGTCTCTGATCTTGGCCTTGCTTGTACTAGTTGTTGTGTCAGACAGCTGGTAGCTGTTACTTCAGTCTAAACATTTATATTAGAGAAGGGAACTGTACTATTTTAAATGTTCTTTGTCTGATAATAATGATTTTTTCTTTTCAAATTTGTTCTGCCATTATCTTCTGTATGTCCCCCTCCACCTACCAGCAATAAATCAGAGCAACTTGCAGCATTTCTTGTTATTCACAGTGTATTTTATTGTTTACTCATGAAAGGCTAGAGAAAATATATCAAGTGTCAACAACAAACTGTAAATGCAGAGAAAACAGCTTTATTGTGAGATAATTTCAGCTTGACTTATGATTCCTGCTTGTTTAAGGTTCTATATGGTTCTATTAGGTGTGCAGTGGAGAGCATCCTGTGCTCCAGCATCAACGTGTGGCATGGAGGCTGCACAGCAGCAGAAAGAAAAGCTTTGCAGAGAGTGGTGAAGGCTGCACAGAAGATGTTGGAGTCAGTCTCCCCACCATCACAGACATCTACACCTCCAGATGCAGGAAGAGAGCCACCTGCATCATGAAGGACCACACTCACCCAGCACACACTTTTTGCCCCGCTCCCCTCAGGCAGGAGGTTGAGGAGCATTAAATGTAGAACCACTAGACTGAGGAACAGCTGTTAGACTCATGTATCCATAATCAGGAAAGTCACTGTAATGCCACTTGATTGTTGATATGTGCTGCTGACTGTCCATGCTGCTGATCTCATGCTGCTGATTTATTTCATGTTGCTGTGTTCATTTGTACTCATCTGCTCGCACAGACTCATGTTTGTGCTGCTGTTGTTCGGTGTATTGTTTTTGTACTATTAAGTGTTTAGTGTATTCTTAGTTTAGTATATTTCTTAGTTCATATCTTAGATCTTATTACTGTTTTTTTTTACAATTTATACTTTTGTTGGATGTAACTGGGACCCTGTGTACACAATTTCGTTCCACTACATGTACCACAAATGATGCATATGGCAATAAAGAAACCTTGACCTTTTGTATTCGCTAATGCCAGTTAACTGTTGTGATCATCTTTAATTGAATCAAACCCAAAAGTTCATCGTATGTAGATTTCAGTCCAATGAGCGGTTTGTAAGAGTTTCATTAAAATCTGTTCAGTGCCTCATGAAATAATTTGCTAACAGAGAGACCAGTTGGATGCCAACTGGTAATGCTAAAGTTTAAAGTTAATTCTTGCCCTGTTACCTGAGTGCATGGTGTGAAATTACCGTATGTCAGTTTTAATCTAATGGGAGTGATTTTGTTCCATTAGATCCTATGAAGGCTTTGTTGGATAACTACCCCATCCACACCATCACTGGCCTCGTTAAACGTTGGTTCAGAGAGCTGCCCGATCCCCTCATGACATTTTCTCTCTACAACGACTTTCTGCATGCTGTTGGTAAGAAAACATAACCATGTTTACATTTTTAGCATCTTGGCTTGTGCTGCTTCTTCAAAGGACAAAACAAGTGAACTTAAAGTGGACAATACCAAAGTAGTTGTTTCCTCCTTCACCTGCAGAGCTGCCAGAGAAAGCTGAGACGATAAGGGCCGTGTACAAAAAGATCGAGGAGCTTCCTCCTGCTAATTACGACACTTTGGAGCGGCTAATCTTTCACCTTGTCAAGTAGGAGCATTTTACTTTTGCCTGTGTTGAAGTGATAAAAGTTCCAAATGATTTTAACCCGTGTCTCTTTTAGAGTTGCTAAGGAAGAAAAGCACAATAAGATGACACCAAGCTCGCTTGCAATTGTGTTTGCTCCCTGCATCCTGCGCTCACCTGATACTGACGACCCCCTCCTTTGCATGAAGGATGTGCCCAAAACGACCCTGTGAGTCCTCACACTGCACCCGACTGTAACTATATACAGCTTGACAAAACAGTCATTTGTTGTCCTTGAAAGCCTTGTTTCAAAAGCCTACTGCTCCCATTAGACTGTTAGTTAGGACAAATTCATTCAACCTTTATTTAAACAGATAAATCACATTGAGCCTCTACAAGTGGGACCTGTTTGGACAGACAATACAGGTGGTCCCCGGTATCCGGCCGAGTTCCGTTACACCTGCCCGGCCGGATAACGAAAAAGCCGGTTACCGGAACCGGCTCCCGGTGCGGCGAAAATCCAACATGGCGGCCGTCAC
>JARVGS010001968.1:33825182-33843076 GCA_031762315.1 Hypsolebias antenori | reverse complement strand
ATTCTTTAGTCTTTAAGATATATTTTGCACTGTTTTGCACTACAAGAAAGAAGCCTAATGCTTGAGTTGTTAATTATCTAAAAACTCTCTGGACCTAGTAGTGCAATTTTCTTAATAGAGATCATTTTGTGGTATAGCAGTTTTCAAAATAAATGATGGCAAAAGGACACCCTATGCTATTTTTTTCATTCCTATTGCAAGTTTTGTACCAAAAATGTATCGCAATATATATCGATATCGCCACCCTTCACAATACATATCGTGATATGAATTTTATGCCATATCGCACATCCCTAATAAGTATGCACACAAACTCCATTATATTTGTCCCTTTTAGCTTCATAACAGCTGAAATACTTGCAGACACTGTGCAGGACTTTCTGTTGTGTCCTCTCCTCAAACTGTCAGCGTGTTGCACGTCCAGGCTTTAGATTTCTGCCTTTTGCATTCCTCAATAAGACATTGTTAATGTTAAATAATTATTGATTGGTGACATGTTTTAGTCAGATGTTCGTGTCCACATTGTGCTGCGTCCAAACATAGCTGGTAACCCCCACCCTTGTTGCATTTCTGAGTGTAAAGGTGTTGGTTCTCTGTCATCATCATCATCATGTCCTTTCACATCCTTCTCTCTTTTCCTTCCCCGCTCCTCCCTCTTCCTCGCGGGCCTTCCCCACAGCTGAGAGTGTGTTTGTTTCATACATGACAGCTTGTCAGCCTCACTGACACAAACCTGCAGCTCGCACAGCTCCGACACCGAACCCCTCTGGGCTGACACTGAATGTTCTGGTTCCCTGCAAAGGTTGAATGTTCAGCTTGTTTTTGTATGGAAGTGAAATTATCATGAAAACCAGGTGCAGCTCGTCACCAGACAGCACTTCGGTGCGGGTTCTGAGTCCTCACCTGTGGTCCTGGTGGTGCCTCTTTGGTTGGGACGGGTTCAGGTTCTTTGTTGTGTTCCTGAAGGCTCTCCAGTGCATTTCCTTGAAGTTGTGTTTTTGACTCTGTTACAGCTTTACATCTTTTCTCCTCTCTTTATACTCAAGAATATAAAGTAGAAAAAAGTTTTTTTTTTCATAACGTGACCCAAAAACTTGTTTTTAGACCAAGTTCACTTAACATTTCTGTAAATCTGCTCAACTAAACGTTTCCTTCGTCTTTTATATTGGATACAAATTGGGGAAAAAAAACAATAAAAACACAAACTGACTTTATGATGAGTACTTCTTCATGTGTTTTCCAGTCTGTGCAGTAGATTATCTGTAAAAGCGGATTAAACAGTAAGTTTAGTAAAAAAACGAACAAACTCAAATTGGCTTCTATGTTTCCAGAGCTGTGTCAGATGTTTGTGGGTTTTGTGATACATTTTCCAGCTTTTTGACCATTTCAATTATCTAATCAATCAACAGAGAAAAGGATGAGTAACTGTTACTACATAATGACTATTCAGGAGTTGAGCTTCTCATTTTCCTGAATTTTTCCAAGATTCTCATTTCTAGAGGTCACATTTCCATCCGTCCCCCGGCTTTATTGTTGCATTTAGCGTATTTGTGTTTGACGTTTGCTCAGTGGTTGAAAATTGTATCTTTATCTGTTTGTTTTTGGACAGAATGAGATTTGTCTTCAGCTGTTGGACAACATTTTGGTGCTTTGGTAAACACGGATTACCGTATTTTCCACCGTACACGTTGCACTGCCCCATAAGTCGTATCAGTCCAAATATGTCTAATAAAGTGGAAAAATCCATAATTACGTCACTTTGCCGTATGTCACATCTATTGTGCATCACCGCTGACAACCCAGATTTGTGGGCTGGTGTTGTGCCAAAAATTGTTTGGCTGCCAAATGGCGACTGTGGCAGTGTGCACAAGAGGACTTTAACAAGAATTTAATAAGAGTAACACTTAAAAACAATTATTTGTTTGCTTGAAATGATAGCAAAGGTGTGTATCAGTCTAACTTTTCTGTAAATAAATGCACTTTGACGGTCAAATCAGCTGCATTTCAAAAGCCGATATGCGGAAGTAGGTGCGTGCACAGGAGGACTCACCGTGCATTTCTTCAAAAATTTAACTAGATAATCACCTAAAACAATTATTTGTTTGCTTGACATTATAGCAAAGGTGTGTCTCAGTTGAGCTTTAACTTAATAAATGCACTTCAATGGTCAAATTAGCTGCATTTCGTCTGGGCGGCGCAGCAAAATGAAGCTGATTTGACGGTTTCTCCAAGCGAGCTGGACAAAAGTGGGAGGCTATGGCAAACAGATTGTGTCATTAATAGCCACTTTACCTATTACATGATACAGTGGCATGTCATATTACTCGAGTGCCATCTAGTGGCTGAAAATGGTAGTGTTCAATAATTTCAGTCAATGAATGAAAACGGTCATATCTCAGCCAAAAATTGGTTTATAAATATGGGGGAAAAAATCCATAAATACGTTACTTTGGTGTATAAGTTGCAGGGCATGTAAATTACACAAAAAACCCCGACTTATAGGGCGAAAAATACAGTAGGATGAATGTCTCAGAACGGCATCTTTTAACTTTTTACTCTGATGCTGTAGCTACTTCTCTCACTGTTTATGGCACAAACACACCCAGTTATCTCAAACGAGCTATTTTACACAAATTATCTTCATTATTTTCGACTTTGTCTTATGCATGCTCAAACCTTTTAAATTCACTGCTTCGATACTGGAACTCCAAACCAGTTTGGTACGCGTTAAGGAACGACTTCCTTCACTCTAAAGTCCAAAGGGACATTTGAAACCCATGTGTCGTTTCTGATGTAGCGGATCTACAACACTGTGAGGGGGAAATGGCAGCAAACTGACGCCTTTTAAAAGCCCCCAGTGTTGGGCTGTACCTCGGGGGTGAGTGTTGGCAGAATGGGGGCGATCCAGAGGAGCTTTTAGTGGAAACTGGAGCTCTGAGCCACAGTTTATGGCCCCTGCTGGCCCACGTCGGTGCTCTGTGATTGTGTGTTTGCGAGAAAGTCTCTGTAAGTACAGACTAACTGTTCATCACACATGCACTTTGATTACCCTCCCACCCAACAGGTGGTCTCACTGAGACAACAGACTGAATCGTGGTCCACAAATTTGATGAACCTAACTTGGGCATTTCAGCAACATCTCTGCACACATGAAACTAAGAATGGAAACATAATGTTAATGCCTTTCATGCCTGTGTAGGACAGCTGTTAGTGCGTTTGTATTCATAGTTTTCTGTTATACATAGACAGTATTTCCAGGAAATAGTGATCTCAACTATTAATGCAAATTTGACTAGTTCCTGAAAAATTTGCCCAGAGTCCCAATTAACCATAACTTTCCTGCAGATTTGACCATTCCCCTCAGTCCCCCCTGCTTTCACATCCTGGAGTTTGAGTCTGGCCCGGCCTGTTAAACCTAAACATGTCTTAACGGCAGAAGATCACATTTACCATCAAAGTTTACAGCTCAAAATCATACAGGCCATTTTCTTGACATGCAAGTAGTGGAAAAAATGCTTTGCTCCATGTCCAACATTGTGGTGGAAGACGGTGGAAATTTGTTGCTTAAAAAAATAATAATAAAAAAAAAAAGATTTTCACTTTAGAAGCACTTTATTATTATTATTATTTTATAATCACATAACCTGTCTGAAGAATGATGGCAAACTGAGGACAGGCACAAGTAACCCTGTCAGAAGTTGCCGCCAGCCAGGTACGTACTTGGAAAATGTGCATTTAAGTCAGGTGGGCTCGTAAAAATGTGTCTGTTCCAGTGAGTTTAAGAAGTACAGTCAAAGAAGTCACTGCATCATCCAGGCATTATCTTTATCCGTTTGTTCCTTTTCTGGTCGCAGGGGTCACTGGTGCCCATATCCAGCAGTCACTGTGGGAGAGGCGAGGGACACCCTGGACATGTCTCCAGTCCATCACAGGGACACATAGAGGCAAATGAAACAAACAATCATTCACTCTCTCACACTCACCTAGGATCAATTCAGAGTTACCAATCAGCCTAACATGCATGTTTTTGGTCTGTGAGAGGAAACCGCAGTACCCGGAGAAAACCCACACATGCACGGTGAGAACATGCAAACTTCACCCAGAAAGACCTACGGCCAGGATTCGATCTGGCAACCATCTTACCGAGAGACAACAGCTCTACCAACAAGGCCTGTCACAATAAACAATAAATCAGTTAATAGCATGAAAAATGAAAATGATCGGCCTCATTTTCATTTATCGGTTTTATCGATTCTTTGTGTATCTTTCTACTGAAGACACTGGAAGACAAAAGGCTCAACTCTGGTGCTCTTCACTGACTTCTCCCTTTCTCTTTTCTCTTTAAAACCCATTTTAATCATCCAAAATTTCGTTTTTAGATCGTTAAAAGCAGCTAAGCTGAGAAGATATGCTAACAGGCCGACCTCAGGGGGAAAAAACCCTCTGTCTTGTCAAAGGTCCAAAATTCACGGTTGAAACCCGTGCCTTTGTGTAAAAAGTTGTTTTTCTCTGCAAAAAGAAGCTAAGAACTTGTTTACAGATTTAGTATTAAAAGCTTTGTGTGAGAAATGCTATGCTAACGAGCTCAAACCACACCAAGCGTCCGCCATTTTGAGAACCAAGGAAAAAAAAAGGAAAAAGAGACGGCCCATGTCACATCAAGGGACATACGGTAGTTGAAAAAAGGTACTACACACAAAATAAATTAACAAACATGTCTTCTTAAATTTGACAATATTATCATTTATCGCAATAATTTCTGAGACAATTAATCGCCCAGCAAAATTTGTTATCACGACAGGCCTTCTACCAGCTGCACCACCGTGCCACCAAACTCCAGGAATTTTACTGTGTTTTTGTGGCCCATGCCATGCGTTATGGTCTTCTTAAAAGATGACATCATTAAAGTTCCTTTCAGAACATCGGCACAAAACAAGAATCCATGTTTTCCAATTTGGTTACTTGTAGTTTAACTTGCAATCTGTTGTATCTTTGGTGCCACCATTTTAGATGGAAGAGGCATGAACTGCAGCACAGTCGGTGCAGTCTTGAAGTTCTTGTCAGCTGAGGGTGCTACACCATAGCAGACATATAAGATGACTTATTTTATGTCACAGGCTAAGCGGATGCAGAAATCATGACCAGTGTCTTTTAGTACCTTTAAAATTGTCTGCTAACGCTATGTTCAATTCAAGTTCAAGAATCTTTATTATCCCCAATATTATCCCCAAGAGGCAATTTGTTTCACAGTCAGTAGACACATAAAACCTTCATCAGACATTAAGACATTAAAATAACCGCACAGAAATCATCGTTGTTCGTTGAGAAGCCTTATCGCTTCAGGGATGAGTTTTTCAGCCTGTCTGTTCTACATCTGGGCAGCAGATACCTGCGTCCAGATGGAAGCAACCTGAACTCACCATGGAGTGGCGATCAAGATCTGCCAGAATCCACCTGGCTTTGTTCTCTGACCTCACCTTGTGAAGGTCATTGAGGTTCGTTATGTCATTGAGGTTCTGTAGGCCAGTGAGGTTCTGTAGGTTTTTGCACGTCAAACGTCCAAACCAACAGGTGAAGGTAAAAGTTAAAAGAGACACGGAAACTTGAATAAAACGTTCTCATAAAAGTCAACTCAACATTGAACCCACAGAGCTTCTGGCATATATACATTCTCTGATAGGCCTTTTTACAAAGTGAGCTCACATGGGGGTCAAAGGTCAGTTTGTCATCAAGAACAGTTTCCAGATATTTATATTGATGCACCACCTCGTCAGCTTCACTGTTAATAACTAGCAACACAGGAGTGGCTCTTGTTTCGTTCCACCTCATGTACCACGTGTGATGTGAATGACAATAAAGACACACTGAACTGAAGTCTTTTCTAAAATCAAAGACCAACTCCTTTGTCTTAGAAACCTTTAACTTTAAAAAGGAGGACCTCACACCATTCAGTGAAGTCCCCGACCACTGGCCCGGGTTCTGGGTCATCACTTCTGAGTAGGGACAGGCTGACAGAGTCATCAGTGTTGAACATAAATCTGTTACAGCCCATCAGACGTTGGTCAAGTCTACATTATTGTTCATCACTCCTTCAACGAGGCAACGTGTGATAACACGCCTATTTATCTGGATTACTGATGTGAAATGTAACTAAAAGTATGAAACAACTAATACATGCCAGTTTTTGAGCTTTATAAGCTTGTCTACTTTAGGAAACAGAGAAGGACATTCATTTAATTCTTGAAGAAGTTTCACCATCTAAGGCCTTCTTGAGTTCTGATCACAGGTTGGGACTTCCAGCTTCTTAAGGTCATTGAAGCCTGAAGACTTGGTGACTCCTCTCGTGAGTCGTTTGGGTCATCACTTGTGAGGTTAGATTTATGTGGAAAGAAATCCCATCGATCTGCGTTGACGTAGGTTTGGACCGGGATGAGAGGGGGAACATGAGGACATTAAACTTGTATGAGTGACTCAGTTTGTCCCACTGAACATGACTGGTGGTCTCCTGGCAGCTGGGGCTCATCGCTGCTATTCCACAGGAGCTTTTTAAAGACTGGAAGGAATGTCTGGCCAATCGCACAAGGACACATTAATGAGTTCACACAGGGATGAGACACACACTGCTCGTGCGTTTTGGTAAAGTTGATTTCCACTTATATCTGTACAGAATGTGTGTATGCTGGGAATAATGGCAAAATAAAGATAGTTTTTCCAGATGCCTTTTTTTATTTTCACGTTTATTTCCTTTCCTTCCTCTTCATTCTTTTCTATTCTACCTCTCACACTAGCCTGTTTTTATCTTTTTTTATTTTTGAGTGCACCAACTTCTCTGGGACCTTTTTTAGCCTCGTGCGTTGGGAATTCACTTTCCGGCAGCTGCCTCTGTGACGTTCTGTATCTTGAGCTCGTGGAAAATACTTGTTTCTAATTGGCTGGGAGGTTTTAAATTGTGTTAGCTGATCCTCATGTTGACATGCACTGTTAGATTTATTAAAAAAAAAAAAAAAAAAAAAAAAAAAAAAAAAAAAAATGAAATGCTGTGTAGCTTTAAATTAAGTGCCATCTGCACGAGTGTTAGCTCAGATTTGGATCGTTAGCAGCGCAGTAGCAAATAAAGTAGAAGTGGAAATGTCCATCTCATGTCTTTGGGTGTTTTCCACTTTTTCTCCTTTGTACTGCTTAATAGTTTATCTTATATTTGGGATTATTGTTAATTTTCGTAGTTTCTACAGTAATATCAATGTCTTCTGTGGAATAAAGATTTTTCAAACTTGAATATTTAGGTAATATTTACTCAAGTTAAACGTTTTTCACTAAAGTTTGTTGTTTGTAACAAAATGTTTAAATTAAAGTCAAAAAAGCCAAAAGTGCTACAACGAGCTACCAAATAAAACTTGAATACACTGTTCGGCTGTATATCTACTGCTCAGTAATATATACGCCACAGTTTTTATTTACTCGTTGAAAGGCGGACATTTTACGGCTTCATCTCCGTCCGTCCATAAACGTTATCTTTTCCACCCTTTACTTCTGATCAGTTCAGTTCATTTCACTTTATTTATACAGTTCCAAATCACAACAAAGTTGTCTCAGGGCACTTTACTAGAACATTCATATACATAGAAAAGCCAATTAGTAAAGTTCTCTATCTAAGGAATCCAGCAGACAAGTAGAATCTTGGCTTCGTTGCAGTCGCCCATCCTGAGCAAGCACAGTGGCAACAGTGGAAAGGAAAAACTCCCTTTTAACAGGTAGAAACCTCCAGCAGAACCAGCTCAAAGATAATTTAACAAAACTTAATACAAATGTGTACCTCCATTAGATGGTGTCTTGTAATGTTTGTGTCACCCCAGCTTCAAGGTCAAGGTCACAAGTCAAGGTCAGAGATTATGCAAGTTACATGAGCTGTTTCTCAAAAAATGGCCAGTTGAACTCACAACTGTTTACTTTGAATTTGCAAGAAAGAAATCAGATTGGTGCAACGTTAGAACTTTACATACAGCTGATATCTGAATTAGCCCAGGAAACTGTCAGATCATCTTTTTTAAATATATGAAATGTATTGTTTTGCTTAAGGATTGTTACATCCACCAAAGACACAGCATATTAAGGGAGGACAAGGGACTCACAAATAGGTGTTCAAACATTCAATTTGTTCCACCGCTTCCTGCAGGAGAAGAAAAAAATAACCTCAATTCCCATGTCCAACAGAAAGAAGGGCACAAAAAAACAAATTATCAACTTAAAGTTGGACCTGGTGGGCTGGCAACACAGAACAAAAAGGTACCACAGTGGGCCAACCCTATACAGGGCTGTTGAAGCCACTGTACCAGACCAAAAAACTACAAAAAAACCTTATTGTAAAAGAAGAGGTGAAAACAGGGCTACCAGTCCCACCAGGCTAAAGTTACAAAATGTATGCAAACAGTTAACAAGATTTACCTGTTGTTGCTGAAGCTGCCGGCCATAGGCCACAGCTCCAGGTCGAGGAAAAAACAAAGGCCCCCGAGAAAAAACAAGGGCCGCCTAAGGAATAGGTAAAAAAAAATGTGGAGAGTCTGTGAGCGTCCAAAAAGAGGGAGTCTGATGGCAAAAAAAGACAAAAAGAGCTATGAGAGTGACAAGAGAGCCAAAAGCCAAGAGAGGGAAAGAGGAAGGAGACAAAAGCTCCCTGAGACCAGCCTCTTAAGTAGGAGTGGCTGAAAAATTCACAGCCCAAAACAATTAAAGGCTGATTAGCTGACCCAGAACCCAAGACATGACCAAAGGAACAAATCAATAAGACCAATGTGCCCCAGGCACATAACAGGGATGCATGATATTATCGGCATGGTATCGGTATCGGCCGATATTATCGATAAAGTTAAATATTGGACATTGGCCATTCCATCATAAATAACTTGCTGATATAAAAGGTGCTGTTACAGCACAACATTATGACATCACACAGGCCATTGAGTTTAAATTTGTGAAAATGTACACATTTGCACTGTTTTAGTGTTGTCATTGTCTTATAGAGAATAAATGTCATGAATAAAATTGACATTAAATATAATACAAGTTGAAGTGTTACATCATTTTCAGTGCTCTTTGTGGCATCTGCACTTGGTATTGGGCCAAACTGACAAAGACCATGCAGAATAATAAAGTATTTTAATTCCACAGCAGAGAAAGCTATGTAGGTCTAGGCGGGAAAAATATCGGTATTGGTATCGGTTATCGGCTAAATAAGTTTTAACATATCGTCATATTGGATATCGACCAAAAATCCAATATTGTGCATCCCTAGTTTTGTTTTAAGTCCAGTGTTAGGTGATGGTTCTGTAGCAGTTTTCTAGAAAATTTTCCAACAAGAGCATGCACCCCCCCCACGTGCACACTCCTGCAGTTACATCCCAGCTGTTACCATCGCTGACATGTCTGGCCCTGGCCCGTGTGGTACTCGAGTGTCACACTCTAAGCTCACTGTGTGTATCTTGTGTAGATATATTCACATTGTGAATACAGCAGACGTGTAAATTTAACACCCATATTTTAAATGGTACATTTTAAGCCCATTTTTGTGGAAATGCAATTTAAAGTCAGCAACAATTGCTAACGATGGCTCAAGCAAGCCCGCGTTGCATCACGCCCTGACGGATTAAATGATATACTAACTGAGATGAATCAGCCACATTCCTGCCATGCAGGATCTTGCTTCAGATTGTTTGTGTGTTTGTTTTTGATCCGAGCGACTTCTCGGCTGAATATAGAGCAGAGTTCCTGCGATGGAGACGAGCAGACAGACAGAGTGACAGACAGGAGAGGCCACGGGGTTAAATCAACCCAGAGGAGTGTCTTAAAGCGACTCCTCCGGTGCTCTGTTTATACTGCCAGACAGACGAGCAGGCTGCTACATGCATACTTCTGTGTGTGCGCACGTGTGCGTGTGTGGAATACAAACTACATCTGCTGCTGAGTAACTGCAATATTAACCGAAGCAGTTGTTTGTATTGAAGGCATCTATAAAACAACACGGTGGTTAAAGGGTGATGGTTTACTGGCTCCAGCTCATTTATTGGTAAAACTAAAAGTAAATATCTGATGGGAACGAAACGATGACACATTAAAACATGGAAGTATTTACATATATTGATCACATGTCTCTGTTTTGCCCGTTTGTTGTGTCTGCGGTTCATATTGATTCCACTTAAGTGCTCCACGATGTGAAAATTAGGCCCCTTGAGCTTCAGGATGCTGACTGTGGAGATTTCTTTCTCTGGTTTTATAAAGAAAAGGGCATATTATTAATTTGGAGATGAGTTTTGTGAAAAGTAGGCCAATTGGGATAAACAATAAGTCAATTACCCTGATGCATGCTCAATAATCCAGGTAGAAAAATCTAAAAAAAAAAAAAAAAAGCTAAGTCTGATCCTCTGGACATTCACAATTCATTTTGCTTTTTGAATGTCCAGAGGACCAGACTTAGCTTTTTTTTAGAATAAATCAATTAATCGCATGATGAATGAAAATTATCGACCTCATTTTCATTTATTGGCGTTATCGTTTCTTCGTGTCTCTTTCTACTGAAGACACTGGATGACAAAAGGCTCAACTCCGGTGTTCTTCACTGACCCATCCCTTTCTCTTTTCCTCTTTAAATTTTATTGCAATCGTCCAAAATCACGTTTTTGGATCGTTAAAAGCAGCTAAGCTGAGAAGCTAAGCTACGAGCTAAGCTAACAGGCCGACCTCGGGAATAAACATCCGTCTTGTCGAAGCTCTAACCAGTGCCTTCGTCTAAAAAGTTGTTTTTCTTTGCAAAAGGAAGCTGAGAACTTGTTTACTGAATTTTTTTTTTATTTTTATTAAAAGCTTTGTGTGAAAAAAACTTTGCTAAAGAGCTCAAGTCACTGAGCGTCCACCATGTCAGCCCATGTCACGTCAAGGGGCCTCCTTCCCATTTTTCTTAAAGAGACATGCTATCCATCCTTTAGTTCAAACCGTCTTATACTGCCATCAGGTGATCAAAAAAGGTACTACACTCCAAACAAATCAACATTTCTTCTAAAAATTGACAGTTATTTTTAAATTTCAAACTATATTATCATTTATCACAATAATTTCTGAGACAATTAATCACCCAGCAATATTTGTTATTGTGACAGGCCTACCCCTCAGGTCCTGGATGTTTACAGACTGTTGCTGAGAGAAGCTTCACCGCAGGAAACACAGACCTGGAACAACAATTTTAAGCTGTGATGCAGTCGTAACATTTAAATGATTCCCCTGAAGTGATACAAATGAGTTTTTAACATTTACTGTGTTCCTTTGTGAATAAATGTATTAATTGTGTAAATGATTTTAAAACATGCTCACTGTTGACATCCATTTTTCTTCCTCAGTCTTTTTGGCACGACTCATTCTGCTGTCTTTACTATTTCAACAATTCATTTATCAAAATGTTCGGCTCATTCAGGATGCCTGCTGTGATTTTTAGTATTTGTGAAATTTTAACTTTTAGAAATATTTCGCTTTTTCAGTCATGTTTTTGTATTTGAGCTGTTTACAACTTTTAACTGGTCATTTCAGGTTTTGTTCTGGTTTAGCTTTTTTCAGTTTATTTCTCCTAATTTCAGCTTTTTCCCCCAGTTTTTTTCCTCCAGCTTATTTCTGCTCATGTAAGTTTTTTCTGCTCTTTCAACTTTTTTTTTTAATTATTATTTTTTTATTTTTTAGCATTTTCAGTTACTTTGACTTTTTTTTCTTGCCGTTTTCAGTTTCTTTGTTGCCAGTTTCATATTTGTTGTAATCTATTTTGCCTATCAGCTTATTCTGCTTATGTCTGCTGCATTTCTGTTTTATTCACCATGTTCTACACCTTTCAGCTGTTTTTCTGCTGGTTTCCACTTTTGTTTAGCTGTTTCCAGTAAATACTCTTCAAATTCAGCTCGCATTAACAGTCTAGAGATGAAACCTTTACTCTGGTTTCTGCTTCTTTTAACAAAACATTCATTGCATTTTCACAGTAAGTAATTTTCATCATTATGCTTATTATTATTATTACGTTATACACAACATCTTAACTTCAGAATTGTGTTTGTAATGTAATAAACTGAATAAGTTGGAGTTTAAATTCCTGGACATCCAAGGGATGCTTAGACCATTTTTGTCATAGCCAAACATTTTACTCTGAAATGCATTGAACCCTGCATTCCATATTCTTGTCACTGTCTATACTTTAAACAAAGTTGCAACAAATAAGTTTGTTTTCATTACTGAAATCCTCTTTTTAATCGCTTCCTCCACAGGCGCAGAAAAGTGGAGACGTCTCAAAGTTTCTGAGTTCCAGGATGAGAGACTCCGTCCAGGCTCGTGTCTTTGGGGCGTTCATATTAGTTGCAGGTGGAAAGTGTGTCTAAAACTCTAAGCGTATCTAATAATTTGAGTTATGATAGCCGTATGGGCTCGTGCAATCGCTGTCGGTTGAATTCATTTCAAGTAAATATGTAATTCAAAGTGGCGTGGGGCAATTTTGATTTTAATTAAAAAAGACCCAACCTTTTTAGAAGTATTCGTTTGCTTCACGCCCGCTTGATGAATTGTAAATGAGTTGGTCTCCAATTCCTGGTTTTAAATTTATTTTATTTTAATTAGGTTACGTTATTTGGAGGAAACGCAATCCGGTGCGGAACCGAATTAGTATGGGCCAGATGTGACCGCTTCCTGGTTATCAGGCTTCGTGGCTGCCTCCCTCCTCCCCGGCGCCCTGCGGCGTGCTGTACAGGAAGCGTGGAGGAAGGAGGTCGGGACGCCGGGAGCAAAGAGAAGAGGTGGAAGTCGGAAGTGTCTCTGAATCAGAGGCGTACGCTGTGAAGCTGTGTACAGCCCCCTGCAGTGCAGGTTGTATTAAAAGGGAAATAATTCTTCCCTGCTGAGAAACATTTTCCTCCTGTGAACCCCGGCCCCTCATTTGCTCATTTACACCCGCACCTTCTACTTTTCATGCTCATAAATTAATTTTCTTTCACTTATATCCTTTTTTAATTTCATTTTTGCCATGCAAACTTTAAATACCACCTCTTAATTATCAGAGACGCCAAATAACTTGGCGTTTTATTAAAAATACTGAATCCTTGATGCTTTTCGTATCGAGCGAACGAACCTTTGAGGTGTTTGACTTCACTGCTTCGTTGTTTAGAAAGCGTTGCTCCCTTTAAAAGGCCTGAGACAAGTTTGAATGTGGGGAAATACTGTGCAGAAGGGAAAAGAATCTCATTTTCTATTCCTTTTCTCCGTTCTTATCCCAAGGGGCTTTTGGCTGTAAATGGTGTACTCTGTGGTGCGCACCCCATCCTGTCCTTGCCATATCTCCACCACCAATCTTCTAAGATTCCCCCTGGGGAGACCTGGGCTCTCCACTTCACTTGTTTTGTCACTGGAGAAAATTACCCAACTGGCAGCGTATTTGTGACAGCTTAGTGAGCACTCCATCTCCAAATAAGCCAGTAAAGATTACTTTGTCGGTTCTGGATCATTTAGAATCCAATTTAATTCAGGCCTCTAGGAAAAAAAGGCCAAATAAAAACAAAGCAGCTTAATTAAGAAAGCTGAGTGGCTGTAGACTGCTTATATGTTAGAATACCACAATGACCTGCTCATATACTCTAAGCCTGGAGATACAAATTTGAATACAATACTTATTACGTTCTTCAAACCAGAGTAATCTCGTACAAGTATAAATGGTATTGTAGTGAGGGCAATGTGTGCAAACCTACTAGAAGCAGATGGTGAGTCTAACTTCTGCAGATACAGCTGCAGCTCGGAAATTAGTCTCATAAATGTTGTTTGCTTTTTCCTGTCAGAGCTGCAAACGTACAAGTCCCAAATCCTTAGTTTGATTCTTCCAGGAGGGTAAGTACAGCCCTAATGTTGGAAAAGTTGGGACACTGTTTAGAATCAAAATAAATCAGTTTGCAAATGTCACAAACCCGTGTTGAATTCCACACACAATGAGCATGTTCAATGTTTAAACAACAAAAAAAGGAGTTTTATTTGTTAGAAATTTTATTTTTATTATTATTTTTGTTATGTGTTGTCATCATTGTATGTTCGCAAACAATGATGACATGAGTTCTCTGCATTTAACCCATCACACGTGAGACACACCCAGGTGGAGGTGCCTGGGGAGCAGGTAGGGATCAGGTGTCTTGCTCAAGGACACCACGGCATGTGGGCATGGCGGGGAGTTGAACCTGTGACTTTCTGGCCCCAAGTCGGCTGCACTACCTCTACACCACAGCGATAGGCAACTTTGAATTTGAAGGAAACAACATATCTCAAAGACACGTATGCATCCCCATACCATCAGCGAGGCTGTTTTTTGAACCGTGTGCTGAGAACAGGATGGATCATCTCTCCTCTTATTTATTTATTTATTTATTTATTTATTTATTTATTTATTTACCGTTAACCAGGCAAATCCCACTGCGATCACAGATCTTTTTTGTGAGGGAGTCCTGCATGGGCCTGAAGGCAGCCCAACATGCAGGTTTTTGGACTGTGGGAGGAAACCCACGCAAACACGAGGAGAACATGTAGACTCTTCACAGAAAGACCCCAAGTCCAAACCCAGGACTGGACCCAGAACCTTTGTGCTGTGAGGCACCAATGCTTACCACTGATCCATTGTGCTGCCAATACAGTACAGAGGATGTGGTGTCCGTGGGTTCCTAATAGATTTGTCTGACCCTGGAACAGCTGTGGACTTTGGCTTGGTCCATTTACGGCAGGGGATCTGGATGGTGTTCACATCTGGCTTCTCCTTTGTCTGATGGAGCTTTAAGCAGCTTTAGTGGATGAACTGTGCTTACAGATGATGATCTGTGGAAGTGTTCCTGAGCCCGGAACAGAACCAGACCTGGTTTTAATGCAGAGGCCCCCAAGGGCCCGAAGATCACAACGATCCAATTGAACAATTGAACTGAATTGAATTAAATCCAATACAGGTTGTCCTCGAGTTACGGCGGTCTCGACCTACGGCACTTCGGACTTACGGCGCTGCCCCCAGTGACGTCATCACACCTCACGTTGTCTTTTTTATGCAGCATTTTATGGTTTTTTTTTTCCCGCTTTTTTTGAGAATATTTTGTTAGCTAACTGCTTGGAAACACATTAAAACGGCGTTCTACGTACGTTCTAAGTATTTTACATTGAAAAAAACGCGTTTAAAAAGACGTTACGGCCGCCATGTGCTTTCGGTTTTGAGTTACAGCCGACAACCCAGACTTACGGCGCCACGTGGCCGGCGTTCCGAATTACGGCAAAATCGAGTTGCGAATGGTCCTTAGGTCCGGAACCTGTTCGTAACTCGAGGACTACCTGTACTGACTTTCAGCCTCGTGCTTTGAGCTCAGCGGTTTCTGCAGATCTTTTGACCATGTGCATGGGATAGTCAAAGTTCTTTATCTGAGGAACGTTTTTCAGAATTTGTTCCACTCGTTTTGGGCACAGTTTTAAATTTTCTTTGCAGACTTGTGCACATCTGCCCGTCCTTCTTCTGAGAGATTCTGCTTCAAAAAAAAAAAAAGTTTTTATATCTAGTCCTCTTACAGACCTATTGCCAACTAACCCACTTAGTTAGCGGTTGCTCCTCCAGCTGTTCTTTATTCATAAAATTTCCTGTTGCAGCCTTTTGTTGCCTGTCCCAGCACTTTTTCATGTGTCGCTGCAGGAACATCCAAATCGGCCTTGTTTTCTTTAAAACGGTACAATTTCTTATTTTAAACCGCTTACATGGTATACTCTGTTCCGTTATAACAAAATACAATAAACAATTTAATGCAGTTTGTAAATCATTGCATTCTTTTTCTGTCTCTTTTTATTCATCGTGGTATTTTTCTCTGAACTGGGTTTGTATATATTTTGTAACTACAGTGACATGCTCTGATGTTTGGGCTGCGCTTTGATGGCAGATTTCTGACAGGATGGCCTCACATTATCTGATGAAACACTCCATCTGCATCAGTCAGTCCTTGAGCACCCCCCCTCACCCCCCCCAACAGAGTCTAGATCCTCTGATGGTCTGTACTTACTAATGGAGATAGATGCAGGCGGCAGTGGCATCTCTCCACCCCCCTTTGTGCAACAGACTTGGCCACATCTTTTTTTTTCCAGGCTTAATGTTCTGGTTTTCTCCTCTGGGGGCTTTCGGGTGGGTTGTAAGCTGTCTCTTGACAACCCCCGCTCCTACCTCCTCCTTTCCAGAGAAAACAGATCCACTCCTGCAGACTGCCGTTCTGACAGCTGGAAGAGGAGAGATGGAAAGTTCTCAGCCTCTGCTGCAAGCTGTTTTGTATTCAAATTGTCTCCACGTTAAAGTCTCGCATTCAGCCGATGGTTTAGCTACGTGTTGAAGCCAAAGTCCAGGGGATGAAGGTCCTGAAGGGTCTGCTTCTAACAGATTATTGTTGTCTGCTTTTCATATTGTTGCTGAACAGTAGGCTTTTTGTTGTTGTTGTTGTTAAACCTTACTGGAGCTATGTGTCTGAGCTTAGAGGTTGTTGCTCTCAGTAATGACCATATGGGATCTGGCATTCTGTGTGGGTGAGAGGAGAACAGCTAATGGAGCAGAAACCATTGGGTAGCTTCAGCGTCATCAGACGGTATTGACACTGGAAGGGAGAATGTCAATAGACGTGTTTGTGCTGACACTACCTTCTAAAGCTTCAATGGAGATTAGAATTTTCTCTCTGAAAGACTGTGTATATGTCTGTTTTACATAAGTCAGGGAGAATCAGTGGGAATAAACATTCATTTTACACTCACGACTCCAAAACTGTTGTGGAAAATGTAAGTAAAGATTTGCGGATCTCACAAACTCATATTTTATTCAAAATGGAACGCAGTAAACACATCAAACTTATACATTTATAAAATGTACAATTAAGATTAGGTACACTGCCTGGCCCAAAAAAATAAAAGGTCACACACTAATATTTCATTGGACCACCTTAAGCTTTGATTACTTCATGCATTCTCTGCGGCATTGTTTCGATAAGTTCTGCAACGTCACAAGCTCTATTTCAATCCAGCGTTTAATTAATTTTTCACCAAGATCTTACATTGATGACGAGACACTAGGCATGATGGGTGCATCACTTCACCTGCCTCTCTTCTTACCCTGATGCGCCCATCACTCTGGATCAGGGTCAGTCTGGACTCATTAGACTACATGACCTTCTTCCATTGCTCCAGAGTCCAATCTTTATGCTCCCTAGCAAATTGAAGCCTTTTTTTTTTACAGTTAGCTTCACTGGTTAGTAGTTTTTTTAAGGCTACACAGCTGTTCAGTCCCAATCCCTTGAGTTCCCTTCGCATTGTGCGTGTGGAGATGTTCTTACTTTCACTATTAAACATGGCCCTGAGTGCTACTGTTGTTTTTCTTCCATTTGATTTCACCAAACGTTTAAGTGATCACCGATCACGATCATTCAGGATTTTTTTCTGGCCACATTTATTCCTCGAAGACGATGGGTCCCCACTATCCTTCCAGTTTTTAATAATGCGTTGGACAGTTTTTAACCCACTTTTAGTAGTTTCTGCAATCTCCTTAGATGTTCTCTCTGCTTGATGCCAATGAGTTGACCTTTCTCAAACAGACTGAGATCTTTTCCACGACCACATGATGTGTCTTTCAACATGGTGGTTTAAGAAATGAGAAGCAACTCATTGCACTGGTTGAGGTTAAATAACTTGTTGCAGCTGAAAGATAATCACCCATGCAGTAATAATCCAATAGGAGGCTCGTACCTATTTCTTCTTCTTCTTCTTCTTTCTGCTTTTCCCTTTTCAGGGGTCGCCACAGCGAGTCATCCTCCTCCACCTCACTCTGTCCTCTGCATCCTCTGTCCTCA
>JARVGS010001968.1:33813855-33825082 GCA_031762315.1 Hypsolebias antenori | reverse complement strand
TTGGTCCACTTAAGGTGTTTACTGCTTGGTGGGGAAACAGTTTGCTGGAACTCCTCTGACTGATGAAGCCCTCCAGACAGAGGGCGAAACGTTTCTATTAAAAAAAAAAAAAAGTCCATATGACTCGACTGAGAATTATTGGATTTGGTACCTGGATGATTGAGCATGAACTTTGTTGTCTTAATCCCAGTCTTCCAACTGGACAATGTGTCAGCCTCATGGACAGAAACTGGAAGTTGGTTCCACAAGAGAGGAGGCTGATAATGAAAGATGTTCCTCTCATTCTGCTTTTGGAAACTCTAGGAACCACAAGTAAACCTGCAGCCTGAGAGTGACGTGCTCTATTGATTCTTACAGATTTATTCTGACTGGTCATGTTTGAACAGCCCAGTGCTCATTCTGCAAAGAGTGACTCCACTCACCCACCTGACGGATGCCAAGACAAAAGAGAGCTTCTTAAAGTCCTCACAGGAACGAAAAGGTAGAAAGGATGTGACTCGTCCTCTTTGGAGGCGACGCAGTCTGAATGTTTCGTAAGAATAGAGCTTTGATCCTTTTCTTAACTTTAAGTTAGTCTTTAGTTTTAGTGGCAGATGGAACTTGAGCTGCAGATGTGCAAGCAGTCCTCAGTCTTCTGCACTTCTTCAGAACTTGCATAGTTACTTTTTCAATGTAACTATGCCATCACTGTTATTGTGTAATTAAAATCTGTTCAGAAAGTCACGAGATATTTATTCCAGTAATGTACCGTACTTTCCGCTGTACACGTCGCACCGCCGTATGTCGCATCAGTCCAAAAATGTATAATGAAGTGGAAAAATCCATAAATATGTTGCTTTGCCATATATGTCACATCTATTACGCGTCACCTCTGACTACCTGGAAACGTGGGTCGAACCCGGAACTGTGTTCCGGTATTGTGCCAAAAATTGATTGGCGGCCGCAGGAGCGTGCATGGAAGGACTTTATTTAACAAGAATTTAACAAGATTAATGTTGAAAAACAATTTTTTTTCCACAATATTATAGTAAAGGTGTGTCTCAGCCTAACGTTTGCTTAATAAATTCACTTTGATGGTCAGATCAGCTGCATTTCAAAAGTATTAGTGGCCTCGATGCTCAGGGAGCACGCAGAGGGAGGCAAAAAGGGAGGGGTGCTGCTCGTTTCTTCAAAATTTAACAAGAAAAGCACCTAATAACAATTATTTGTATGCTCAGTCTTTTTGTTTGTGTCTCAGTCTAACTTTTACTTAATAAATGTACTTTAATGGTTAAATTAGCTGCATTTCGCCTGGGCGGTGCAGGCTGCTTTGACAGTTGCTCCAAGCAGTGAACAGAACAAATGTGGGAGAACTATGGCAAGCCGATTGTGCCATTAATAGCTGGTGAAGATTCTCAGTCATCCAGGACATGGTAAATTCAAAAACGTTCAAGACAAAATCAATAAACTATAAAGTATAATAAATAGTCAATCTGTTTTTGTCTTGAACTTTTTTGAATTTGTCATTATAGCCACGTTTACCTATTACATGATACAGCGGCATGCCATACTGCTACCACTACTCTGCTGCCATCAAGTGGCTGAAAGTGGTACTGCTCAAAAAAGAAAATTCAGTCGGAATGAATGAAAACAGTCAGATCTCAGCCAAAAATTGATTTATAAATATGGGGGAAAAAATCCATAAATATGTCGCTTCGCCCTGTAAGTCGTAGGGCATGCAAATCATGCAAAAACAAACAACAACAAAAAAACAGCGACTTAAAAGCCAAAAAATACAGTATGATGTCGGCGCCAGCTGTCCAAACCTCAGCAGAACCTTCTCAGAAACCTTTCTAACTTGGAACATGAATAATTCTTAAAGAAAAACATTTACCATATTTTCGGACTATAAGGGTCATTAAGCGAAACTAAAACATTTTGACAGATTTTTGAGCGCCGTCTACCACATAACACCCGTTTGAGGATATAAAATCAGTTTGAGGTCAGTAAGCACAACCGCTGCTCACTGTTGATTTTTGAGCAAATTAAAGGATTTTCAGTGCACCTTATAGTCCGAAACGTACGGTAACATAAAATGACACCTTTTAACCTAAAGTTCCACCTTCTGTTATCAGAGCAGAACAAAAAGTCAATGTTTACCATCTCAGTTCTAGAAAAACTTGGTGAATTTATTGATATAACCTGTAAATAGATTGTTTTGCATTATTTTAGACTTTTTTTTTTAAACCTTCTGTACCTTTTTATAATCATCTTGTACTTTTTATACTTGAATACTATTAATTACCGTTGTACCTGGTAATACACCCCTGGCAGACACATGTTTGTAATGTTGATAAAAACTTAATAAATAAAAAAAGAAAAAAATGTTATCAGAGCAGCTTTGTGATGCGATTACTCACACACACAAACACACACTCTGAGTTTCGCCCTGGATAATTGTCTCCCACACACACACACCCTGAGTCATCATTACTCAGTCCTGTGAACATGTGTGTGTGTGTGTGTGTGTGTGTGTGTGCTTGCATACAAGGTGCATTTAAACGGACCTGTTATTACGAGGGTTGAGGATCCACTTGTTCAATTGTAGGTTATTAGTAACAACCTGACAGACTGCTGTCTCCTTGTGAGTTGACGGAGCGGTGCGCCTCCTCCTCCTCCTCCTCCTCCTCCTCCCTCCACTCTTCTGGTCAGGGCTCAGGGATCAGAGAACCCACAACACGTCTGAGCTCCAAAACCCCCTTACATGGACAAACGTGATGGAGTTCAGATCATAAAACTGGAGAAACGTCGTCAACCTGGATCCTTGATGCTGGTTTCGCCCTGAAGTGGTCAAATAGTGGAAAAAATAATAAAACTGGAACTTTTTGTGGCCTCAAAGCTTTTATTTTATTGTGGTGATTATGTATATTTCATTGAAATTATGTTCCTTAAAGCTTCTAAAAGACGACGTCCACATTGATCTTCTCATCCAACCAAAGAAAGCAGACCATCGCTGTTTGAGGGGCTGGTCCACAGATGTTGGGCCGTGCTCTGTTTGTGCAGTTTTATCTTAATTACGCAGAGGAAAATGTCAGGAGGAGACAAAGACTGTGTGTGAGGAGCCAACAGGACAATCAGGATTACAACAGCTCCCAGCAGATAAGTGTGTGTGTGTGTGTGTGAGATTACAATTCCCCTCCTTCGACCCTCTCCTTATTCTCTCATGCATCTCATCTGCCATCGCTCTCCTTTCTCACGCATATTTTTTTGTTTTCCTCACAAAACATTTCAGAAAATGTAATTTATAAAGGCGCTTTGTGATGCGTGTATATGTCTTGGGTCAGTCTGTTGTTTAAATTAACGCTTTAAAGCAGCGAGTCCCAAACTTTTTCAATTAAAGCCGCCAAAATAATCACGAGAAAAGATCGAGTCTTTCTGCTGCGGCATTTAAAAAACTCACCGTTGCAATTCACCCCATCATACAAGAACACAATGACAACAAACTGTCTTAACTGTAAACTACGACTATTTTAATACTGCTCCTATTTGTTGCAACAATTTAAGGAATCCTATTAGATTTTCAGGTATTTGCATTTGAAGTCCTCATCCCAGGTTCAGGATTGACAGTTTTAAACTGAACCACATCATTAAAACACATTTAGTTTGTAAGGATGCTGAAGAAAAGTTGATTTGATGAGCCTTGCCTGCCCTCTGGTGGTGGAACAATGTAAGTGCAGAGAGTTTGATTATTTAATGATTGGAGCAATAAAAAAGACTTTTAATGCAGAAAAGTTAGGGAGTTTAAACTAATCATCAGCCTTCAGCTCCCTGCAGACTCCTGTTTGATGCCCTTTGGCTGCTGCTTTAGCTTCAAGCAAATACTTTAGCTGATTCTGAAAGAATCAACAACTTTTATTATGAACACCAAGTGAGTCTTTGATTCCTCAGACTGATTTGGGCCTCCAGCAGACAGCAGTAGACACAGATGGAAAAAAATAGGAGGGATACATAATGGTTTGAATTTAATTTATTTGCAGTCATTATATCTATCTATATATATTAAAGATGATCTGGATGCTCTTTGATCATCCAGCTGTTGGTCTGAACGTGCTTCAGTTTTCTTTGGAGAATTGGAAATAATTATTTATTCATTCAAACCGTTTTAGAAGTGTCATCGCCCCTGGTCAGTTTGTTTTTGTGTTTTTGAAGGCCTCACAGACGAGTCAGAGTTGATTCAGATCTGACGTCTGATCGTGGTCTTGTTGGAGTTGAATCTTCTCGTGCGGAAACAAATCAACACTTTTTTGATTTAAACACATTCCTGTAGACGACAGACGACGGAACGGTTTGCTAAGTTTTCTTTAACTGACGGTAACAGGAACTTTGTAACCTTGATGATAATGTGAGCATCATGCAAGTCTAGTTGCCATGGTAACTGTAGAGGAGGTAAGAGAGGCCAACTGGTCTCCAGCAGGTTGGTTTCTGTGTAATGTCCAAAACAAACACCAGGGGGCGCCAGATCGCTCTTTATCTTTGTTTATGTCTGTTTATTAGACTCATTTGTCTGAGTTTCACTTTGATTTACTGAGTCTGTGGTTCACGTCCAGCTTGTGACACGTGGTGCTCACTCTACTTAAAAACGACAAAGGATGTGCGCTCACACCTTCAATAGTTTGTGTAACTTTTAATATCAGGCCCATTTTAAAAGTCTGTGGCGTTTTTCTTTTAAAGGAATAGCAATTTTAATATAAAAATCTCACTTTTATAGTGACTCATACAAGCAGTCTTATCTTTAAACATTGAAAATGATAAAAATTCAAAGTTTTGCTTTAAAAAAATATACAAACATGATAATAACAGTAATTTATGGATGTTTCTGTTATCTTATTTTACATATGAATATTTATATTCAGTGCCCTGAAATGACTTCTGTTGTGACTTGGCGCTATATAAATAAACTGAATTGAATTAATTTAGGGATCAATGAAAACTTCATTCAGGTTTTTGTCACCACAGTGACTCAGTCTGCTGCGGTTGGTTTAATCTGCCGGCTCAAACAGGAAATGATGCGTCGCCACAATTACCACCTGAAAGTGGCACCATAATGTTTCTGCCTGTGTGTGTGTGTGTGTGTGTGTGCCTCGTCTTTTACCTCTCAATTAAGGGACATTAAACATATCTGTTGTCTGAAAGCTCACTTTACTAGAAATGTTCTCGAATTGCATCGTTCAAGGTGGCTGCATGTTGGAGCAGCTGTTACTTTCATTCTGCGATGTTGCTTTAGAAAACTTTATTTCCTCTTTTCTGGAAGTACATTTTTTTTTTTTTTTTTTGGCTGATTACTTCTGGTACTGGACGCTGTGCAGCCGGAAGGATTTTTACTGAAACCTTTTTACTCTTGGACGTTTGTTTTGAAGCGTAACCATGACAACAAGGTGGTTTTTACAACCGGGAGCAGCTGATCAACATCTCAAAGCTCAAATATGACCTCAAATATTCATTTTGTCCTATTTGTATTCTTGTATCTGATGAAACTGTTTTGTATTGTTCTTTCAAAATGAATAAATAAACATCAAATCAAATCAAATACAGCCCCAAATCACAAACGAGTTGTAAAGGAGGTGCCGTGGATGCATCTCCATCTACCTGGCAGAGGTGCTCGAGTGACTGACCGCCGAGCTGGCAGGAAACGTGGCTCGTGACAAGAAGACCAGGATCATCCCTCAACACCTGCAGCTGTCTGTCTGCAATGACGAGGAGCTCAACAAGCTGCTGAGAGGAGTGACCATCGCTCAGGGAGGAGTTCTGCCCAACATTCAGGTGGTCCTGCTGCCCAGGAGGACCAAGAGGCCCGCTGGGTCTGGGTGGACTGATTGGTATCTGCAGCCAGTTGCTTTAGCTCTGCTGCAGGTCCTTCCTGCTCACAACCATCAGCATCTACAAAGTAGACCAACTCTTAATGAAACCAGGAGGATGAGCTACAACATGGGATTAATAAAGTAATTTGAATTGAATTGAATGTACAACCACAACGTCAACAAATCAAATCAGCAGCTTTTCCAGCAACTCTTGATATAATTAAAAAAGATCTGCGCAGACTAAAAACAATTTATCAAACCCAAACAGCCCCTTCAAGTTTTTATATGTTGCTTATCTGTGGCAAATATGAAACTTTATGCAACAAAAGTAACGATGGTTTGTTTGTAGCTGAGGCCTTCACTGCTGGACTCGTGAGCTTTGCTCAATATTTGTTCAGATTTAAAGATTTTCTTTTTGGAAACATTTCTACATGATTTAATTACAGTATATGAAGCGGGATCTGGCTTTTCATTTGAAAGTTTTTCTATTTGTTCTAAACAACAACATAACTTATTTTATGGAGCCTAAACAGTTTATGAACTGAAAATCCTCCTTGTTCTAATAATCAATAAGATTAACTGGAAACAGGAACACATGTCAGTGGTTTTCACCCTTTCCCACCACTGGGGGGCAGTGTGGGTCCAGGCTCCACCAGGCTGACACTGAGAGCTTCAAGCTGCACATTTACAGGGCAAGGTTTGATTCTGAACAAGACTCCGAGGCCTTGCATCATTTCCCCTGGGTGCTGGGAGTCTGCTGGGACTGAGTTTCACGTCGGGCTGCTTGCACAAGGCTTACACCTTCTGTGAGCATCACCTCAGCAGCAAGGTGGTGATTTTATTTACTTGTGCTACTTACTGAAATCTTAGAAGTAAGTTGGGTTTGGAAGAATCAAACGTTTGCTTTAAAATCTCGTAAATAAAATTATTTTGTCCGTTTTGTTTTGCCAAAAGAGAGCATGTGAATATTTGGATTCCTCCTCCAGGAAGTGAGAGGGAAGCAGGCAGGAAGTGAGGGTTTGAGGCTCATAAACAGGATGTTGTGGTGGAGTCACTTCCTTTCACCTTTTTCATGATCTGAGGAAGTTGTCAACAATAAATCAAACTGTAAATGAGCAGTTGTCTCGTCTCAGCTGGAAGTTTTACAAAAATAATAGGTTGGTTTTAATTCTAACGACTATCCAGTGTTGTTTATTCTAAAACGGGTTGAGTCGTAACATTATTAGTTGTTTTGTTGTTTTTCTGGAGCTTGTTTCATGAAGACTGATTAAAAATGAAGCCTCCTTTGTGACGTCACTCACGAAAAACTCACTGATCGTTAAGAATCAAGATCTTTTCCAACAGATCCATCGCTCCACATTTTCCAGTTAGCAGCCTCCCACACAAACCAGCACCTTCTTGTTTCAGTGGAAAACCACCAAAACACGCCTTTATTCTGGAACAAGCGTGTTCCGGTTTCAGCGCAGTTGTTGTTTGCAGAGCAGGGATGGAGATGCCGTTTTATTTATTTCATGTGTAAAAGCAGCTCTGAGTTCTGTTTTACTGGAAAATGTAAAGAAATGAAAGTCGGTGCAAACAGGAGCCTCAGTGATGATGCAAACACTTTACAGAGTTTTTACTTTGACACATACACATTTGTTTTAATAAAAAAAATAGTGGTTGGAGCTATTATAAACATAATTTATTATATAATTCTTATATGTTTGTGTTATCTTGCTATACTTTACCTAAACATATACATATTTTTTGATTTTTATAACATGTTAAAGTATCTATTGAGCCAGCAAATGAAACAAAGATTATTACTTCAGCTCTGGACTTTTTAAAAGTTCATTCATTCAGCATTTATTTCTCCAGGTTAGTCTCATTGAGCCTCGAGGACTCGTTTACAAGAGAGACCTGTTTTTAACAAACAACACAGATGAGGTACACACAAACAACAATAGACAGTCATGTAAAAAGCATATAAAATGAAAAGTAAATAGAAATAAAATAAAAATTAAACAAAAAAATGAAACATACATTATAAAGCATTATAGTGTACTTTACTATAATAATACGTATATACTAATATATATATATATACTTATACTAATATAAGTTAAACATATTAGATTTTTACATACCTGCAAACTTGTCACTTTTAAGCGAAAATCGCCAATTTAAAAAAAAAGTTTGTGGTAGATGCCATTATTTCCCAATGCCTGTGTAGTGTTAAGTTAGCGCTATGTAAGTCGCACTAGCTAGCTCGCAACAAAGTTCTTGCTAGCTCGTACGCGCTAAGCTAGCACACTAGCTGTGTCCCAATGGATGCGGCCGTTGGATTGGGACACAGCTATATAGTGCTTGCTAGCTTAGCGCTACGTAAGTGCTGGCAGTTGTCAACCGGGGTGACCAGGGGCCATTTTCACACACTTGTTACTTTAACATGTTATAGAAGCAGGCGTCTGGGGGCGGGGTTAGGATGCGTTAGAGAAGCAGAGCGCTACATCTGTAGCATCTTAGCTAGCGCATCCGCATTATGCACCACTAGCTTAGCGCTACGTCAGCGTTTGGACAATGTAACTTTCTGCCACATACACAAAGGTGACACCCCTCCACAGGCACTACGTTTGTCACCTTTTTCGTCCCTTGAGTTTGCAGGTATGTCTTTAGGACCATAATGATTTTCTGTTGCCTTTACTCTTTTTACAGACAACTTATCTAACCTTTTTATGACGAAAACAAAATAAACCATGCATGATAAATGTTGTAGAACGAGTCACATCTGATGTTCCAGCATATTCCAGCATAGTGACGTTCTCTAAAGGGTCCAAGATGGTGTTAGGGGCAGGGCAGCCGACTCGGGACTCGAAGGTCCTGGGCTCGATCCCCGGTCAGTGCACATCTCGTGGTATATCTGAGCAGGACACCCAATCCTGAATTGCTCCCCGGGCACCCACAAAGCTGCCCACTGCTCCACCTGGCTGGATCCCACGTGCAATGGGTTAAATGCAGAGAGCCAATTTCATCTTTGTATAGGAACATACAATTATGACAACTTTATTTATTATTTATTTATTCATAATCAGAATGAAAGCTAATCAATAACAATTTCAAGCATTTCTCTGACACAGTTAAAAAATAAATAAATAAATAAATAAATGCTTGTAACTTGAGCTTTGACACACCGCTGGAAGAATTGTCTTGTAGAAATGAAAATTCTCAATTTTGCTACCAAACGCCTCAATCAGGCGATCGTCTTTGTAGAAGTTTAATGTGTTGTTGGAGCTGACGGTAATAAAACTCCTGACTTTAGTTTAACATATTTTTTTTATTTATTCAGACTCCGCAGTTCAGACAGAAGTGTTTCATGCTCGGTGATAAATCAAATCCCGAGCAACTGAATGCATCACGTTTTTATCACTTTTCACACATTTGTTGCTGTAAACCTTCCTGAGATCCATCTGAGCAGGATTCTGTCTGATACGTGGAATAAACTGATAGCAACACTATCGGAAGGGGCAGGTTAAGGAGTATCCGCATGTGATGGACTGCCCTGATATCCTGCCATTCACTCACTCATTCATTGACTCTGACGGGGGGGAGGTAAAGTGGGGCACCTCTGCTCGCAGCATGGTCTAAATCCATTATGGCTAATCCGCAAGTGCCAAGTTGGCGCTGGCTGGTGTGTGTGTGTGTGTGTGTGTGTGTGTGTGTCTTCCTCCTCAGCATTAAACCTCAGGAACTCTACATGTGCATTAAAATAAGCACATTCTTGACTCGCGGCCAGTCGCTTCACGTTCTGTTTATCAGATGTGAACAACACAACCCCGGAGTCCTCGGATCGGCGTTTGACCCGAGCAGCAGCGCCGCATCCTGTTATCGCCTGATGTATGAAGTGGCCGAAAAAAGAGGAGGATGTGAACAGTTTGTAAAAGAGGTGCTACTTTACACGTTCAGTCTTTAACGGGCTGCACCACTCAATTTCACGTTGGAGAAATGATTTGAGCCGTGACATCAGAGAGAGCTGTTAGCAGATCCATATGTAGTGCAGAGGTAGACCGTCGGCTGATAAATGAAGTGTCTGTCATCTTTTTAAACTATCACATTTTAGCATATTCAAATTTAAATGCAGGTATATTTGGAAATATTAAAACACTTTTCGTCTCGACGCTACACCTTTAGTCAATGGGCTTCTCTGAAGTGCACATCTGTTCACAGTTGGGACCATTTCTTCAGTACAGCTGTGCGAGATGAACAGCGTTGTTAGTTGTAGTTTATTGTGACACAAGGTAGAACTTCATAAGTCCTCATAAAGAATTCAGTCTTGGCTCGTCTTTTCTTGATTTTGTCGTTTTGAAGCTTCTGCTCCACGTCTTCTTTATTGTCTGTAGTGTTTTTTGTTGTTGCAGCGCCACATAAAGGCCTGGCATAGTTACTGCAGCGTTTGTGTCGTTTTCTGTATTTCCGTGTGAATGGAAACATTTCTAGAAACAATGCCGCGTTTAATAGGAGAACAATTGTTCTACTACAAACACTTAAGTTAGCTTTATACTCCACGAGAAGTGAAGAACTCTGTTCAGACTGATGCGACACAAGGTTTTGTTAAGAAAACTTTTGCATCAACTATTGTATAGTTGGCCATGTGACGGGGTGTCTATGTTGTTTTGTGAGTTGCTCATGTGGTCACGCTGATAGTTTTAGCTCTTGGTAGCTAACATTAGCTTCTGGGATCCAATAATCGCAGTGTGACTGTTCATCTCTCCTGGGCAAGGACCACCTTGCTGTCTGTGGTTGCTGCTGAGTGGTAGGTTGTCTGAATGACGGCCAACATCCTGAAATAAGATTTTCTCCTCCTTCATTAACTGACAATCTCTGTTCTCTAATTGGTCAACATTGTAACAATTAGAGCCCGACCGATATGTAAATTATGGCTATTGCCGATATTGGGAGGGGAAGGCGACCATCAATAACCGATATGTCTGAAAAGTTTTGAGCTTTGTCCACCCCCCAAGAATCTAAAAAAGCAGTGAGTGGAGTGGGGCTTGTTTATTTAGTGCGTCTGTTAGCAACCATGAAGCTAAGCAAATTAGGGCTGAACGATTTTGGAAAATAATCTAATTGCAATTTTTTTCTATAAATTGCAATTGCGATTTAAAACGCGATTATTTTTTAATATTTTCTCAAGTATTATTCAACAAACAGAAGCAATAAATCGATCTGTTTTATAATAAACAATGTCAGATTTATTTAAAGCAGAGATTACAATAAAGCAAACAAAGCTATGCCTCTTCTTTTCACCATTTCTATTTTTTCTTGTTTCATAAACATAATAGTAAACATGTTAAGTGAACTTCCTAAATACTATCTGAACTTTACATGACAGTTAATAAATAAATAGAAAAAAT
>JARVGS010001968.1:33699381-33710541 GCA_031762315.1 Hypsolebias antenori | reverse complement strand
GATTTGTGTTCTATTCTGAATAAAATATTAGATGTTGGCACCTCCACATCATTGCATTCAGTCTTTATTCACAATTTTGTTCAGTGCTCCAACTTTTTTGGAATCCGGTTTGTATTTCTTAGTTTATATCTTCGATCCTTCGTACTGTTTCTTTTACTGTGTATATTTTTGCTGTTGTTGGACGTAGCTGGGACCCTGTGTACACAATTTCGTTCCACCTCAAGTACCACATGTGATGTGAATGACTTCTCACCACCAGCCAGACATTCTAGCCACCATCCTGTCCATTTAAATGTGTCAAACTTCGGTTATGAAAAGAAGCCATAATTTAAAAACTTTGTCCAAGCCACGGGCCACCTTCAGCTGATACATAGCTCGAGTCCGATACCTGATGTGTTTTCTTGGTTGTAGGTTCATCAACAAGAGTTTGAGCTCTCATTTGACGTTCTGTTGCTCTTTCCACACCAGAATCAATAATGATAGAATGATCCAGCCGTCTCTCTGTCTTCAAAGTTAGCCAGCTGTTAAGAGCAGTCTACACTAAATGATGTATTTATGTTTTATTATTTTTTTTTTAAGAAAAAAAACTTAGAGATACAATATTTTACATGTAGATTACCGGTATGCTCTTGGGGGACCAAATTTGGCCCACTGCTCTTGAGTTTGACAAGTGGAAAGGTTTTATTTTTAGAGGAATAAAGGTTTAGTATTCTTCGAATTAATGCATTTAAACCACATCATTTCATACCAGTTTTAAACTAAGAAGTTAAGAAATGACTCATTTGTAAGTAAGCCTTAAGGTAACGTTTAGCACAGTCTCATGCGATATTGTGCGATGTCGTGCACAAAGTATGTGTTGTGAATAACTTTCAATCACCACACCAAACTTCAGCGTAATATCTGTAAAACTGACGACGTATAAATGTTTGTTTCCTGAAGTTGATTAGCTGTGGCCTTTTTGATTCAGGTTGGCTCTAAAAGCTACATAATCAGTCGTTGAGGTACGCCCAGTAATTAATTATTTTGAGTTTCATTTAAATCCTTCCAGTGGTTCTTGAGCTATTTTGCTAACAGACACACTCTGACTCCCAATAGTGGATGCTAAAGCTTCAAGCAAAGATATTGCACGATAAGTGGCGTTTCAAGTATGGGTTGTGAATCACTCTTGGCTACAATTACACCAAACTTTATTACATTATCTGTAAAACAGTTTTGATTATAGACCATATTAAGTTTTTTTCAAGCTCTGGTGGCTGTATCGAACAACTTAACTCAGACCGAATCCAAACGTTAATCAAACTTAGAAGCACGTCTAATGATTATTTCTTAAAACTTTCATTAAAATATGTCGAGTGGTTCATGAGATATTTTGCTAACAGCACACATCGCCCACCTTTATCTTTTGGTGGCAGTTGTTGAATGAGAAATGATTTCCATTTAACACAGTCTTCAAGATTTATTTGTGTTTTTGTGAAATATCCAACCCACTGCTCTCTTAATTGATGCTTCTAACCTTTTCGAAGGCCGAGCACACGCCTTTTTCCCACGAGGCCTCGGGGGTTTGCGACTTTGCTAAAAGGCCACAGCTGAACCGAGATGCTCGCTCAGTTTCCCCGGAGATCCAGAGATCTGGTTTAAACAGAACCATGTCTTTCATGTAACGTGAAAGCGCTTCGTGCCTCCAGGAGTGCACGTTCCAGTCGGACTCTCGGCCTCAGGCCGGGAAAACAAAACCAGCGTGTCCGTTTTGCTTCTGTTCTCAGATATTTGGGGTTGGAGCGTCAGAAGACGTGTGCTGACGGCTCACAAACATTCCTTCAATTACGTTTGCTGCAGAGCACACGGGCTGCAAACCATGAAGTTATGTAACGTCTCAGCAGCGCAGAACCAACCGCCCGTTTTCTTTATGAATGTTCAGTTTGATTTGTTTGGTCACGTTGAATAAAAGATCCATTGGAAGTGAACGACACGAACGGCAAACATCTTACCTGTAGTTGATGGCTCCTCAAACAACCTCAGTTTAAAGAAAGCATTAACTTTTGACCAGACTAACAAGCTAACGGCTAGTCCGAGCTGAGACTAAAGCAGTTTGTTGCCGTCTTTAAACAGCTTCATTCCAAAAATATCACTTTTGTTTTATGCAGTTTAACCCTTCATTCGTCTAATTTAAGGACCAGTCATGTTCCTTAAAGGAGAAAGTCAAAGTTAACTGCTTAAAATACAATAAAAAAACTCAGCAAAAACCTACCAGTAGTCCCACATTTAGAGCTATCTCAGCCTGAAATAAAAAAAAATCTCATTTTAAATTATTTTTTAAGAGGCCCAAGATGGCCGCGGATCAATAAGCTGCTTTTTGAAAGGCTCCCATCAGCTCTGCTTGAAAAACTGCCTTTTATAATTACCGTACTTTCCGCCGTATAAGTCGCATCTATTATGCTTCACTGCTGACCACCCGGAAACCTGGGCCGGTGTTGTGCCAAAATCGATTGGATGCCAAATGGCGGCCGCGGGAGCATGCACGGGAGGATTTTAACAAGAATTTAACAAGATGGTGTAGAGGCAGGGCAGCCGGCTCAGGACCGGAAGGTCCCGGGTTCGATCCCCGGTCACTGCATACCTCATTGTGTCCCTGGGCAAGACACTTAACCCCGAGTTGCTCCCGGTAGGACTGGCTGGCGCCTTGCATGGCAGCCTACCGCTACCGGTGTATGAATGTGTGTATGAATGGGTGGATGGCTGGTACTGTGAAGCGCTTTGGGGTCCCTCATAGGGGGCTGGAAAGCGCTATATAAGTAAGCTCCATTTACCATTTGTGTGAAAAACGAAGAGCTTCTTGAGATCACTGGCCATCGTCCTCCAACACTTTGATCCATATAACGGGGTAGGCAATACACAGCTCTGGTGCATCTTCAACATGGTCTTTCCGATGTACTCCGGGGACCTTCAAACATTGTTAAACCTTCTGAAAGCATTTCTTGCTTTACTTAGAAGATTCATCATGTTGACGACACACTGTCTAGTTGTGATACAAATTCATTTGAAGTTTTGGTCAATTATCTTGAGCATATCGGAAGTTATATCCTCGACAATCAACAACATGGTTTAAAAATTGACCTTGGTTTGTGACCTTAACCTTGGAGCTGGGGTGATGAAAAATATACATGACACTCTGTCAAGTGATGAGCACATGTGACTCAAGTTTCATTACATTAGCGTGAATGGATCAGAAGTTATGGGCAGGACAAGAGAAAATTAATGCATTAATGAACGGTCCTTACAAGAACAGAACGTTGGCGACTGTTTGGCTTTAGATTTCACTTGGTGGTCATTTTGGAGGCATTACATTGAGGTTGTGTTGAAATTGAGTCCACACAAAGGTACATGTATTGATTTCCTAATTGGTCTGATGTATTAAGGAACATTTAATAGTGATTTACATTAGTTGGAGGTCCGTTCAACTTTGATCTAACCTACCTGAAGAGAAACGCCGTGTGTTGATGTCTTTCCTCTGAGCAGTATGAGGGAGCCAGCTCCTTCTTACAGCTCACCTAAACAGCAAAAACTGCATTTGTTTTCCACCCACTTGTTGGTGTGAACACAAACAATGGAACAGGTGGAGCACTGAGCAGGCAGGAGGCCCCTAGTACCTTTCCGACCAGAACGCCGTAATCCTGCAGAGCTCCTGCCGACTTCTCCAACTCCACCAGAAACAGAGAGATGGTTGGCGAGACTGTAAACGGGGACAAAATCACAGAGAACAACGTTCTTTTTCTTACGTATTAAGAATGACTCTCAATTGAGTTTCTATGAGTCAGAAAGGATAAGAAACTTGAGACCACTTTGTGAGGGGTTACCAATAAGAACCGGACATTAAAGGCACCACATGACCCAACCTTTCTTGACTTTGACTGCAGAAGCAGAGGAGGAAGAGTCATCCAATGGTTCCGATTTCTCAAATGTAACTGTGGAGCATCTGCCTCAAGTGTCAAAAATTCTCAATTTCGTCACAACAATGTGATGCGTACATTTAAGAATTTATAGTAAATAGTACATTTAAATACAGAACTAATATGCAGTCATGTATAGCCAGGGGGAGTATTTCCCATCTGACATTTGGTGGTGGTTGGTCTTTGGCTCTTGACTGGGGGAGCTATCACGTGTCCTTCACTTGAACTCGGAGCAGGAATAGGTAATCTGGCTGGTAATGTTGCTAAATTCACAAGGAGAGTGTTAAAAAACCTTTTTTAAACTGCAGATTTGCATTTGGTTTTGATTGGATTGCTCTCTTTGCTGGCGGGTGTTTGGTCGCATAAGTCTATATGCTGATGATGATGCTCCGTACGCATTAGCTCGTGTGCACTCACGACTTTGTCCGGTACGTATTTAACACAACGTTCAATTTCAGACACAAAAACCCAAGGAAGTTAAGTGAGGGGTGCAAGAGGGTGTTGATGAGTTACGTGTACTCCCGGCAACTTCTTGCTCGAATTTCACTGGGAGTTTGTTAAGAAATTGTGCGACGTCCGCAAATGTGTCAATTCAATCCAAATGAACATTTGGCTCCTTTTTTTTTTTTTGCAAATTTGAGTCTCCAAATAGTCGACAACAGTCGGCTCAGAGAGATACAGGTTTAAAGATATATTTAAGAAACCTTCACATGAACTGGGTATGTTCCGAACCCTGATCACTGGGAAATGTTAGTTCACGCATTTGGCTCAGATTCCAGTGGTCAGGTTACACTTTGGATGTACGGAATTCATTAAAAGGAATGTTGGAATTTATTATAAACTCTTTTTTACATCATGAACAATTTTTATAATAATATGTTGACCTGAAAGTGATTTTTGAAGTCCCGGAATTAGCATGATCTGATCGGGTCATAAGAGAAATTTGCATCTTTTTTGTTCCTCTACAGTGTTTCCCCTAGATTACTTGCCATGGCAGTGCGCTAATCTCATCCGTAATTTTTGTTGGAGGGTGGGGGTGGGTAGGAGACAGAGACAGGTCTGAGCTGTGCACTGTTTATACGGACAGTTTTTGAGCGGGGAGGGGGGTGGTAGGGTTCAGAGTGAGAGAATAGGCTGCATGAGCGCTACCTCTAACTTTTTAGCTAGCGAGCCTGTATTACGTGCTGTTAGCTTAGCGCTATGTCAGTACCGGCAGTTGCCGACTGGGTGTGGGGTGCAGTTCGGTTGGCATGGCGCTCGGTTCTGTTGACAGGGCGGGGTGTCCTCTTGTATAATTAATGGAAGGGGAAACACTGCTCTATAGCTTATTGTTTTTCAGCTAATTTGGACAAATCGGTAGAAATTATTGCTATAAACGATATTGTTTGAAATTTAACAATAATTAATTGTCAAATTTTAGAAGAAATGTTGACTGGAGTGTAGTACCTTTATTGACCACCTGATGGTAGTATAAGACTGTTTGAGCCAAAGGATGGATAGAGAAGGAACAAAATAATTGTTCATGACGCATTTGTGGGGCGGCTGTGGCTGAGTGGTTAGAGCAGTCGTCCTCCAGTGCGAGAGTTGGGGGTTCGAATCCACCAGCAGTCACATGCTGAAGTGTCCCTGGGCAAGACACTGAACCCCTCATAGCCTCCGATGTGTGTTCCATCAGTGTATGAACGTGACTTAAAAGAACTGATTAGTCTCTGTAGAATGATTTGTTCAATTAGTCTTTGTATAGGTAGAGTGTTGTATGAATGGGTAAATGAGGACACAGACTGTAGTGTAAAGAGCTTTGAGTATCTTGAAAGAAGATAGAAAGGCGCATATAAGTACAGACCATTTACCATTTACTTTTAAAAAATGGGAACCACCACCTTGGTCTGCCACTCCCCAGGTGGTGTCTCAGATCTCCATGCAACACTGAAGAAACGTGTCAACCATGACAGCCCCACAATATCTGGAGCCTTCAATATCTCAAGGTGGATCTCATCCATTGCTGGTGCCCTGCCACAAGACACTTTTAACTACTTTAACGACCACTACGATGGTAATAGAGTCGTATTTGTTCAAGTCTTCAGCCTCTGCCTTCTCCAAGGTGACAGTCTTGAGGAAATCCTTAAAGTGTTCGCTCCACTTTCCAACAATAATCTAGTTTCAGGTCAGCAGTTCCTCACAAACCAAACACTGTTTGGGATGGGACCCACTTTCCATTTCTAAGGCACTGAATGGTTTGCTTGAACCTCCTTGGGGTCAATCAAAAGTGCTTCTCCATGACTTGTCCAAATTCCTCCCTCACCCTAGATTTTGCTTTTGCAACTAGAGAAGTTGCAGTCTTTCTGGCACTCATGTACCTGTCAGCTGCTTCAGGAATCTTTAAGGATTGAAAAAAAATAAGGTCCCTATTCTTCAGCTTGATGATCTCCATCATGGCTGGTGTTCACCAATGGATCCTCTGGTTACAACTGTGACAGGAAACAATTACTTTCTGACCACATCTCCTGAAAGCCACATGTGAATTGCGGAACTAAACAAATGGCCTAAATGAGTTGCTCCAGACGGCCCGAGGGATGTGTAAAAAAAAAACTGAGGTGAAGGCAGAAGGCTTCAGCCATTTCCAGCTCACCCTCATTATGTGTTACAGTTTACCAAGTTTTTTTGGCAGCACCCCAAATCCAACTCACCACCAGTTGACAGCTCTCTTCAACAAGCTAAAGATTAGCTTAATTTCTGTAAAACTGACCGAGTTATAGCTATTTATGAGCTTCTTAAAGTCACTTAGCTGTGGCAGCCATTGGGAATGGGATGATTTCAGAAAGGTAATAAACTGCTGATGCATATCCAATAATTATTCTTGAATTTCATTAAAGTTTCATTAAAATCTGTTCACTCATACATGAGTTATGTTGCTAACGCTGCAGACAAACTCCTACACAGACACAAGCAAAAACATGATATCATTTCATCTTGGACAGTTGTTGCATGGTGACACAAGAGATGAAGATAAATGTTTGTTCTGATTATTTTTTGTAATCATGTCATGACAAAACAGTTTTGTGAGATGCTTGCCTGAAAGAAGAAAAGCTACAAACCCAAAACTGTCCAAAGGTCCTGTTTGTGGTTTGAGGCTGCAGGCGGAGGAAGTCGGACATGCAGGACAGGGTGCCTCTCCTAATGCAGTAAAACACCACACTGGCCAGTCGAGACACAGTCAGTCCATCCTGAGGTTTCTCCAGAAAACGAGTTATCCTAATTTAAAAATAAATAGATTGAAACCGGATCTGCAATACATTCTCAGCTACAGGTTAGCATCAGAAACAAACTGGAATATTTGCCTTGTAACACCACATACTGTAGAAAAGAACTGACCTGTGGGTCTCAGGACAAACCTCCACAATCCCCCTGGAGCTTCTCCTTTCACTTTCCTCCATCTCATAGTAGATGATCAGCTCGCCAGGCTGAAACGCACACAAAACCATGATCACTAACGCATGCCACACAAAATGAATGTTTTTTTATTTATTTTTAGTTATGCCCTTTTTAATTGACCATGCAACACTTAGCTAATTTATTCAATTTAATTATTGCCCGCTATCAAAAGGTGAATGCAGATGATAATGTGGATGATATGTCCGAGTGTGTACATTAGGGGTGGCTGTGGCTAGGCCTGTCACGATAACAAATTTTTCTGGGCGATTAATTGTCTCAGAAATTATTGCGATAAACAATAATATTGTTTGAAATTTGGCAATAATTAATAATTATTTTCACATGTAAGAAGAAATGTTGGTTATTTTTTGTGTGTAGTACATATTTTTGACCACTGGATGGCAGTACAAGACTTTGAACCGATGGATAGTGAGGGAGTGAGCAGCGTGTCTCTTTAAGAAAATGGGAGAGAGGCCACTTGACATGACATGGGCTGTCTCTCCTTCTTGTTTTTCGGTTCTCAAAATGGCGGACACTGTACAGTTTGAATTCTTTAGCATAGCATTTGTCACACAAAGCTTTTAGTTAAAAAAAAAATAAAAATCAGTAAACAAGTTCTCAACTTATTTTTGCAGAGAAAAAACTTTTTGCACGAAGGCACAGGTTTCAACCGTGAATTTTGGAGCTTCGACAAGACAGAGGTTGTTTTCCCGAGGTCGGCCTGTTAGCTTAGCTCGTAGCTTAGCTTCTCAGCTTAGCTGCTTTTAACGATCAAAAAACACGATTTTGGATGGTTAAAATGGATTTTAAAGAGAAAGGGAGGGGTCAGTGAAGAACACCGGAGTTGAGCCTTGTCTTCAGTAGAAAGATGGAGACGAAGAAACGATAAAGCCAATAAATGAAAATGAGGTTGATCATTTTAATTGATCATGCAGTTAACTGATTTGTTGTTTATGGCGACAGGCTTATCTGTAGGGAGTCTTTGCACAGAGTTGCACCCCCTTTTTATTTTAGCCTCACGCAGTCTGCAACAGACCAGTTGCAATAAATCCTTAGGTGCCGTTTCTTCTCCTTGACGTGAACTTTTGAACATTTCAGGACTCTTGGCTTGTTGGTCAAGCGTCTGGAGAGAGGAGGGAAGGCCGAGCAGCAGGGCCTGTTCCAGGAGAACGACTGCATCGTCCGTATCAATAACGGAGACCTGCGAAACATCCGATTCGAACAGTAAGACGTCTCGCTGAAGAAGTCCCTGAACCCCCTCTGGTTTCTCTGGACCTTATCTACACCCAGAGCTGGTCTTTTTCTCTCTTTGTTCGTCCCTCCACCCTTCTGCTGTGCTGCTGGTGCCCCTGACTCCTGATGTCTGTCACTGCGACGCTAACCTTTCCCTGTTGAACTCCTGTAGGTTACAGCCTCAGCTGCTGGTTCCCTGCAGTCGTCTCACCTTTTGTCCGTCTGTGTTTCAGCTCAGCTGGATTCCTCCTTTACCACCTTTTCCCTTCCTTCTTGTAAAAGGTTCCTAGAATTTCCCGCCTCTGCTTTCAGTCGTGTTTTTGACTCTGGCTTCTAACTCCTGTCTAACACACGTGCTCATTGTTCTTTGCTTAGCTCAGTGCTGCACATGCAACCCAACTGAAATCCAACGATGCATGCATGTGGTTGAATTTATTTCTGTTTGTATTAATCATGAAAGTAGTTTATTGTTAAAGCAATGCCGCTGTCACGTTACACAGAGGTTGTCTAGCCAAAGGCTAATTTGCGAGCCTAGTCCATGGGCTTTTCCTCTAAGGTCAACAATACAACTGCGATTGTATACAAGGGCGATTGTCCAAATCATGTTTTGAACTTCTCTTGTTTAGATCAAATAAATTGCATTGCTCTTTGCATGGGTAATACAAGGATTTAACCAAAATAGTTCACAAATTTTATTCAAACGGTTAAAATTGAAAATCCTTTTTGATCATCCAAGAGTTAAATTGTTGCTACCTTCATGTAAGAAGCAAAATAATTTTATTTTCCCACAAAAAAAAAAAAAATATCTTTTAGCTGTAAAGTAGACCTGACCCCACCAGCTTCTGCTGCTGGAAGCACAAGTTACGCAACAGGTGGGAATCAACCTTCCCTGCGTAGCTTTTTATAAAATCTGTTTTTTTACAAAAGCAACAGCGAAACAGTTGTTCTTGTTGTTAGCTGATCGTTTTATAGAGATGCTCTGCACATTGCATCTCGTCTGGCGCTCCACGCAGCCAAAAACCAGTAACGACTCCGTGACGGGACCATTATTCTCAGGGAATGATGTTAGTAGCTGGGAAAAAAAGAGACGGTGTTCAAGGTTTACTTGTTAATTGATGGCAGGGGGGAAGCATAAAAAATGCTGGGTCCTTTTTATTCTTTGTAACATCCGCTCAGCTGTTGGGGGGAGAAATAGCCATACCAGCGTCTGCTTTATGGAAACAGGTGGCGCTAATAAGGCTCCACTTTACAGCGTGCTGACAGTGGACATACGTTTCCACTCACACCTACTGTACATGAGCTCATTCTGAGGCTTTAAAGGAGGATTTTCTCCTTCATCTGCGGGGATTATGTGACGGAGCTGTCGGGGAGGGTTTGGTTTCTAGAGCTTCTCACATCGACACAAAGTGTTAATTACCACGTCAGATCGTTCAGGTGGGCGAAGACGGACGTCTTGTAGGTGGACTGATCCACTGTGGAGCCGTGTACAGACAATTATAATTGCGCTGTATGTGATTAAGATTTGATAAGTGTGTGAGGCTGTAATCAGTCCCAAAAATAAACTGCTTTGTCTCTTTTTTTTCTTTTTGTCCAAGAGCTCAGAACATGTTCCGGCAGGCCATGCGTTCTCCTGTGATCCTGTTCCACGTGGTGCCGTCGTCCATGAAAGCCCACTACGAGCAGCTGTCTCACGCCGAGAGGAACCCCTCGTTCTCCTCGGGTCGCTTTAGCCCCGACTCTCTGATGGGCGTGGACCACCACCCGCAAAGAATGTCCCGCCACGGATCCCAAACGCACCCACACTCCCATCCTCACCCGGACCGGACCGACAGCTACACACACCTGACCCCGCACCCCGCTGTCTCTGCAGCCAAACCTCCGACAGGCCACTCTCCACAGAAGGGGGCGAACTCCACCCCAACCACAGGGTTTACAAAGAAAGTGGGCAGACGGTTCACCATCCAGCTAAAGAAAGGTGAGGTGACAGACGATGTTGGGTAAAGTTCCTGTGTTCCAGGTGTTTTTGGACCACAGGAACCTTTCCACAGCTCTTATGACCTCCGAAGATTTTTTTTACTTTTCATACACTCATCGAAGACGGGGCTTACTGTGATATAGTATTGATCTATCCCTAGTACGTAGATATGTCCGTAGACTTTCTTTGCCCTGCCCATACCTTCTTATCGGCTCTAGATAATTTAATGAAACATCATACACTCGTGCATCGTCCCGAGACGGAGTGCGGCAGACATTTCTCATCACCCTCAAAGTCAAAGTTTGTTGATGGGCGTATAACGTGCTGTATGCTGTACTCTTGTTGCAAAAGATTTGTAGGTCTATTATAATTGGTGCTAGACCTCTCACGATAAATTTTGTTGGGCAATTAATTGTCTCAGAAAGTATCGCGATAAATTATATTGTTTGGAATTTGGCAATAATTAGTAATTGTCACCTTTAAGAAGAAATGTTGGTTACCGTATTTTCCGCCTGTTAGGTCGCTCCTTTCTATAGGTCGCATTGTCCAATTTTGTCCAGTAATTTGGAAAAA
>JARVGS010001968.1:33662509-33675130 GCA_031762315.1 Hypsolebias antenori | reverse complement strand
AACCCAGAAAAAAAGCCCCCAACCCCCCCCCCCCCCCACCCACACACACACACACACTTCTTTGATACAGTAAAAGTGAAAAGGATGCAAACTGCTGGATAAAGTTGGCTGACAGAAGGAAATGTTTTGTTCTCAAGGGAAATAACAGATGAAGTCACGTGCAGAACGCAGCAGATTAGCATGAGCTGAGATCAGCTGATATGGAGATATGGAAAATAAAGTCATGCTGGCCAGAAAGAACAATGCAACTTACCTGAAGTTCATCACATTATGGTCAGCACATGAAAAAAAAAAAGAGAAAACAGTCATTAGAAGCAGGCTACAACGTTAGTTTTATATGTTAATCAGATAATTCTTTGTACAGCTTCAGTGCGTGTCCATGGGCCACAATCCCGGATCTGTCTTTTTAATGAGGTCTTGCAGGTATTTTCATCTCTCTCTTCCAGCAATTTATCTGCTAATCTGGATTTTTAAATGGACTACATGACGATAAGCATATTTCAGAGTAGATATGTGTCCCAAATGCCCAAAAGACTGTTATGCAAGAGTTCAACCTCATCTGAATCCTCTCAAATTCTAGTAAGCATCTCAAACACATGATGTGCTCCAAACAGACAGCTAAAAATCTTTTTTTTTTTTAAATCATCATTTTACTGCCCGAGACCCAATTCTGGTTCTGGCTGCTGCGACAATCCTGTGCCATGGTATGATGAATATTAAGGTCAATGTTCTGTTGGCAAAAAAACTAAAGAACAGCAGTAAATTACTGTAGATACCAAAAACATGGCACACAGAAACGCTGCTGAATACCACTAAGCCTTAAATCACCCAGCTGTCATGTTAACATCAGCTGCATCTGCCAAAAGCTAAAATGTTAAATCAGAATCACTCAGCTGTTGATTTATTTATGATCAAATGCTATAATAAACCTATAAGAAGCTGTTGAATCCTGTTGAACAGCTTCCCAAGAGAATGTGGCACGGTATGGCAAGAAAATCCTTATTTAAACTTCATGACAATACCTGTGGTGAAACAGAAGTGGGAGTTTTGGAAGATGAAATAAACTAATTTACTTCCACCTGCTTTTCTCTCTTATCAAAGCTATTAAAAAAACTTTAGTTGTGATTTACATTAAAAAGTTAACTTTTAGGTGACTTTTTATGGAATCACAACAATCAAACCAACAATTAAAGCTTATTGGTTAACTTGGTTTTATAAAATAAACTTAACATTATTGGATTTACAAAGTAAGTCGGTGGTTAATGTTTTTTTTTTCACTTTGGTTTCTTGAAATATTCTGATTTCTTTATTTAAAATCAGCCTTTTTTTTTTCTTTTCTTTTTTTTTTTTTTTAATGGTGCACATTTAATAGTGCCAGTGTAGACAAAAGGGTCTTGGATAAAAATAAAACATAAAAACAGCCGTCAAGATAATAAGTAAAAGTAGAAAAAAAATTTAAGAAATAAAAACTAGGGGAAAAAAATTTGTTTCTGAACACTGATTAGAAACAACCATTAGTTAATTAGATTAGGAAGTAATTGTTGAGTGTTTATTTTTTATCACTCTTTTAACATTTGTTTCATAACATTTATTTGAACTTTTTTCTAATCTTTATATAAGCATAGGTTTAAGATACATTCTGAACAATGACATAATGAAAAACAAGAATACAATAAAAACAATTACAATTCTTTATTACCGTAATTTCAGGACTCTTGAGCGCACCTGAATATAAGCCACGCCTAAGCCTGTCACGATAAGCAACAAATCAATTAATTGCATGGTGAATGAAAATTATCTACATCATTTTCATTTATCGGGTTTATCGTTTCTTCATGTCTCTCTCTTTCTACTGAAGACAATGGATGACAAAAAGCTCAACTACGGTGCTCTTCATTGACCCCCTCCCTTTCTCTTTTCTCTTTAAAATCTGTTTTAACTGTCCAAAATCGTGTTTTTGGATCATTAAAAGCAGCTAAACTGAGAAGCTAAGCTACGAGCTAAGCTAAAAGGCCGACCTCGAGAATAAACCTCCATCTTGTCAAAACTCCAAAATTTATGGTTGAAACCCGTGCCTTTGTGTAAAAAGTTATTTTTCTCTGCAAAAAGAAGCTGAGACCTTGTTTACTGATTGTTTACTAAAAGCTTTGTGTGAAAATTGCTATGCTAAAGAGCTCAAACCACAAAGAGCATCCACCGTTACCATGTCAAGTCAAGGGCCCTCCCTCCCATTTTTTTTTTAAATGAGACAAGCTGCTCAACCATCTATCCTTTGGTTCAGTCTTATACTGCCATCAGGTGGTCTAGAAAGGTACTACAGCCAAACAAATCAACATTTCTTCCTAAATTTGACAATTGTTAAATTTCAAACAATATAATCTTTAATCGCAATAATTTCTGAGACAATCGCCCAGCCAAATGTTTTTGTGACAGGCCTAGCCATGCCCACTAAATAGAAAAAAAAAGGATTGTACATATAGGGCCCACCCCCAAGAGAGACATGTATTGGGCAGCTATGTGAACGTCCAGGTGTGATGAGGCTAAATGTTTTGGCAGCATGAAGCTTGTTAGCCGGTCAAAAAAATAAATAAAAATAAAAAATAAAAATCCATGAATTAGCTGCAGCACTGTATAAGAGGCTGGGTTCAAAGCATGTGAAAAAAGTAGTGGCTGATGGTCTAGAAATTACGGTACTGTAAAGATGCGTTTTACTGAAGAAAACAACTGTTCAAAGCTTTTAAATTTTTAAGCTTAATTGTATATTTTCCTTAACAAAAATATATTATAAAAAATTATAATGTTTTTTAAGTCCATTAAAATGTATTTATACTTTTTTTTCCTGATCCAAGGAAAAAAAAAAAAACACTTTTGCTGCTAATTCACTTGACTTCAACAGAAGCAGCCAATGGCAGCTTGTGCTTCAGAGAAGAGGAGCTCAACTTCCTCACGACTGGCTTTAAGCTGGAAAGTCCAACAGAGCCACAACAGGAACTTCTTGGTCACAAACCCGTAACCTTGACAACCTCAGGCAAAAAACCAAAAAGTCCAAATGAAGGGTGCATCAAAATTGCAGGTTTTGGATCCAGGCACCAATTTTAGAGCTATATTTGCTCTCTGGCAGTGTGCGTGGCTGACACGTGTCTCATAACGAGTCCCGGTCGGACTCGAGAGCTCCACTTGTTATATATTTAACGTTCAAAGTGGAGACTCACTCGTCTGTTTCCTCTGTGTAGTCTGCAGCCTACATTAGGACTGTATGAATGTGTGCATGCTCTGGTTGGAACAATTTTATAGTGACCTGTCTCTGACTTTGTCTCTGGCCTAACATTAGCTATAAAAAGTGTGTGTAAAACCCAGACAGGAAAGGCCAGAGGGAAAAAAGGACTGAGTAAATACAAATAAGAATAAGTATACCCAAACAAAAACACATAAGCCTAAGAGAAACAGAGGTATTATTTTCTGTCTCTCGTTGCAGTTTTATATTATTCTTTCAATCTTGGCAGCCAACATGAAAAACAAACTTAACATGCTGCATATTTCAAAGTGGGATGTTATTCTTATATAAGGCAGATCAAACCATGATGCAACTTGGAGATTACTACATTAAGATAAAGATCTCAGACACAAGCATGCAAAGCTGACACACTCTGCTGCTGACTTATCAGATGGACATTTAAAATGCACCACTTGAGCTATAACTGTTTTTAAACAGCATATGCAGTGGAAAAATTGGAAAGGCAAAATGCCAAAGATACAAAGTGTTGAACAAAACCTTTTTACTCCCCTCCCCTTTGACTTTCAGAAGAATTTCAGGCCCTCCAATGATCCCAGTTGTGTGCATCTCTGTGCTGTTTTGGGAAGGTGCAAGTTCAGACACAACAGAACGACGCTGAACATTCGAAACACGTAATAAACAACAACAAAAGCATCAAGCTTCACATTCCTGCAAGGCAACATGAGTATACAGGTGAAACTATTTTAAGACATCTCTGCTAAACTCTGCACGGCTGGTCTATAACAACAAAGTGGGTGTGAAACGTTTCTGACACCATCTGCTTGAGGTAAAATATTAGAAGCAGGAACACCAATTGTTTATCTAATCACAATTTTTAAAGAAGGAATAAACAGCAGTGGTGTTCAGTTCTGGGTGATGAGGGCCACTGTCCTGTATGTTTTGCTCTTTTGCATGTCTACGTTCCACAAATATCAAAAAAGATGTTAAAGGAAGACTTTCTGATGGCTCTGACAGTGTCAGTGAATGGATGTTAGGTTGGTCCAAGTGAATCGAGTCACCAGTTCAACAGTCCTGTTTTCTACATAATTTGTTTGCCTGACTGTTTTTTTTTTTTTTTTTTAGAAAAAAATGATTTTTTATTGATTTAATTGAAGCCAAATATTTTACTCTACAGCAGGGGTGTCCAAATGTTTTCATATGTAGGCCAAAACCAGGGATGCACAATATTAGATTTTTGGCCGATATCCAATATGTTAAAACTTATTTGGCCGATAACCAATATTTTATATACTTTCTTTTGTCAGAACATTGCCTCTTATTTAGGCTTATTTGCTACAAAAACTGTGTAACAGCTGTAAGAGCTATTTATTAGCATTAGTCACCTGCGATGCTGTCTCCCTTGTGGAGGCTTGTTCCAGGTTCCTAGCTGCAGTGTGGGATCCTCTGCACTCCTGTGCATGAAGGACAGACTTTTAATGTTAAAAGTTTTTGTCCATCCATTGTGCCGTAAGACTAACCATGCTAACGGAGCTAACACGACGTCCAAATGTCCGTGATAAAACTCACCTAAGTGCTATCAGCTATTAGCTTCTCAATGACGTCGGAAATGACGGATTGTAACTCGGGTAAGGCTACGTCAGAAAAATATCTCTGACTGGGGATGATGTAGCGAGGCTCAGCATAGTCCAAAAATCTTCGGAATCCGACATCTTCACCAACAACAACAAAAAAACTTCCACACCGCAGACATTTTGACATCTTCCTCTCCATCATGATCAGATCAGTAGACATACAACGTCATCACGTTGTGCTAGCGCTGCAGGCATCCTTGCCACTGGTTTGTCATGCAAAAATAGTGCCTTTTATTATATCGGTGAGTTATTTTGATGGAATGGCCGATGTCCGATATTTAACTTTAATGCTAATATCGGCTGATACTGATACCAGGCCGATAATATCGTGCATCCCTAGTTTGATGAGCTGTAGTTGTTAAAATTCACTCAGGTCTCTCTTGAAAAAGGGATTTTTATACTCATTGAGATCTACCCTGTTAAATAAAGGAGAATAACTCGCACTTACAAACCCCCCAAAATCTAACAAAGATGTTGTAATTAAGACAAAGAAAGTTCATACTCAGTATGAATTGTAATTAAGTTGTAAGTTGTAATTAAGACATTTTTATTATGCAAACCTTGATTTTAATGTGTTGTTATCTAGACCAAAAGTGGATAACACTGTTTATTTATTTTGCTGAAGCCTTTAGAATTGAAATAATTAATTTACATTTAGTTTCTCTCCTTTAAAATTCAGTCAAGACCTTCCTCTCAAACAGTGTCTCGTCTGCATTTTTATACCTAAAGAAATTGTGTTTGATCTTCAGGCACAACCAGATCCTTGCCATTGATGTGGCCTGTTCCCACGGACTCCCAGAATGCATTGCGATGGCGACAGAACAGTTTGCTCGCTGGATGAAAGGCAACAGCACGGAGCCAAACAAGTATGGACAGGGATAAGTATCTTTTCTGCACCTGACTTTCTGAACGTCTCCTTTAAAAAGCCGTCAGTGTAACAGCTTTCCTTGCGTTCTGTAGCTTTGCTCTTCAGAAATGATTTGGTGAAGGTAGGTTTATTCTCACTTTTTGTCATTCTTTTCAGCTGTTGTGTTTAAAGTTGCACTCATTTAGACTTATAAGCTCTGAATGAAACGTGTTCACTGCATGTGTCGTCTTTACAAGCTTGAAATCAGTGTTTTTCTGCCCGCTGCCAACTGGCAAACATGCTTTATGCTGTTTGAGTGTTCATGCATGTGTTTGTTCTTCTCTAGTTTTAGTAAAATATTTTATGAGTGAGCGGAGAGATTCATATGAAAATCACTGGGTGTACGTCGTAAACTGATTAACTTTAGAAGTCAGCTAAGCAAGCCTTATAAAACGCAGAAATGTCTCAAATTCAACCAGTTTCACATGTTTGGAGACAGATTTTGATGAGTTGGGAGCTGAGTCAACACCTTTTTAACTGAGCACACAAGATTTGGCATTATCCACTCGTTGAAAGGCAGAAATATTATTATGGTTTAGTCTCCGTCTGTCCGTCCGTAAGTTCGTTTGTCCATTAATGTTCTCTTTTCTCCATACCTAACTTCTGACACGCTCAAGATAATTTAACAAAATGCATATGCATCATCACTAAACGGAGTGTAGTGTACACTTTATCACCAAAGATACAAGCTCAAGGTCATAAATCAAGGTCAAATGTTTTACAAGGTTTTTTTCCTGTCCAGGCCGTCACTGTAGATTGCTGTATCACTTCATAATACTTTGTTGATGGCTGTATAATGTGCCATATGTGGTTTTGTTAACTACTGGAGTCAAATAGTGTGTTTGTTAGCAAAATATATCATGAACCAGTGACATATTTTATGAAAACCTTTAGAAAGTCGTCACTGGCTGTACATCTACACCAAATTGCCCTTTGGAGTCAATTTAATTCAAGAGTGGCCACTGCAGATGAGATCGACTTTTGTCTTCCAACTTAAAATCCAAAGTACTGTCACATAAATCACCATAATCACTAAATATAAGTCCTAAAAGTTATTTTTAATTACTTTAAAACTTCTAAGTTCATTTGCTAGAGCGTAATTGAGCAAGAAGTTCATTTTTGCTTTGTCCTGCAGTGTCCTGCTGCGCTTCTCTCCTCTATAATTTAAATTTAAATACTGTAATATTTTCAATAAACAATATTACAGTATTTTAATTTAAACTGTTTATTGGGAGCAGGTGATGAGTGTGATTGCAGTGGGCTGGCAGAGAGCGGATCATCACATTCTGTGCTCTTTTAGTGTGTTTAGAGTTTAGAAACATTGTTTAGAATATTGGAAGAGTGTGGGAAGGGTTTAAAACACCTTAATATATATCTATATAGATACTACTAGTAGTAAGTAGTAGTTTATTTTAGTAAGTACTTTGTACTACTATCCCTATTTCACAGTTCTTCACTCATCACAGGGTGGAGTGGCCCCTAAACCCCACGATAAACGAGGGACTACCGTACTGTATATGTCAATGTATAAAAGTTTAATTGGATTCCCTGTTCAATTCTAGTCCAGAAAAGCACTCAGCTCGTAAACAATAAACATCCACTTTTCAAACCCTTCGGCGTCAACGGACATCGGCGTCTGCTTGTTTTATCATTATTTGAGTCGTTCAACACAGGAATGCATCGTAGTCATTTTTATACCATTACAGAGTTATATTAATTCTTACTATGGTTCAAAGACCTGAATCAGTTCTTCTTACAAAAATCTGATTGGATAAATGATTAAAAAAAAACTACAATTAAAAAGTCTTTGAACTTGTTTTGAGTAATTGTAGTTCAACACAAATGCAAAGCTGTGATTTTTCTTTACGCAGGCTTCAGAATGTCTGAGTGGGTGGGAGGAAAAACACCCTGAATGTATAAATAGAAATGTTCTGCATGCCTGTGAAGGAGGCTTAAAATTGAAAAGTGACGAGCCGACCGCTCAGCATAAACAGAAAGAACGTAAAAGTGATTCATCTCTCCTGTTAGTGAAGCTAAAGCGTTTCGTTGTGTTTGTGATTTAGCATCCACACCAATCTGCGGTCTGTGATTTACTGCCAAGCTGTGGCCGCCGGAGACAAGAAAGAATGGGAGTTTGCCTGGGAGAAATTCTTGAACTCCAGCAACACCTCAGAGAAAGAGCAGCTCCGAAAAGCTCTGGCCTGCTCCAAGAAGACCTGGCTGCTCAACAGGTGAGTGTGACGTCTTGACGCGCCCACACCAAGGTGAAGTCCAGTCAGGCAGGCGCTCTGAAGGAAACCTTCCTTATCTTACAGATACCTGGAATACACTTTGGACCCGAAGAAGATACGACTGATGGACGCTGCTTCTACCATTAACTACATAGCTCAAAACGCTGCGGGACAAGCTCTGGCCTGGAACTTTATCAGAGCAAACTGGAAATACGTCAGTCAGGGGTAGGTTGAACTGTGTTCTGTGTCATGAACAAGTGTTCAAAGAAAAAAAAAAAAAAACACTGATCAGCCTAGAAGATTAGATGATGTAAAATGTAAGGTTTCGACGCCTCTTTGCCAGCGTCAAGGGGAATAGAACAGGGATCCTGACACGGGTATCACGAGTCCTCAGAGAAGGACCGGTCCAAGTTTCAAGCCTGTTGGTAGAGGTTACCACAGTGTTTATTCACCCCACCTGTTCATTACAGGCAATAAGACACAAAGTCAATAAGATAAAAACAAGTACCATAAACATAATCTGTATAAGGAAAAAACAGTAACAGTCTGACTTTATAATCTAAACAACTAGTTATCTGACTTGGGTCACAAAAAAAAGGGGCAAATTTAGAAACGATTCATCAATTGCTCGGCAGGTGATCAGAATCTGCTGTTTTTTTAGTTTGATCAGCAGGTCAGACACTCACAAATCAGACTGTTTTCTTGGTTACTGAACAGCTCTGACTCTAAGATGATGGATGGATGGATGGATGGATGGATGGATGGATGGATGGATGGATGGATGGATGGATGGATGGATGGATGGATGGAAAATTCAACTAACAAGACTACAACCCTCTATGACTTAAATGGGGAAATTGAGATCTCTGCGAATTCCACCAAACATTCTGGAGACTCTCTGGCATCTGTTGCTCACCAACTGGTCTCAGACCAGTGAGATAAGGTCTGAAGTTAACCAGTACTTGCCCTAACAGATTATTCTCAACCCTTAAATGGCTTTAGAATGTCGACATGCCACCGTTAACAACTTCATTTTCTTGTTTCCTTCCATAGTACCTTTTTTTTTTTAATTAACCTTAAATTCAATTTAGTAGAATTAATTGGATTTAACTTCACAAATAATTAATTCTTGATGTTTTCCAGTTGTTTTCTCAGAGTAATTCCCCCAAGTTGTTGTTCCCAACGTCAAATTGGTTTTTCCTCGTGTTTAATTATATTACAAATTTATTTCAGGTAGCATTCTTTTGTCTTCCTAACACGAGCCGACACCCTGACTGTGCTTTTCATTCCCGCTCGCCCTTTATCTCCCTCTCAGCTGCTTTCTGTTCCCTCTCTTTCCTCCTTACTCCATTTTCATTTCTCCTCCCTCCATCCTTCTCTCTCCCTCCTCCGTTCCTCCCAGAGTAATTCCGTCTCTCTCCCAGCAAACAAAGAGAGCTAATGACATGCTGACACTGAGCCTGATGATTGAATTCATTAGGCGTGCGCAATAATTGCCAGCCGGCAGCGCGCACGCACTCATCTATTCAGAGGACAGCTGTCAAATAACAAGCAAGAGAGAATGGCTTTTTATTGTTGCCCTGGAATACAGAGTGAGGGTGAATATAAGGAAAACGTGAGAGACGCACCTGTTGTGGAGGAAGAGAAAGCTCTCAGTGTGTCAATTAGGCTGATGCGTTCGTGCAGGGTTACAGGAAGTTGACTGCCTAGGTGACACGTTCACGGTTCAGGTGCAAAGTTTAGTTTATTTGTGTGTGTGTGCCTGACTATGGGTCTTTTGTGTCCAAACGAAGGGAATTATTCCTTTGTGGTTTAGGAATAGAACTAGACTTATGTTAAAGTAATATCTAAAACCAGCTACATTCTGTATATTAGGTGTTTTATTTTTTACCTCCATCATACCTGCTTAAAACAGAATCAGCAGCAGAGGAAGCAGCAAAGTAAACTTGGCTGCACACAGATAGGACATCCTGTCTGTTATAATCACTGGTCCCAGGGAAAAGCTGCAAACTGGTGAAACAGGAAGAGATAGCGTTCATCTGTCGAACACACTGAGCTGGAGCACGACATCAGATAAGTTCAACTTCCAGGGAAATAAAGTAAAAATAAAAGTTATGCCTTTCTTTCTTCGCCCGTGCTTTAGGAATCGGCTCTAACCGGCGCCGAGAGTGAGCTCCACTCGTAAAATGGATCTGCTCCATCCTTTTTTTTTTAATCCGTGGGTTGGTTCGCCTGTCACGTTGAGAACTGGTTTAAAAATGTAGCTGCGCTCATTTTTTGCTGCTTTAAAGAAACGGTGCTAGTGTGGCGCCGCAACAGCTGATGAATTTAAAATGTTAGTGCGGAATAAGTTATGTATAGTTTATTTATTAACCTTTATTTAACCAAGCAAATCCCATCATTGTCACCGCTCTGTTGATTTGAATCTGAACTGGTTTAGTCATTTCCCATTGAAGATAAAAGCTCATCCAGGTTGATGAATCAGGTCCTCTGGACGGATTCTTCTTCTTGTGGCTGAAATGTTTCATCTATTATGAAACCATCTTTGTGAAAGAACCTGTTCATCGTTAAATAGGAGCTGAGGCCTCTGTGTCCGATTGGCCCCCTCTTAACATGCTGGTATTGCTCCCAAAGTCCATGCTCAATAATCCAGGTAAATATCCAACAATGTTCAGTCAGGTCATCTGGACTGTTTCTTTTTTATTTTCTGCTGAGGTGTTTTGTCCTTCATCCAAAGGACTTCTTCAATCTGAGGAGCGGCCAAACAAACCGCACACTCCCATAGTGGGTAAAAAAAAAACAGTTTTGCTGGTGATAAGATGGCCTCTGGGACCTGCCCTCTCCCCCGTCAACTCCTCTGAGGCAGTCAGACCTCCGCCCAGGTGAAATGCAGCTGATTTGACCATCAAAGTGCATTTCTTAAGGAAAAGTTAGACTGGGACACACCTTTTACTATAATAATAAGTGTTAATCTTGTTAAAGTCCTCCCGTGCACACTCCGATGGCTGCCATTTGGCAGACAATTTATTTTTGGCACAGCACCGGCCCACGTTTCCGGGCTGTCAGTGGTGACCCTTAACCGACGCTTAACCGACGCGTCAGCGCTGACTCAGAAGTGACTTATACGGCAGAAAGTACGGTACTTTTTATACATTGATTTTAGTTTTTAAACACAAGATCAAGAATCAGAGCAACATACTGTTTTTAACCTGCTTCTCATTAATTGCACTGCATCCATACATATGATGAAGTCAGCAACATATGCTGACACAGATGATACTCGTTACTGTTTTACACCTGCACATGCGTCATGATGAAAGCGCTCCTGCTGTATTTGTGCTCCGTTGCTTCAGATTGACGCTGTCGGACACGCTGCGACCTGTAGCTGCAGGAACTGAGAGGTTTTAACGACAACTTGCTTTAGAACACGTTTCAGGCTCACAGATGTAAATGAAATTACTTTGCCAGGCTTTTACTTCACGAACAACACGTTCCCCGTCCTGATCCAGAGTTCTTGTTTTGATTGAAACAGGCCGTCTTTACATTATTAAACAACCACCTCCTGTTTGTGGGTCTATAGTGATGAACTAAAGTCTCAAGATAAAATAGCACGAGCTAAGTACACAGGTGTGCGCTATTGTAGCTACAATATCTATTGTACCGGTAGATAATGACCCTAAACTGATTTATCTCCCTGTTAACTGTTCACTTGTAATTTATATTCAAGTAATTTTCTTCAAGCTCGCGATGACAAATTAACTTCACTTTTGTAATTTGTCCAACCCAAGAAGAGGCGCGATTAAAGCAGCTTTTGTGTTCTGAAATAAATGCATAAATGATGTGACGTCTGGCAGTTAATCACAGTGGGGATGGTTGTAATTTAACTGTATAAAATAACCCCTGAAGGTTTTATTTTTCATGTTTTCTTGTTGCTGGTCACCTTTTGTTGCAATTTTTTTATTTTATTTTGGGTGCCTTTCGATATCTGGGATGCTGTGTTTTTATTATTTGTTTGTTTATCTGCTACAGAAGACGGAGGAGGATGAGTTGGTCCTGACCCCCGACGGGACCAGAGAGTTCCTGACCTTTGAGATCCCGCTCAGTGATTCGGGTTCGGCTGGTTTGGGCGTCAGCGTCAAAGGGAACCGCTCCAAGGAGAACCACGCAGATCTGGGCATCTTTGTTAAGTCCATCATAAACGGAGGAGCAGCCTGCAAGGTACTGCGCCTTTGTTACTAATTCACTAAAGGTCTAACTGCAGATATTAACTATTGTCTTAATATTATGAATCCGATATTAACAATACTCAATATTCTGAATCCGATATTAACAATACTCAATATTCTGAATCAGATATTAACAATACTCAATATTCTGAACCAGTTATCGCAATACTTTTGTCTTTTTCTTTTTATTGTGGCACTTTAATTATTATGATTTAGGTTTACTGTTTATCAAACGTAGGCAGACTTAGTGCTGGGAATAAAAATCACTATTCACTATTTCAGAGTCAAATCATATTACGGTAATTTAAAGTGACCTTAAAGGTCCACTGACATGATATTTGAACTTTGCATAAAATGGCACAACATATATATCTTGTATCATTCAACTATG
>JARVGS010001968.1:33621113-33637296 GCA_031762315.1 Hypsolebias antenori | reverse complement strand
TCTGGCCAAAGAAAGCTGTGTTCTGAAACGACTTTCTATATTTAAAATGTAATCTGTGAAATAAATACAGATAAATAGACTTTGTCATTCACACTGTTCAGTGCACGTGCAACTAAATCTTGTTGCAATGACTCACGATTGGCACTTGCTCTGATTGCTCTTAAGGAAACTGTTCCTAAACAGCTCAGTTTTTTTTTTCTCAGATATGACGCCTCTATGAAGCATCAAATGTGTGTAATTGACATTTAATGTGACCCTTCGTGTCGAACCAGCGACTTATAAGCAAGCTGGTTGTTTTATTGTTTTTTTGTTTGTTTTTGGTCAAACATATGATGATTAACTACTTTATCTGCTGGAAACTATCTCCTGTCCAAAAAAAATAATCCTAAATAATGTTTTGAAGCACTTTTCTAAGCAATACAAACAAATACCATTTATTTTGAGCAGAAATAAATAGATATTCTTGTTTCTTCCCTGCGCTCTAGACAAGCTATTTTCAATACCAGCTGGTAAATTATGATGTTTAAATACGGTTTGAAGTTTTCTCTTTCAAATGCTATCAATAAATCATTAGAATACACTAAATATACAATTCAGATCCATTTTATTTTTAGGGTTTTGATGATTAGCTCAACTAATGAAGCCAAATCTGTGGAACCTCATGAAACCTGGATGGTCTAGTTGTCAGAATGTAGCTTAAAAATCAGGAATCCAAAAATGTTTTGTTTAAATCTGACTTAATCCCTGATTTGATGTGTCATGTTACAGTTTTAATTCCTAATCTGTGCAGTCTCCAATGACCCACCTAAGCTCCATTTGTGCTGCAGTTTCAGTTAAAAATATCCATTTTTTATTACCCGGTGCGATGCTTATTATAATTGTTAACCTAATGACTCTTGAGATTAACTTATAAGATGATGTCATTAAACAGTTCCTGGTAACTAAATCTGATTATAACTGTGGTGTAGATTGATTCTGAACTTTATAAAAACATGTTTAACTAACACCTTTAAATGTTTTTGCCTCATAAATCTGTCTTTTTTAAAAACCTGGACATGGTTTATTTTCACTTTTTGTGCAGAGAATGTCACTTTATCATTTATTTTTTAATATAAATGATCCGTGGTCCATTTGCTAACGTTAAAACACAGCCGCCCTGTCCGTGAGGTGCAGCGAGGGCTTGTGTGCTGTTCTGTGTTCGGCCGGAGCGTTTATTGACACAAACTGCTGCCACATGTTCAGGGAGATCACTGAAGACGATGTTGGACCGTCAGAGGAGTCCAGAACGTTTTCCACGTGTCATCAATATCCTGTGAGAAACTGCTCTTCAAGCAGACGTCTCGGCTGAAGAACTGGGTTCTTTCTTGGAGTTGAACATTTGCAATGTATGAAAAAATTAATTCAAACCATTAGAAACATAAACATGTAAATAAATGTTGAGGTTGTGTAGAAATTCTTAAAAAAATTTCTGCAAGCTTTAAAAATCCTTGGTTATAATCTACCCTTAGTCTTCCCAGACTGGATTGTTTTTGCAGATTAGTTTTGTTTTCCCATTAAAATAAATTGGCAGCGTTTCATTTTAGTTTTTTCTCACTGTATTTGTTTATTTATTTATTTTTTAAACTTATTTCTGACTGAGGTGTTTTTAAGAAGAAACCACTTCGCCAAGTTCAGAGTGAGGACTTTTTGTAAGGTTGAAAATAGTTTTCATGTTTGTGACGGCGTGCCATTTGTCAGGCCTCCAACAACGTGTAAATGTATCCTTTTTGTTTTTCCACCTCTTTAATGCCGTCAGTGGAGTGTGACTGCTGTGAGCGGCAGCAGGCGAAGCCTTCAAATAAAGTGGGTGTGCAGCGTGAAAAGCCTATCAGGCCGGCTCTCAGTGAGACGTTAAAGCAACAGGACAGGCTGATGAGAATAAATGGGGGGGAGCGCTAACCCGCGAGCTTGTTCACTCTGCATGTATTCAATTTTCCAGTTCAGCCTTTTTTACCTCAATCTGCGTCCCTTTTTTTTGGAGTTTTCCTAAAATGAAGCATTTTTCCTCCTTTCAGACTAATACTTTAGAATAGTCTGCAGCCCTGAAAAGCGTGACCAAATTTCAGCTCATGTATAGTCTAGCTATGTTCACTTTAGCTGGTTTGACCTGGACAGTGCACAGCAGTACACATTTCTACAAAAGCATCAGGCTTTATTTTCTTTGTCGTGAAAAGAAAATTACAAAAATCAAACATAAAAAAGCCAAATCTCAGCAAATGAGCAACCGGGGCTTGAACCTGCAGCCTCAGGATTACATGTGCACTGACTGAGTGGACCACTGAGCTACTGCGGATCCTCAAAGAGAAAAATAAATTAAAATGAGTAGACCTGTTATTTTAATTAATTGAATGTATTAATTATGTAAGATAATTTTTCTTGTCACCAGCGGCAGGGCTGCGAGAGCAAGACACACACAACAAACACGATAAAGTCCGTCCTGTAATTTAACTGATTTTATATTTAGTAATTTCATTTATATTACTATTATTTTATGATTTATTTCATTTATCATTTAATATACTTGTAATACAACTCCTTAGCAGTGCGGTTGGCCATAACATTTATTGCTCTCGCTGCAGACACGTTTAATGAAGCGGTGACCTTCAATAGTTGTTTCTGATCTTCCTGTTCAACGTTTTGCCTTTAACAATAATAAGTTTTAACAAAACTGGTCCAGATGACATGATTTAACTTTTTTTTGTTGTTGTTGTTATATACCTGGATGATCGAGCGTACAAACTTTCATTCAAATAAGCTAAAGGCTTTTATTTTAATGAAAGTTGCTTCGTCTCAATGAGGTGAAGCAGTTTGGAAGGTTTCATGGCCTCGTAGGAAAAAGCTGGTCGCCACATATCACACAGAGCGTGTGAATCAGCTGATGTGATGGACCCATTCATATGTGGCCCAGTTCAGGTCCCCGGCCCAGTGGTTGGGGACCGTGGTGTAAAGGACCGATCAGAAGATGCATAAAGTACCTCAAGTAAATCAAAAGTTGGTAACGAATATTAAATTAAATTAAAATTAAGTCTAGTTTCTTCCCCAAACATGTGAACAAAGTTGCTCTGGTCGGTTCATCAGGGGTCACTCGTGCGCCTGCATGTCCAGCAGTCGCTGTGCAAGAGACAGCACCCCCTGGACAGGTCTCATGTCCATCACAGGGACGTGGAGACGGCACACTGCACACGATGGTGTCAGGATCGGTTGAAGGACAGGAAATGAAAGAAAAAGCAGCTGAAGTCCAAAGAAAACCTTAAAAGTGATGCATAAAGAAAGGATGGAGCACTATACCCTGATGCATGCTCAATAATCCAGGTAGAAACATCTAAAAAAAAAAAGCTAAATCTGGTCCTCTAGACCAGATTTAGCTTTTTTAAGTGGAGAACTATCTCTTCCCACCAGGAGAATTGTCTCAATTCAGAACAGGAGAATGCATTGTTCCAAGCTTTAAGCTGCTCTAAATGCTCTGTTTAGCTAAATTCAGCTGCTTGAACTACAGATGACGCGTCCAGTTGTTTTATTAAATTAAAACGTTTTGATGTTTTTCTGTGTGCTGGATCGCTGAATATACACCAGAATATCAAGAGCATTTTACACGATGAGAAGCAACCGGCTGCTTGTACACACAATATAAATTGATTAGCTGTGATTTCTAATTTTTGCACAGCTCTGAACAAACATTCAATTCAACCTTTATTTATACAGGTTGGTCTCCGTGAGCCTCGAGGACTCATTTGCAAACGTTTGTTTTAAACAGCGTCGCTTGAAATGTGCTCTTCACAGAAAGATGAAGTTTGCACGTTCCGTATTTCAACGTGCATTCCTCCTAAAGTCATTAAAGCTCATCTCTCGTCCCCCATCGCACTGGGTCGGCTCGGTCTTGTGCGTCCTGCAGATTTGTGCCGCGGCGGCTCCAAAGTGAAACCACCCAGGAGACTTTAGATTTTTCATTTACCTCCATCCTGCATCACCTCCTCAGTTATTATCGTCACCACGTCTTGTGAAAGATGCCAAGTGGGAGCAAAGAATTATGCCTGCACAACCATTGGAATTGTCTTAGTTTAATTAATCTGCCATGTTTCTCCAATTCTGCTGATGCTTATTTTAATTTACGGCCTCGTCTCGTAATGAGATTTGCAGTCAACTCGGGAGGAGTGACGCACGAGAACACACGATCGATTAGGAAACGATATCCAGGTTTGATCGCGGCGTGTTGGTGTCAGAACGTAGCGTTCCTCGGGAGGGGACTCGTGCTCAGGTGTTTTCTTTGTGCAGTCTTTCCTCAGTAGCCGTGGGGCCACTAATGAGATTTTTATTTCCCTGCTTCTTAAGGTCAGCAGTTTCTGTACAGTTCAGACGTGTTGACGATAAACAGCTGCTCCGTAAAAGAACTGAGCTGCTGTTACTGACAAACTTCTGCCAGTTTCCTGCCACACTACACAACAAACAATAATATAACACCTAACTGGACTGACACACTTAATTATATTACCGTATTTTTCAGCCTAATAGTCACAGTTTTTTGCATAATTTGCATGCCCTGCGATTTATACACCATAGCAACTTATTTATGGATTTTTTTCCCCATATTTACATTTATAACCAATTTCTGGCTGAGACATGACCGTTTTCATTCATTCTGACTGAAACTATTGAACAGAACCATTTTCAGCCACTAGATAGCGCTCGAGTAGTATGGCATGCCGTTGCATCGTGTAATGTTGTGTCAAGTGGCTATTAATGGTACAGTCAGCTTGCCGTAACCTACCATCTTTGTCCAGGTTCAGGGTCATGCCTGGAGCAACCGTCAAATCATCTTCATTTCGCTGCACTGCCCCGGCGAAATGAAGCTGGTTTGACCATTGGCGTGCATTCGATTTTTGGCAGCTAATCTATTTTTGGCACAACACCGACCCATATTTCCAGGTTGTCATTGGTGACGCGTCAGGGGTGACGCATAATAGATGTGACGTATACGGCGAAGCGACGTGTATGTCGGAAAATATGGTACTGTAACATTTATGGCTATACCCAGATAGAGCTGTCATTACTAACCCAAAACTTGGCCCAGACTGACCGGATTAGGGCCGGGCCGTTATACTACGATTAATGGGCGGGCTCAGCCGGTCTTGGGCTTTTAATTAGATCAGGATCAGCCATGATCCAATTATATAATAACATGGCCTGCCATACATCCACCAGCCCCATGCGGCCATTTCACCCCGAGCTGACCGGCCTTGAAAGAGGTAAGAAGTTCAGTTAAGCTTCAGATGGGACTATACTGCCAGGCAGCGATCCATCCATTCTGCCGCTGCACTCAGCGGACGCGCGCGGGCGATGATCCAAACAGGTTGAGATCCCAAAGCAGACGTGTGTCAGAGCTGTTGGCGTGTCTCAGTAATTAAGAAGAACGCAGTCAGAAATAGGGTTTACATTTTTTTTTATGGCCATGAAAGGACAAACACCTCTCAGCTTCGAATATTCTGCCCTGTTTATTCAGCTGCGCGTCCCCGACTGTTAATAACTAATTTAAAATGTTGGGGTTTTTTCTGGGTTATGACCTGTAATTACTGCTAATTCGTCGGGTCATGTGGGGTTCGGAAATTATGACTGTGGGCTGAGGCCGGGTCAGATCAGATTTTTGGGCCTGAACGCAACTCTATACCCAGACACATGGACCGAGTAGAACAGATACCAGCTTCAGAATGTATTTAGTTTATTTACAAGGTGATAAATCATTCAGTGAGTCGGGGATGGAGCTGGAGCCCTGAGAAGATAGTGGTCTGTCAGCAGGGGTGATAATGTTGTTGCTGCTCCTTGTGTAGCGGTAGGAGTCAGTAGTGGGGAGAGTTGACCCAAATGGTTCCAGGCGAAGAAGGTGCTTGTCTGAACAATGGCAGGATACAGGAAAGTGGTCGGACGGTGCGGAGGCACAGGAGAGCTCGAGGTCCACAGAGGAGAGTCCAGGGGACAGGAGGACATCAGGGGTTGTTTACATTTGGCAGGTAATGCTCCAGCGCTGACTGGAAGTCCTCTGCAGCCTTTTTTATGATCCTCTTGTTCAACAAGCCGATGATCCTCAGGCGCTGCTGGTTAGCGTTAGCTGTGGCTGCAGGGAGCTGGCACAGCAGAACTCCCACAGGAACAGAAAAACAGACGATCGGAAGTGGCCCGTCTTCAAATATGTCACGTTTTTTTTTTTTTTATATTTTTGCTTGAAGTATTTTTATTTTCTAATGAAATCTTCTTTAAGGAATAATTTCTGGTAACTTTTGTCGGCTACTCTTTAAATGATTGAACTCGGTGAAAGAAACACCAACAAACATCGTATTAATAATTAGAATCAGATTGTGTGGATTTTTGTGGCTTTTGACTCATTGGTGGAAAATCTTAAATGGGAGAAAACTGTCATGGTGCAGCTCATTTATTTACAAAGAGCGTTAATTCTCTTTTCCAGAGCTGTGTTTGTGTTGTAAATATTTAATACCAGGAAATTGGGAATATATAGCAGGCTGACTGTCCAAATTCAAATAAATGCCACATATAAATAAAGTTGGCATACTTGTTGTCACCCACTGCCTACGTGTTAAAATTTAATCAAAGATTTAATACAATCTGTTACAGCTTAGTGTATGTGCTGGAGATTATCCTCAGCTACTACCACACAACAGTTTGGCTGAGTATCTCTAAAATTGGCTGAACTGTAGTCTTCTCATGTTTGCTAAGGCTGATGAGATGTGGCAGCTAATTTTAATCAGGTCAACTCCAAAGATGAATCAGGTGTGGATGTATCCAGTTATTATTTTCCAAGGGTTTTATTTAACGAACCGTCTAAGTGGTTCATGAGATGTTTTGCTAACAGACACAGACAAGTGATCAGCTGTTTTTCATGTTGGCGGGCAATAATGTGCAAAAATTTGACTGGTAAGAAAATAATCTCTACAATGTTTACAGGATTACATGCTGTAGTCTCAGTAATTAAATTAATATAACAGAATAATACTTATCAAGGACTGAATGGTTGTAAAACACTTAAAATACTAATAAATGTGTACAAGGCGACCTTTATAGAGTAAATGTTTGACACCAGTAAATAATGACACTAACAAAAACTTATTTTATTTCACTTACATTTATTATTCAAAAACTACAAAACTTCTATAATGTTATTATTTTTAAAAATAGACGCTACCTCGTCACCTTCTCCGTAAAACGTGTCGTAGAAGCTTCTGTCTTTGAGACACTTCCTGCATCAGCTGGTCTCTGAGGAGGAGGAGCTGCCTGTTGGTTGTTTGTGGGGCCACGTCCCAACTACAAGACCAATTTAATGAAAGTTGAATTTTATTTTTATTTAAACTGGTAAAGAAAGAAATGCCCGAACTTCAAAATTAAAGTGGCAGACGAAAAGGTCTTTGACATGAACTGAAGCTTTTGTAACATCCGACCTTTTAAACAGACAAAAAACAAACAAAGGAATTATTTTGTGTGTTTTATTTTTTAATTTTCATAAAACCAAGTAGCCGTATTTAAATTAAGCTTGGTGTTTTAAAATTCTCTCTTTTCTAAAAGTTGAACGTTTTGTCGCTCGTTTCTCGGCTTTTGTTGCTTTGACCTCATTTTAGATGAACCTCAACAGTCCGTTTTGATCATTTTCAGCCACGCCGTCCACTCAGTTCACCCTGTACAAAGTTCAAACGCAAACATGGACTACTTGTTATTGCACGTTTTCACAAGAAAGTTTCAAGAAAATTAAATGAATGTTCATTGTCAGATAAAGGCATCTTGGTAAAAGTTAAACAGCACCAAGGTTAAACACAAATGAAGATTTCTAAATAAAATCTACCAGATAATTTGGTTTTGTCTATTTTGTTCATTAATAACTGAACTTTATTCTGTTTGACCCCTTCAGGTTCCTCCACAAAGGATGTGGGACCATCTCTAGGTCTAAAGAAGTCCAGCTCCCTGGAGAGCCTGCAGACAGCTGTTGCAGAGGTCACCCTCAACGGTGACCTCCCGTTTCACAGGCCCCGCCCACGCATCATCAGGGGGCGTGGCTGCAACGAGAGCTTCAGAGCTGCCATCGACAAATCGTATGACCGACCGGCTGCCATGGAGGAAGACGACGAGGGCATGGAGACGTGTAAGATGTCAGACTATTCCGTAGAAACGTGAAACTGGTGCAGGTTTGTTGGAGCCACGTTTCGGTCAAGAGGCGCATCAGTGAAGCGCAGCAGGTCGTTTCGGCCTGAAAACGGGTTTGAAATGTTTGAATGCATGTTTGACCTCACTGACGTATTGTCTGCTAAATGAGCCCAACGCTAACAAAGCTACGACCAGGTGTCAGCCACTAAAACTCACCTCTGATCTTCATATTTGTGCATGAGCGTGACCGCATCCCGACTAAAGCTTCACATCCAGCAGCTGATGCGATCAGCGCTTGTGGCGATGGCCGTGTGACGAGTTCGGATGTAACCTCAGCGTCAGATATTAAAAGCATCCCTCTGTTTGCCGGGGTCCTCACATACCAAGCTGCGCTGCAATACACACATACTACACCAAGAAATAAACATTTATTTTAGCTGTTTGTTTTAGGAAAAGCTCATGAAAGCATTACTTTTCATTAATTCTGCAGGATAGAAGCACATTGCAGAGAGCAATGAGAAATCGACATAATACCACAGATGGTCGTTACATTGAAGTGCTCAGCTTCCAGCACTTTTCAGCTGTTTTGGTTGGCTAACACTTTTAGTGCCACAATAAAATATTACGTAATGTGTTATTTATCAGTTAAGTCGGTGTATATTGGTTTCTAAAGGTTTCTGTCTCCTTATAAAGCAAAGTTCTTCTCTCACTTGTCAGAGTAGTAAACCATCCAGGCTCTTGTAGTTTGGAGACATGCCATAGATTGATGTTTATTGTTTTCAAATGTGCTATAATGTGTCTGAAAAATCACATTTCTATTGGTTAAACAATCATTTCTTTCCCGTTCTTTCTCTGCTTTGGCATCTTTAAAAATGTCTCTTCAGTGGACGAAGACACGGAGGAGAGTTCACGATCAGGCAGAGAGTCTGTGTCCACGGTGGCCGACCAAACCCCGCTGTCCGGCACAGAAAACCCGCTGGTCAACGGCACCAACCGCTCAAAGGAAGAGAAGAAGAAGGAGAAGGAGAAGAAGAAGCAGGAGGGAGGGAAGGAGAAGGAGAAGGGAAAACCCAAGAAAGGCATGCTGAAGGGACTCGGGGACATGTTCAGGTAAAACAGCATCTCATTGTTGATAGAAGCAAGAAAACATTTTGTAACATGAATCAAATCTCTCCTGATGCTTCCTGTAGCGCCGCAGGAGTATTGAACTTGTCTGAACGAGGATTCAAACTGTTATAAGCTTTCAGAATCTAACTGATCAATGATCATCATCCACTGCAATCCATAAGGCCAAACTGGGGTGGGTGGGTTTAGATAGGCTTAAGGGGCCGGCATACGCCATCCGAAGCTGAACAGTCGACTTGCGATTGCAGGACGTTCATTTTCACGCGCACCTTTCATAGTTCATGAGACACACGGCACAGAGTTCATGAGAAGCCCCTCCCACTGCGGTATACGTCACCACACGGGTTTTTTCCTGCCACGGTCTCCACTCCATCCCTGCATCCGACGTTGGACCTCTAATCTATCATGAGGAGTGCCACGGTTCTCAGCAGACGGACTCCTCCGTGTAGAATGTCTGTGGTTTCCACCCTAGAGGAGCGTTTGGCTATTTCACTTTCCTCTTGTCTTGAAGAGCCGTGCAGATGAACGTTAACAAGCGTTAACAAGCACACCCACAAACTTCTGACCAATCAACCAACACTTTTAGCACTCTCCTTTTGAGAAAACGTTCGCCCCAGGCCTTGTGTCGATATTGCGGGGGTGACGTTCCAGACACCCCCACTATAGGTGAAAATCTGCAAAGTAAAGGAGTTATATTTATTTTAGTATTTATATTTTAAGGCTTTACAAACCCTTCAATGAAGCTACGGTTACAGAGCCAATCAGCGCCTGGGGGCGGACTGGCCATCAGGAGCACTGGGGCATTTCCCGGTGGCCTGGCCTGCTCAGTGATCGCCGATGGGCCGGAACAAAGGCTCGGTCCGAGTCACAATTGATTATTTTAAATAAACAACCCAGTAGTGGTGTGGAAAGATAGACCCGCCCCCTCCTTTCTCTTTCTGAGGCTGTCTGTCACAGAGCAGAGTCCAGCCCCTCGGAGATCTCTGAGTGGGCCAGGTCACCGAGAAATGTCCTGGTGCTCCCGACGGTCAGTCCGCCCCTCAGCACAATGTTCTGGTTGGTCCTCTTCCATCAATCAGCCAATCGTGTGTCATGTACAAACTTACGTTGAAAACCTGCGAAACACGGAGTCCGGGAAAGTCGAACTGCGAAGTAGCGAGGGACGAAAAACAAAATGATGGGATTTTTGTCACGCCCCCAGGACAAAAGTCCTAATTACACTCCAAGATTACGTTTGTGGATTATTTCCCTCCACCGTTGTTTCTTTGCAGCCATGATTTTTTTATCAGCATGGCTTTTATCAAATATAAATTATTTTATTAAGAAGCAGCAATTGTTCCCAAGTTTTTTTTGTGTGTGTGTTTTTATGTTTTATATCTAGGCATCATATATGTTAGGAATAAAATTGGCATTCCTTGAAGTCACCTGCAGCCTCGTATAAAAAAGCTTTCAACAAAAAATCTTGTGCACTTTATTAGCACTTGAAGTACATGTTGAGGATCACTCTCAGCTACTTCCACACCAAATTTAGGCTGCAAGATAAGATAGAACTTTATTGATTCTGCAGGAAGTTGTTGTATTGTGTCAACTATTTGTGTTTTCTATTGTTGATTATCCATCTGGACTTGTTTTGACTCCTTCATAATTTGTAGATGTAGATCCAGTGATTACTTTGAGGTTTCATAAGATATTTTTGCTAACACACATGCACACGCAGACACATAATCGTCCACCTTTTAGTTCGTGTGCAAACGAGTTTGCCAAGATACTCCCAAATGCATTCATGGTTTTAGCTAAGAGGGAAAAGTTACGTGATTTAACGCAGAGAAACGCTTCAAGAAACAAAAGTTCTGAGCATTAACAGAAAAACGTGAAAGCATAAAAACCTCCCTCATTGTGAGTTTGACAGGTGACGTGTACGTGCTGCAGTTTAGCGCACGCTAAAGTGAGCTCTTGGCTAAAAGCGTTCCTCCAAAGGTTTGAAAATGTGCACGTTTCTCTTTGTGTCCGCCTGTCATGATGAAACAGCATGCTAATGATTGCTGTCCCGCAGCACAGACAACAAAGTCTCGTTTTTTTTTTTTTTTTTTATTCTTCAAAATACCGCCGCATCACCGTGCCGAGCACGACGAGAGCAGGTTGGATCCCAGCGGCGGCTGCGAGGCGTGGCAGGAGCTCCCGGGCGAAGCAACGTTTCGGCGGCAGAAGAGCTCGTACTTTGATGTGTGGATGAGGGGCGGGTCTTCAAACCTGGAGGCGTCAGAGGACTGTGTGTGTGCATGTGTGTGTGTGATCGACAGTGTTGCCGCAGCCTGACCCTCTCATGCCTCGGAGGCCTCACTCTCACTCCCGATCAAAGCATGATTACCAGCGGCGCCGCCTGCCAGCTCCGCAGTCGCTCCCTCGCTCTCTGATCATCACTTGGACTCAGCAGCAGCACCCGCTCTGTTAGCCTGGCAGCTGCTAAGATGCTTCTTGCCCAGAAATGTGAGGGCTGCACTAATTTTTTTTGCTGAGGTGTGTGTGTATGTGTGTTTGGATCTCTTCCCATCACGAACAAGTGAACAAGCCTGAAATCTCACTGTTACAATCTTTATTGTGTGATGCACCAAGAGCCACATACGAGGCTTGTTTGCGTCCCCTTTTCTGTCTGCTGGTGGTTTTCTGCAGAAGCTCAAGCTCAGATCTGTCACGGGTGAAGGGACTGTGATGGATCATGCTCTGATCTTCATGGTCTCAGCTGCTGGTGAGATTGTGTTCACTGTAATCTGTAGCATGGAGCACCAGCTGAGTCTACACAGCTAGTTATGGTTTGCACACACGTGGCAGACAACTCTGCTTTTAAAGAGCAACAGTTTGGATGCGAGATACATTCTGAATGGGAATGGACGTTTTAGACACAAGCCCTCTTCATTGTTATCAGTCATCCGATTATTTTTATTATTTTCAATATATGGATTCTATCCACATGTCAGTTACTACAATCTTAACACCAAATCACAGTGATTGGTGCTTCTCACATGTTTATTTACCGTTCTTGCCACCGTACACGTTGCACCGCCGTATAAGTTGCATCAGTCCAAATATGTCGAATAAAGTGGAAAAAAACACAAGTATGCCGCTTCGCTTTATACGGCGCATCTCATATGCGTCACCACTGACAACCCCGAACTGTGGGCCGGTTTTGTGCCAAACATAGATTGACTGCCAAACGGTGGCCACGGGAGCGTGCACGGGAGGACTTTAACAAGAATTTAACAAGAGTAACACTTAACAACAATTATTGGTTTGCTCGAAATTATAGTAAAGGTGTGTCTCAGTTGAACTTTTACTTAATAAAAGCACTTCAACGGTCAAATCAGCTGCATTTCACCGGGGCGGTGCAGCGAAATGAAGCTGGTTTGACGGTTGCTCCAGGCATTATCCCGGCGCTGGACAAAGGTGGCAGGTTATGGCAAGCCATTTGTGCCATTAATAGCCACTTTTACCTATTACATGACGCAACAGTATGCCATTTTACTCAAGTGCCATCTAGCGGCTGTAAATGGTAGTGTTCAATATTGTCAGTGTCAGACTGAATAAAAATGGTCATATCTCAGCCAAAAATTGGTTTATAAATATGGGGGAAAAAATATAAATACGGTGCTTCAATGTATACGTTGCAAGGTATGTAAATTATGCAAAAAACTGTGACTTACAGGCCAAAAAATATGGTATTTTTTCAAATAATTTGGGGTGGCTAAAGATTAATCTGTTATGGTCAAGGCCACCATTGACCACCCTCTGGCTCCCCCTTTGCACCTGACGATGGATAAAATGCTCTCCAGGATCCGTCGCTCAGTGTTTCCTCGAACAAGCAAATAAAAAAAATTTAAATAAATAAACTGTTTTCTTCTACACAGTGTAACTCCTACCCACTTTAATATCTTATTCCAAAACCATCAAGATTTACTTGTATTCCCTGTTCTATTTGAATTACAAAAATAACATAAATTATGATGGTTACAAAAATAATACCAATCCTGATCAAGTCTGATAAAACAGTAAGTTTGGTTGTGAGCATTTTATCTTCTCAGAGGACTTCTGCATGGTTCCTGTACACACACATGTGTAAAACCACTGGAACATTCCTGTTATAAAATGCATTTTTTTTTATTTGTTTTGTTTTATCAGTGGAACGGGGCAGAGTTTGACCTACATCAAGACTGTTCGGTCTCAGTTTCAAGTAAACTATATTTAACAACCAGTAAAACCTTCTTATCTTAATGTGGAACAAGTTACATTTAATAACTATAAGCCTAGGTTTATTTTAAAATTAACAATTAATTCCACTTTGTGTATCTGAGCTGGTTGGAAACAAAGTCAACCCTTTATTTTGTCAGTTCTACATTTTATAACCTCCATGTCCAAGCAGACACTGGTGTCACCAGTAAAGAGACTTGTTTTTGTTTGTTATTCCTAATAAACAGGTTAGAATTGACACCCCGGACCGTCTGAATTAATGACTTTTCAAAATGTTAATTTAAGCCCACAGAACTCGTCGACGACTCTTTATATCGATTACATCAGACCGCTGCAGGCCTGTCTCGGTTGATATCCTGTCTCCTCTGCAAAGTTTTCCCGTGCTGTCATAAATCTCCATGTGTGTTTGCACGCATGACAAGGCTGTTTTTAAAGGGCTGTTAATGAAAGCTAGTGGCGTGGAGAGAGAGCGTGTCAGGCGTCCCTCCAGCGATCCATCACTCTTGCTCTTAGCGTTAGCTTCAGCTGTCACTCTGAGCGTCCCAGACAGCTGCAGCTACATCCATCAGCTGAAGGAACATCGCTTCGTCTTCCTGCTGCGGCTTCTTGTCCTCCATATTCCCATCGTCCGCTTCCCCTTCAGGTTTTTCCCTCAATGTCACCCCTGTCGGTCGAGGTGCATGACTTTAATAAATGATGTCATTCCAAGAAAAAGACAAAAAGCTTACATGCTGCTTAATTTATATAATACACTTTTTGTTCCGTCTCTACTAAATCAGTGTGTTTGTGCCTAGTCCACCAGCTGATGTATTATTCTCACCTGCCGTCACAAGTTGTGGGCAATGTTAGCAAAATATCTCAGCTGCCGGATGGATTTTAACAAAGCTTTCAAAAACTAATCATTTGATGCACTTAGCTGGTTATTTTGATCCAAGCTGGTCACCACAGCTAATCTGTAGCTAACACAAAAATGAATTCAGCTTTGTCAAATTTCTCGATTTTTGAACTACCGTAATTTCCGGCCTATAAGCCGCTACTTTTTGCACACACTTTGAACACAGTGGTTTATACAATGCTGCAGCTAATTTATGGATTTTAGCTTCGTCACACCCAGGCGCTCACATAGCTGCCCAGTACAAACCTCTCTTGGGGGTGGGGAGCAATCAATGTCTTCCTGGTAGACTACTGTATTTTATTTTATTTGTATTTATTTATTTATTTTTGTTTGCCTTGTTACATGCACTGTTCAGGGAAAAAAAATACTGAATTTGTGCTTTACGGTACGTATTGAATTAAAAGTAAAAAAAAAAAATATATATATATATATATATATATTTCTGTGCAAATATCTCATGTTACAACGTGAACACCCGTGGCTTATACTGTAGACAAGTGCAGCCTATTTATGTAAAATTTTATTTTATTTTATTGTTAGCGTGCGCTCAATAGTCCAGAAATTACAGTGGTTGTTGCTGAGAGTCGATCCTGTTGCATACTTAACAGATCACACACCATCTTGGTTTGAAACGTTGCCATCTGATGCAGAAAGTGTTTATTCCTTTAAGGAACATTTCTTCTTATTGTAACAAGCGTTTTAAGTCCGATCCACAGATTGAAAAAAATATATATCCTAAATTGATTTTTTGATCTGAGTTTTCAGATCAGTTTTTAAAACACGACGCAGAGAGCCTCGCCTGTGCTCATTCTAAGAATACCTTTTGTAATTTGGTGGTAATAAAATGAGCTGTCAGTGTAATGTTGTAATGAAGAAATGTTACGAGGATAAAAATCATTAAACATCAACTGTGGTGGAGGATCTTTATTAGCTTCGTTTGTTTCATCCAAAGGTGGCACGGTGACTCAGTTGACCAGTCAGCAAGAAGGTCACTGATTCAAATCCCAGCCCAGGCTCTTTCTGGGTGGAGTTTGCATGTTCTCTCCATTCTGCATGGGTTTCCTCCCACAGACCAGAAACATGCATGTTAAGCTGATTGGTAACTCTATTGTCCCTAGATGAGAGAGAGTGAATGGTTGTTTGTCTCATTTGTCTCTGTGTGTCCCTGTGATGGACCGGAGACCTGTCCAGTGTGTCCCTCGCCTCTAACAAAGTGATGGCTGGACATGAGCACCAATAACCCCTGTAACCTGAAAAGAAGGAGCGGGTATTGATGGATGGATGGATGGATGGATGGATGGATGGATGGATGGATGGATGGATGGATGGATGGATGTTTCATTTGATGATTTTGTGATCAATCAAACAACTTTTATGTTCACTTTTTCATTATAATGTTTAGTCTTTTATTTGTCTACCTGAGTATTTGTTCCCTTATAGATTATATATTTGTGTTTTCTTCACATTTTTATATTCATGTTTTTTTTTTTTTTGTTTGTTTGTTTTAGGTCCTGATTTGTTTGAACACACTCCTGCACATTATCATTGTTGGGTTTCATCTGCAGATCTTTTATTTTATTGTATTTACAGTACATGTATGTATATACAGGTAACCCCCGGTTTACGGCCGAGTTCCGTTACACCGGCAAGGCCGGATACCGATTTGGCCGGTTACCGGAACCGGCTCCCGGTGCGGCGAAAACGAAACTAAAATCCAACATGGCGGCCGTCACGTCTTTTTAA
>JARVGS010001968.1:33582616-33592925 GCA_031762315.1 Hypsolebias antenori | reverse complement strand
TTAAAGCAAGATGTCAAAAGTTGTTAAAACAGACAGATTATAAGGCAGATGTAGAAAATCAAAAACAGGAACATGACTGCATTGGTTTTTGCCAGGATTCCATTCTTAAAACCATTTAGAGAAGTCAAGGTCGAGAGCTTCAGAGAGATATTTATACTTCTTAATGTTAGCATCTTCTTGAGTCTAGACTGTCAGACACAAAAAAGATTCAGGACGTAGTTGAACTTTTACGCTGCTGGTATGAGTAATATCCTTCACAACATGCTCAGAGTATTAAAACACCAGGGAAGACGTGGTTTTGTCTCCCTGCTCTCCTCGTCTCTGCTCTGGGTGTCCAGGAGACGTTGAACCAGCTTGTTAAAGACGTGAGGCTGACACAGAATCTTCAGCGTCAGCCAGAAGGCCACATTCAGACCCTCAGACTCGTGTTTGCACACCGACTCACAGAGACCGGCCTGTTCTGGCCGCCGCTCTTTCACCGAATGACAGCCAGGCTCTGGACCAGAAACCCCTCAGAGTCCAGAACAGTCAGCCCTTTTCCAGGCTTGATATGGCCTGGCTCCTTCAAACCCCCCCTCTCTGTGTGTCATCCTGTCAAACCACCCAAACCTGCTTCGCTGTCAAACTCTGCAAACCCCAACCGTCTCAGATTGGATTACATGTCCATTAATCTTCTAAATTGCCTCCATCGCAAGTTTAAACACAGCAGCAGTGAATGGGGAGCCTTGGCCTTCTTAATCTCCTCCACCTCCAACCACCTCGGTGACCGCCGCTGGCCTGCCGGCCCACACTTGTTTAGGATGGTTGTTTGCTCGTGTAGCTCTAACCTTCGTCACCCCAAAGTCCACACTCGCTGCCACCATCCTTCTCCGAATGATGTGGTCAGGAGCAGACCACTCCGCCGGTCTGAAGGCTCTTCCATCGCGGCCTCCACACACAGAGAACATATTGACCCGGGCAGCTCGCTAATGGTGGTTGTGGGCCGCCTCGGGCCGAATCAAAGAACCCATTTATTGCCAGAGCGAGGTGGGAGCGGTGGTGAAGGCGGTAAATATGTGCTGCACGCATCCCTAACTGTTTGTTTTGGGTGAATGCATGGATAAATAACGTATTAAAACCAATTTTTGCATTAATATTTAGCAGACCCACCGCAAGAACTGGAAGCCCTCGCTGAACCCAGACCTCTCCCCACTCGGAGTCCTGCTTTCAGTCCGGATCAGTAAAGTTTAAGGCTCGGGCCATGAAACACTAAGTGCTGCTGTGAGGGGAGCTTGTGGAAAAGTTTCAGATGGTTCTTGACTGGACTTTTGACTCTCTGGTCCAATAAAGGACAGGATTTTTTCAGTTTGGTTTACCTGAAACCAGCCCCTGAAACACAAACATTTAGAGTTACAGTTTCACTTTAGTTTCGCAACAAATGTGCTTTGTCTCTTTTCATCCATAAATTTACAGCTCAGTTCATCTTCGGTTTTCATTCGTTTCAAATTTTTTGATTTAGCTGTAACAGTCCACACTTTTTCCAATATATAAATGTATGTGTTTGGACATAATGATCAGATTTCATGTCCTAATGTCTAAAACATTAAAAGAAGGAAGAACATTTTTTATATTATTGGCAAGATCTTGGTCAGCAGCACTCAGAGAACCAGAATTGCCTCTGATGGTCTTAATGGTCACATGTCTGAGGCAAAAGCTGATCTGCAGAAACATGAGGTGACCTACCACAAGTTCAAGCTCGTCCCTGAGGATGTTCAGAGCGAGAACTGCCTCACCCACATCTGTGACGTGGACCTGATGTGCTCCATGGTCAAGAAGAGGCAGACCATGGGTTCACAGAGAAGACTGGAAGAAGTGCTGGTTCTGCATGCCGGGAGTCACTGGAGCCAAGTTAGAGACAACTGAAGATCCTCTGTCCAGGAGATTGTCCTAAACAGGTGTGCCCAGTACGTCGATCGTGATCTACCTGTCGATCTCAAAGGTTTCATGGGTAGATCGCATGGCATTAAAAGATAGACGTCAGCTGATCATCCATCTATGAAACTTGTCTCTTGATTGACAGACAGGACCAAGTCTGAGGCCCCGTTCACACAAAGTGCAACGTTCGACCGTTCATTTACAGACAACAGCCTCGTCCTCTCTGAGGTTTCTGGATCCAGGTCTCAAGAGTGGAGATTTTCAGGGGAACCCCCAACAGAGGCGTGAAATGCGCCATCACACGTGCGCACTCCAGGCGGCTGCAGTCCTTAGTTTTTCTGCTCTAACAACAGTTATAATAAATAACAACAGTTATAATAACAACAGTTATAATAAATAACAACAGTTATAATAAATAACAACAGTTATAATAAATAACAACAGTTATAATAACATCAGTTATAATAACAACAGTTATAATAATTAACAACTGTTATAATATCAGTTATAATAAATAATCACAGTTATAATAAATAACAACAGTTATAATAAATAACATCAGTTTTAATAAATAACATCAGTTATAATAAATAACAACACTTATAATAAATAACAACACTTATAATAGCAACAGTTATAATAAATAGCAACAGTTATAATAAATAATAACAGTTATAATAAATAGCAACAGTTATCATAAATAACAACAGTTATAATAAATAACAACAGTTATAATAAATAACATCAGTTATAATAAATAACAGTTATAATAACAGTTATAATAAATAACAGTTATAATAAATAACAACAGATATAATGAATAACAACATTTAAAACACCGTATATGTCAGCGAGCAGAGTGTTTTTGTGCTGTTCACCCTTTTTTCAGCGTGTAGGACTAAAACTAATAAAATCCAGGTCTAAAGAGACGTTCGTGGATTCACCAGTTTGGACGTAAAGGCTCCCACAGACTCAGGCAGACCGTGAGCTGCGTGGAAACTGTCCGCAGACGGTTGAGACTTCATACTCAAGCGTCTAGCCTGAGTGGCTGCAGAGCAGCTCCGCAGGCAAGGGGCGTTTACCTTCGGGACAAATTGAGTTCGCCTATTGGTCATTTGCTGACACGCCTACTGGATTGATTGACAGGTCTAAAAAAAAAAAAACCACGAGAACTGGCAGCAACCAGCAGAAGTGTTCTGTGTTTATATGTTGTTGATTAAAAGTTAAAAAATCAAAAACAAACAAACAAGGAGTTCTGGCCCACACATCAGACCGGTCCACTGGGAACTCTCCAGACTCACCCACAGCCACACTGGACCTGGTTTTAATTCTCTCGTGGCAAATTCTTTCTCACCATTTCAATCATGGCATCAACGGAGGAGGAGGAAGAGATTGCTTGTCTCTTGACAACAAAAACAATAGAAAAGGCCGTTAAACCTGATCTGGGATGAAGAAGGGGAGTTTAATACATTGGTGTTGCATTCAAAACAGTCTGTCGCCGGGCAGTTTATTGTGCGGCACTGAGTGCACGTACGTAAAAACTGATTTTTGCACCGACACACCTTGCAGGCGTCCACTTCAAGTCTAATCCGGTACAAGCGGACCTCTGCGGACTGAGGTCCGCCCAAGTGAGAGCCTTAACTGTGATCATGCTTCAGCTGCATGCACAAGGAGTGCAGCTGAGCCCTGCATCAGGGTTGCCAGATAAATTTAAAATGTCTCATTTACCCCCTCCTTTTTCTTTGCACAGGTGCAACAAACACAACACACACCTCATCTTAGAATATCTTTACTCAGCACATATGACAGTTTAAGTCAAAATACTGTCCTTTTAAAACCACAGTACTATAGTTCATAATTTCTTATCTGGCAACCTGACTGACATGGAAACTACAGCGTTTTCGTGTAAACCGGCTCATTTTTTTGTTTATTACTCCCAATAGACATTGAAAAACACAATGTTTGCAAAGGTTGTTCTTGTGTAAACAGGCAGATCACTTTGACTTGGTCATTTTTAGCTCCATGCTGAAAAAGTCTGGGCACCCTGGGTTAGACCATTATGTCTGCTCTTTACTCAAAGCAAAGCAGATGAGTAAAAATTTAAAAACTGGATTCTGCTGTTTTTTTATGTTAGATAAAACACAAATTTTACTCTTTTAGTCAAGAAATCTTCTTTGAAGGGAGTACAGTACATGTCAATACACTAAAACATCTGAATGACAGTTTGTTCTCACTGAAAAGCCATTTCTACTGTTAGGCCTGTAACTTTATCCGAGTCCATTCCCTTTGTGAGTAATGTTGCTCGAAGGCCGCAGACAGCATCGCGGGCCCTGAGGGACGCCGGTGGTATTCAGCTGAAAAACAAAAAGCAAAGTGTCATTAGTGTGGAAATATGTAGGGCACACACGGAGGGATTAGAGGAAGAACAAAGCGTCCAAGTGATGGAGAACAGGGGCGTGTTGTTGCTCTCGAATCATGCATCTGTTTGTGTGTTTTTGTGTCGGTGTGCGACGGTTTGAGGTCCATCTCTGCTCGTATTGACCTCGTCCGAGACCACCATGATGTCATTCCCTCTTACGCGGAGCCAGACTGACTGTCCGTCCAGTTAAAGACCCTCGGCTCGGCTGTAAAAAGCTCCAAAGGAACAAAAAGCTAAATGTAGCGAACGTCTGGTGAAACCAGCAGGAAGACCAAGGCTGATGAAGAGGAGGAGGAACTGTCTCAGCTTACCTCCTCACAATTTAAATCTGTTTATTCAGATTAATTTTCACGTAAACATCTTTATTCAGATGGATTCAAGAAAAACTGTGGGTACAAACTGGTGTTAAAAGGATCTTTTATGTTTTAGGTTTTTATTTTCATTGTTTTTTTGTTTTTGTTTCTGTGGAAATGAAATTTGCTCTTCATGACCTGCAGCACTGATAACAGCTCAAAAATTTTAAAATATAAAATCTAAATTAAAAAAAATTCAAACTAATAATTTTGCAGACAAGTAAACACAAATGGACGGGTTTTTAAAAATGCCTGCGTAAGCTTGATTAATTTAGCAAAACAACTTAGTCAGTTTGAAAATATTTAAATTTTTTATGTTTTATTTAACAGAATTTTCCGTTTTCTTATTTGGTTTTGACTTTCCGGTTTCCTAAAAGTCCGTCATGGGGCAGCTGTTGAAAAACATTTTTACGTCAAACACTACATCTAATACATTTTTTTAATTTATATATTTATGTCTGTCTCTAATAAATAAACCAGAAAAATAAATGAATGCGCACAAGACTAAAATAATAAAACTTCCAAAACATAAAATAAAAAAACAGCTAATTTTAAAAGGCTTGAAAAACATTTTCCTTTTTAAAATGTCACATTAAGTTTCTACACTTATTTCTCTGTACACTTGTATTATCTTCAAATAGTTTATAGTATACGTTATAGTATTGTTCTGAAGAGGTCCTCCTTATAGTATGATAGTTATAAAACATAATATTTTGTTTTCTACTAGTTTCTGTGTTAAAGAGGAAATAAAATCAGTCAGACTAAAAGTAAAAAGTTTTAACTGTCGTTCCTGCAAAACTCACAAAGGACCTGCGAGCAGCGAGACGCCATTAACATCACAGATGTCTTCAGAAAATCCACTTAAGGTATTTAATATTCATCAGATTGGCCAACTTTCCTTAATAGCACTCTAAAAGAGCCGAACAGGAGCTGGGCTGACTCCCCTGGTATGTTGCACATTAGTGTGGTGGTAATGGTGCATGGGTCGACTCTACCCCCCGCTGGGAACAGGATTCGTCACAGAGAGCGCAGCAGAACTCGGGGATGTAGAACGTTGGACCACTTGGGTTAAAGCAGCAGAACAGCGTGTCGGGCGTAGACCGCTGACCCACATTTTGCGTCACGAACAGTGTTTTACATTGCTCAGCGTGTTTTATGTAGTCGTGCACTGGTTAGCTGCGACTCCCCTGAGACTGTGCCACTTTATTAGTCTTCAAATGGTGCACGAGTGTTTCAGATAGAAAACTCTAGAGCAGAAGAAAAATCACCTGTGTTCCATAAAGACTGGTCATTTTCACAGTATTTTAACTGCATAATAACAATTAAGTTTTTAATCTTTACTATTTTTATCTTTGAAAGATACTTTACACACTTGATGTTATGCTAAATTGTAAACAATCACTCGCTGCATTGAATTCCTTCTTTTACTGAACTTACTTCTTTTGCTTGTTACTTATAGAGGGTTATTATTTGAAATGATTGTTTAAATTGTTTTTGAAAAAAGGGGCAGACAAAATAAGGTTTTTTTTTCTTCATTCTGCCACCTTTCATTTTATGTTTTCTTATAATATGTGAAATGGTTTTTTTTTTTATGTAAAATGAAAAAAAATAAAATATAAAAAAATCCAATGCTTTGCACAAATACTTTACAGTATCTGTCAGTGCTTATGGACTATTCAACTGGTGGCCCGGGGGCCAAATCAGGCCCATGGGTGAACTCACTTCGGCCCACCAATGGGTTCATTTTTAAATAAAATTAGATCTTAAACCATAAAACAGATTGTCCAGCCCCTGAGCTTTTGTCTTTCAGTAACTGTGCCCCCCTGAGCAACTTAGTTGAATATCCCTGGATTAGCTTGTGTGTTGGAGAAGACCCTCAGTTACTACCACACCAAATTAGTGCTTAATGTATATAAAATTGGCCAATTGATAAGCATTGATTTATTTATTAAGATCAGGCAGTTGTGTTAGACTTCTTGAATTACATAGACTTTAAAGTTGTAGATGGTCATTTAGTGATTAGTTTTTAATATGTTTTGGTAAAAGTTGTCTTATTGTCCCTAAGATATTTTGCTAACAAGACATCGTGTGTACACAGGCAATCATGTGATGACTCACCTTTTCTGTCAGCGGTTGATAAGAATTCACGCACTCTCTGTAATAATGCAGTCTTGCAAAAGCATCCACTTGTCTCCCATAAAAAAAAAAATAATAAAAAAAAAACTTGGCTGAATCCAATTTCTTAGTTTTACTCCAGAAGATTATGAGTATCCCTTAATAAAAATTAAAAAAAAAAACCACAAGTGCAGTTTAAAATATTTTACTAGAAAATGGAGCACCTCTTTAAAAATAATAATAATAACTATATCACCACTCATCATCAAATCTTTTAATATTTTCAACCTTTATTTAAACAGATAAATCACACTGAGCCTCAAAGACTCATTTACAAGTGAGACCTGTTTGGATATAAACAGACGTAACATTAAAAAAGCAGCAAAGAAATCCAACTTTGTAAGACGTTGATTAAGGTTAAACCTGCCCTTTGACCAGTAAACCATGAACGCTATCTAGTTTTTATCAGCACACCTTGTTCTCTCTTAAACCTCCCCTCCATCCTCTAAATCATACCACTCCTGTCAGTTTTTAATGCACACAGTCAAATGTATTGTAGATGATATTATCAAAGTTAAACACCGTCTTTTTCCCAGATTGGACACTAAAGGAGGTTTTAGAACCTCACAACTCTAACACAACTGGACATCCAGGTGCACCACGTTCTTCCAAGGAGCTGCAAGTCGGTTGTAAAGTAAAAGCAGCAGTGAGTGGGTTTAGTTTAATGGTGCGTGCAGAACAGTTAGGTCATTAGACATGAAGCACGGGAGCTTGATGGGAGTTGCAGCATCTTGCAACATCGTGCATTCTCCTCACTCCTCATCCCTTGTTCCGCTGCGTACCGCCCAGCATCACGTAACATTTTAGTATTAATGTATTTACGCGCCACTTGTTTCTGCTTTTCTCTGCAAACGTTGCTTTTCTTGTTTCAGTTTCTTCTCATACGTGGAGCAGCAGAGGCTGGAAAGGCATCGAGGGTCGTGGCTGTTAGCTTACCTGTGCACCACAATTATCCCTCCACAGCATTTAGATCCGGTGAGACAGGAGGGGAAGTCTCATATTAGACCAAAGGGCAGTGTGGTTGTTTTATCAGACCGTACCCAGCATCCACTTTGGCTCGCCTTTGGGTTTAACTCCGTGCGGTTTTAATCTTTGAGCGTCTTCTGCTGCAGCTCATTACCTGAAAACACACGCTCGTCTCTTCGATTCCCAGCACGCCAGCTTCTCTCACATCCCTTCTTTCAGCCAGACGTGTTCTTGCATCGCATAAAAATTACATCACAGCCCTCATCTTTAAATAGCCCACGACATTTATTGATGGGCTGAAGTGCGTCTTCTCTGCGCCGCTTCTGCCCGGGGCCTATTAAAGCAATCGAATCTTCTTTGCGTTCTGTCTTTGAAGTGTTGGGAGGTTCGCAATGCCGTCCAGACTCTGGTTAATCGTTAGTCGAGGCAAACATCTGTATGAAAACCACCGCTTTCATGGCAGCAGCCGGCGCAGCGTGGGGCGTCTGTTGAACCCTCGTAGATAACGTCATCTGTGGTGGCTGTGAGGACATGAGAAATGGAGAGAAACTCTGGTTGTGTGTGTTCCCCCGGAGGTTTTAAACGCACCACTGATGATTAGGAGTTTTCTTTTGTCGGATGATGCGTCATGTTGAAGTTGTCGTCGTGCTTCTCCCTCATTATGCTGCTCCTGATGTGAACTTGGTCCATGTTGGATGCACGTCCTGCCTGAGGGATCTTTTTTTATTTTTATTATGTGCAGCTTCTGAACAAACCAGCGTAGCAGCAGCGCTCTAACCCCAGTTAGTTCATGTGTTTGACTGTCTGTGTTGTAGAGTTGCATTCAGGCCCAAAACATCCGATCCGACGAATTAACAGTAATCACAGGTCCGAAACAAAAAAAAAAACATTTTAAATTAAGCTTTGACTGCTTATATAGTCATTAATGGCCGGCGGACACGCTGCAGAAGATCAGAGCTGAGGGGGTGTTTGTCCTGTCATGGCCTCAAACCCCATCAGATCCCTGCTTCGGCCTGCATTCTGCATTATTCAGACATGGACCGTGCTCTGACATGTCAGATATTTTGGGATCTCACCTGTTTGGGTTGTCTGCTGAGTGCAGCTGAATCTTTTTTTACATTTCACCACCACCTTCTAAAGGAAAGAACATAGATGTCTCATTTGTTTGAATGTATTTCTTTACTTTTACTGAACTTTTTTTTTTTTTACCTCTTTCGAGGCCGCGGTCAAATGGCCGCGTACAGCAGGTGAATGTATGGCAAGCCATGTTGCCATATAATTGGATCGTCAGCCGCGGGGGTCCGCTGACGCAATCAAAAGCCCGGCACCGGCCCGGCTTGCGCATTTTATGACCCGGGCTGACCCTATTCTGGGTTGCACCGGGTTTGGGTTAGAAATGACAGCTCTGATGCGTTGTCCAGTCCAATTCTGATTTTCGTAAAGTCCTCACTTTTGAATTCCAGTTTTATGTACACACAAGAACTATAACTAACAGAAGAAAAAAAAGCAACAAATTCACAAGCTTTAGCTTTAAATTGCTCCCTAATGTCTCGAGACGTATCCTCAATTCGGTGTCATAGTGTTTCTTGAGAGGCTGATTTGGGAGAAAGATTTTACTTGACACAGGCGCATTAACGCCGTGGCTGTGGACAGACACTTTAACAAAGTCCCCAGTTGAAAATCATCTCCCAGTCTGGACAATAAGCTCAGAAATCTCAAAGCTGGTCCGTGTTGCGCTGTCCTGGGCCACCGAGGTCCGCCCTTTGTTGAGAATGGAGTTTAGCGGCAGGTCCATGGTCTTGTTCTTTCTGGCATCACCTTTATATTGTGCAAACCTGGACGCTTCGTCTCCTAGTGATGACGCATATTGTACTCCTTTAGAACAGCAACGGACTGGTTGCAAATAAGGCAGATGGCTTTAGCACTGAGTCAGTAAAATGAAATAAAAATTCTTCCAAGATTTTTTTTTGAATACCCTTTGTCTGTGTTGCTGATGATGTCGCTCCATGTTGTTGCTTGTTCGCCAGTGTGGTGGCCTGCAAACCTTTTATATATTTTTTTTTTTTTTGACTCACGCAGCAAAGTCTCATGGGATGTTTTATAAATTGAAAAAAATGGAGTATTTATGGGCTTGTAAAGTGCAAATCTACTTGTGTGCTTAAATCTAATCTAAATGCTCGTAGTTACTGGTGTTTCATGTTTATTCTTCCATCCATCCATCATCTTCCGCTTTTCCAAAGTTGGGTCTCGGGGGCAGCATCTTGAGCAGGGGGGGTCCAGACATCTCTTTCCACAGCCACCTCTTCCAGCTCTTCTGGGAGGACACAAGGAGTTCCCAGGCCAACGGAGAGATGTAGTCTCTCCAGCGTGTCCTTGGTCTTCCCTGGGAGCATCCTTACCATACAATACCAATTTATTTATAGAGCACTTAAAACAGCAACAAGGCCAACCAAAGTGCTGTACAATAGAAACAAACAAGCAC
>JARVGS010001968.1:33544356-33557263 GCA_031762315.1 Hypsolebias antenori | reverse complement strand
TTGTTTTTCGAATGTCCAGAGGACCAGACTTAGCTTTTTTGGATTTTTCTACCTGGATTACTGAGCATGCATCAGGGAACACCGGCCCATATTTCCAGGTTGACATCTGTGACGTATAATAGATGTGACTTATATGGCAAAGCGACATATGTATATTTTTTTTCCACTTTTAGATACATATTTAGACAGATGCGACTTATAGAGCAGTGCGACGTGTATGGTGGAAAATACGGTAATTATTCTTGATGACTCAGATCTGTTGGGAACTAAATGTGTTGTGTTTTTCAGCATCTTTGTGTCAACGAAAGGCAAATAAAGCTCTCAGCTACCTCCGTTCCTCTCCTGCAGAGCCATAACTCTTGTTTAGCTTTTCGAGAGACACTCCGTGACTCAGGTGATCTGCAGGGACCTTCAGCTGCTGAATGTCCTTCTGACAGCAGGCAGAGTTACCTGAACACTGTCACCACTGCTAGGCTTACTTTGTGGCCGCTGACACACACTCTGTGTTTCATTAGTCTCTTCCCGCCTGCAGCTGCTGCTTCCCCGCAGTCTGAACTGTCATCATCAGTTCTGTCTGTGTCACCTGGTGGTTTTTATCCTCGCCGAGCCTCCTCCTGTCCCGTCTCATTTTAGTTTTCAATATAATCGACTCTGGAGTGAATCATCTGAGGAGTGTGTGTTTTTCAGGCACTGCTGCAGGTTCAGAGTGTATGTGGAGCTTCAGACCACATTAATCTCTACCTGTGCCAACACGAGCATCCTTTACAACAAAATGCACACTCCTCTGTTTGTATGAATATTTAGCAGACGCCATCTTGAATATAAGTAGTTGCACATATGACAGTTTTTGTTGCAGTCTGGAGCCTTTTCCTGAAACTTGTATAACCAGTTCAGCCTTCTTTCTGTACAACGTGACAATAAAAACACACCTTCTACATGTGATCAGAGGGCCCAGAACTGATGGGAACTGAGTCCAGCTCTCTCAGGTAGAATACCACTAATATTTTTCAGCCTATTTTTTGCATAATTTGCATTCCCTGTGACTTATACGTCTAATAAACCTATTTATGGATTTTTCCCATATTTATAAACCAATTTTTGGCTGCGATTTGACCGTTTTCATTCATTCTGACTGAAAACATTGAACACTACCATTTTCAGCCGCTAGATGGCACTTGAATAGTATGACATGCCGTTGTGTCATGTAAAAGGTAAAAGGGGATATTAATGACATTATCGGCTTGCCGTAACCTCCCACCTTCGTCCAGCTCGCCTGGAGCAACCGTCAAATCAGCGTCATTTCGCTGCGCCACCCCGGCACAATACAGCTGATTTGACCATTGGAGTGTATTTATGAAGTAAAAGTTCAACTGAGACACAACTTTACTATAAAGTCGAGCAAACAAATAATTGTTTTAGGTGCTTATCTTGTTAAATTTTGAAGAACTGCACAGCGAGTCACCCTCTGCGTGCTCATGTTTCCGCATATCGGCTTTTGAAAATGCGGCTGATTTAACGTCAAAGTGCATTTATTAAGGAAAAATTCTACTGAGACACACCTCTGCTATAATTCAAGCAAACAAACAATTGTTTTTAGTGTTAATCTTGTTAAATTATTGTTAATGTCCTCCTGTGCACACCCCCGCGGCCGCCATTTGGCAGTCAATCATTTTTGGCACAACACCAGCTCATATTTCCAGGTTGTCAGCAGTGACGCGTAATAGATGCGACGTATACAACAAAGCAACATATTTATGGATTTTTCCACTTTATTAGACATATTTGGACTGAGGTGACTTGTAGGGTGGTGCAACGTTTACGGCGGAAAACACAGTACTTTGTTCCTCATAATATTTTGTTATCAAATCTCCACAAAAACAACTGTAATTGACTTACACCTCAAATACTCACCCTGAACATTTCAACCACAACAGGCTATGACTTTGTTAGAGGATTTATGTCATCTTCTTAAAATTTAAAGTCCCTTTTTGTCTTCCTGTCACAAGGCGAACATATTACAGCAGACTCCGCAATGATGTCCGTTCCTGGTCTTGGACGAGCACTATCCTGCACGTTTTAGAAGGTCCTCTGCTCCAATGCACATGCTTTGAACCAATACCAGGCTTCTGCAGAACATGAAGAGGTAATTGAACCGTTTAATCAGGTGTGATGGAGCAGGGAAATGGGTAAAACATGCGGGACAGTGACCCTCGAGGACAAGGATTGGACCCCTCTACAAAAGAGTCTTGGTCCGTCTGTAAACCTTCTCATGTCCCACCCATAATGTCTGAATCGCTCAAAATATAATAAAGAAACTTCAAACACATGCATCCTCACTAGACAGATTGTCACATATGCTTTTCATCACCCCAGTTCCAAGGTCAAGGTCACAAATCAAGGTCAAAATTAAAACAAGACCTTTGCTTGTCCAGGTTATTGCTATAGATTGTCGTATAAGGGATTGTTGACGAGCATGTAATGCGCTTTACGTGGAACACTTTTATGATACTGTATATTTCAAACTCACTAATACAAAAGCCTTGGTGTGCTCGCAAAAATACAAATTTAAACTTTATGTTGTTTTTAATTTAATCTGATCCAATACAGGATTTTTTTTTTATTGTTGCTTTTTTTAGATGTCCATAAAATCAGGTTCTAACGAATCTGAACGTTAGCTTAAGCTAAACAGGTCGCTCTTTAAAACGAGTCCTTGTGATTCAGTGAGACTACATGTATGAATAAAGATTAAATAAAATAAATAATCTGTAAGAGCATTCCAGTAGCATATTCAAATAAAGCTCCTCCACTTCAGCCTGCAGAGATGTGAGTAATGAAACCAGAACGACCCATTAAAGACGATGCACTCCACACCTTGGCTGTAAGTAGGACAGTATTACAGATATCAGGGAGGAAATTGTTATTTATTTGCTTTTAAGTGAACAGGCCGCCATCGATACGCTTCTGTCCACAAACCTGTAATTGGCTCTTGAATTAAAAGGAGGCTTGTTACCGCTCGCTGCTCCAATATTGCCTCCAGTGGCGCCGCAGCTTGAAATCGAAGAACGGTTGCCCATCTCCTTTTAAATGCTTGCGTCTGCGTATAAGTGCTTGCATTAATAACGGTTAAAGATTATATTACCATCTCTGACATTCTGACCTGCCGTGCCCCTGGATAAATTCAGATGTGTCATAAAACTGCAAAGCAATTCAACTCAGTTGGTTCCGTCGATGGATTCCAGTGTTTACCCTCTGCACAAGCCTGGACACTCTGTGGGAATGTAGAGGCTGAGTGAACGCTGCTGTTTCAAGATGGGGTCTATGGGAGGAGTCGTGCCCTGGAAAATCATTTTTATCTCATAGTAATGTAATTTATGGGATAAATTAATGTCTGGATGAAATAAAGTTCCTATGCAGTCGTGAAAAGTGTTAAATTTACCTCGAGTATTTTCCAGGTCTGGAGAAGTATATGGACAAAATAAACCAAAGTTAGGAAAAACACTGGTATTTCTAGACAATATTTCATGTTGTATTTTCTAAAAGCTAAGATTTTCCACCATTCAAACATATTATTAAAAGTTGCCCAAACAAGCAGGATAATTTTCACACTGTTTTAAAAATGAACATTGTCACCATGATGTTTGGGTCATACACCACTGGGATTATCATCTGTAAAGTTTAACAGGGAACACAAATTGATTTTTTTTTTGTCATCAGAGAAAAACAAAAACGAGGGGAAAAGGTCCGGCTTGCATGATAAGGTGATGTAAATTGGATAGATCTTGATATTTTCCAAAACAACAGGAAACAAACAGAGCAGTATTTGGATATAAACACATTTCTTGCATTAAAAAGTTGGTGTTTTTAAGATGCATCGTGGAGAAGAAATGTAAATAATGGGGAAAAAATCATTTCCTGGTTACCTACAACTAATAAAGTTCAAGTAAATTGTCATTCGCATCACATGTGGTACATGAGGTGGAACGAAATTGTGTACTCAGGATCCCAGTTACATCCAAAAATAGCAAAAATAAAAAGTATAAAAAGAAACAGTAAGTAATAATCTAAGATATATACTAAGATATACGCTAAACACCAAACGGTACGCTAAAAGATCTAAGATACACACTAAACACTAATAATGTAAAATAATATGGCATATGAACAGCAGCCCGAACATGAGTCTGTGGTGAACGGACGGATATGAATGAACTCACCACATCACATGCAGTGTTTGGCCTCGGCCATTTGGCTGCGCAGGGCAATCATCTCTTCCAGGTGTTTGTGGATGGGGAGGAGGGGGAGACTTCTCTGCGTTGCGAACTAGCTGAGCGTCATGTTAGTGCCGGCAGTTGTTGACCTGGGGGAGGATGAGAAGCAGAGCGCTACGTCTGTAGCATTTTAGCTAGCACATCTGTACTGCACACTGTTAGCTTAGTGCTACGTTGGTGCCAGCGATTGTCGATTGGTAGAGAGGTGGGGTTTTTAAGATGCATGAGCGAAGCGGAGCGTGCTCCATTCACACAAGGAGAGCTGTTGGTCAGGTTACTTCTTGTTGCTCTAAAATAGCTATTGAATCGTTTTTACTTATGTAAGTAAACTTAGATCTTTAACAGCCTGTTAAAATACACCAGAATGCAGGAAATGGCATCTACTTTATTCATAATTTTATGGGGGAGGACCCTCAGACCCCCCATCACACACACACATTACAAATGCTTCTGACACCAGTGGACTAATCACACGTTACGACTGTCATAGTGCCTTTAAAGCCACGTTCGTTCATCTGCAGGGCTGAGGGGTGCTGTCCGTCTTCATTAATGAACAGAAATGCATAACGCTGTGTGTCAGCTGCTCTCCACTTCTGATCCAGTCCTGATCTGAACGGCGTGATCTGAGCCATGAAAACCCAAGCATCAGATTCCTAGTTGCAGAATGTGTTGGCTACATCTTTGACCTTGTTTGCATTGAAATAGAAATCCTGCTCAGGCGTTTCCTTTCCTTTGCATATTACCTGTTTTGTTTGTGCTGTTTGACGACATGCAGGCCCTCTTTGGTCTTGTTTGGTTCATTAACATGACGAGGCTTTGATAATGAGCTGCTAAGTGTGGTGATATTGTATCGATCACCATCTAATTGCCTTGTTTCTGCAGGTATATTGAGCTCTATTAGAGGTTTAGGGTTAAACCCGTGTAATCCAGAGCAGAGACAAGATCAGACTAATAAGAACCTAAGTGGCTCGACGTGACAGCGTCTTAATCTTAGCTCCACGTTAAAAGGATACGAGTGGGGCTGTGATTAGTGGAGCATTTCAGTAAAGTTGGTTCTTTATTCTGCAAATTACACTTTTATTTGTTCTCTGCGAGGTCACCAAAGTATGGATATGTTTTTTTTTTTTTAAATCTCCCTGGAAATTATTAGTCATCAGAAAGGATATTAAATTCCAGTGAGCAGCCTGTGGCATCAATAAGTTTTAATTTATTGTAATTATTTTTTGTAACAAGTCCAGCAGCCAACATGACATTAATTAGACTGTAATAACTTTATCCTTCTTAATCTCTGCAAATAATGAAAATTCCCAAGAACGGTTGGCTTTGCTGAAACATAGTTTATGATCTGCAAACATTCACCCAGAAGGAAGCAGAAGAAACATCAAATTACTACCAAAGTATTCCTATTAATGCATAATTTAAAGCACATTAGCTTTAAAGTCAAGCAGCGATCAGTCTTCATATAAAATATCTAAACAAAATAGTTCATTTCTCCATCAGGAGACACTTTCTGACATTTTATTCATCTAAAGGTTATTGTTTTTTTACACAACTGTGCAAATATTGAATAAATTCAGACAATAACTTAACGAGACAAAACATTTATAAAACCATTCTCATCGCAGTGGTTATCATGAATATTGCAAGCATTTATTTTGAAAGTAATGGGGAAAATGTCCATTTTAGATCATTTTTAGCAACAAAATTATTGCCCATATCTTTAAAAGTTGAGAAAGTATCAATTCTTATGGCTCTGCTGAAATGGCAGACACTAAAGCAGCTGAAGCGTTAGCCGCTAGCAGCAGTTAGCCAGGACATCAGTCTCCTTCCTATCTGCCTGTGAGCCTTCGATCAATAAACCCAGATTATCATCTTCAGCATCTCGCCTCATTTTTCTCAGCAGAGGAAGGCTCCAGCAGCTGCTCTCTCTTTGTCAGAGGATGTAGGGCCTGGTTCTCCCGCATGATAAGATTAGAGGAGCTAACCGCCACAGCTCCGGCGCTCAGGACGGACACGTATTTACGACCCGAGCCCGTTTCTTACGGCGCGTATCGCTACATCGGGGAATGTTTATTTAACAGGCTGCAGAGCTAGTCAGCACAACAGTCACATTCAAGACGAGCGCCCCATGACTACCCATGCTTAATTAAATGTTTAATTAAGATGGCGCCTTTTAATTAAAAAGTTTATTATTTTGAAGAAAGGATTATTGGCGAATGAATTATCTGTCGCCGAATGTGATCCACGTATTATCACGAGGGAGATGAGATGTTATTAACTCTGCGTTTAGTCATTTGTACAAATAGTAAATGAATAAAATAAGGAAGATTTGAGTTTAGATGCACATATATATATTTTTTAACTTTGTTTTATTATTTCCAGCTCAGGCAGAGTTGTTTTTCATAAAATGTGCACCAACAAAGACGCTCGTCTAAAATCGCCCGATCGTCTCCAGCTGTTCTGACCTCCTCAGCTTTGGATTCTCAGAAGCTCCTCCCAAATTCACCAAATCATCTTGGTGGCTTTTTAAATTTATGTCTGCGTACAGTCAGTGCTGGGTCTGCAGGATGCCTTTGTGGGCACAGGAGGAGCCATGTGTGAATGAGGGCATTCGCATTTAATCTTCAGGATTAAGGTCCTCGCCCGTCAGCTGCCTCTGTCATTTAATGTACAGGAAACCATCGAGGAGAACAGGAGAAGTTGTGGTGACGTGCAGATTCTTTTATCTCGTTAATGAAAGCAGCATTCTTCAAGGAGTACATATGGCTCACATACGTATTGAATACACATTGCTACATTTGTTCCCTACAAACCAGGGTTTTAAACAAAGATCTAATGAGATTACAGTTACTGTGAAAATGACTCAGCCATTCCCGTGTTTGATCTGTTTTTAATCATCACTTTGAAATTCATTAAAGTACCCGGAGAAAACGCCACACAGAAAGACCCCAGGTCCAAACCGGGGATTGACCCCAGGACTTTCTTGCTGTGACGCAACAGTGCTAACCACTCAACCACTGTGCTGCCTAGTGAACCCTAAAGTTTTAAACAAAAAATGTCTGCACGTCTGAACTTGGAAGTGTGCCGGGGACCAAATCAGACTCAACTGAATGAAACCAGCCGAGGTTTAGAACGGCTTTGTGTCTAACTTTGATTATCTTTAACTGAGTTACCGCTAAATGTTAAGCAGCTGTAGATTCAATTCAGTTCAAAAATATGTAATTAATCCCAAAGGGAAATTAAGTGTTGTTGTAGCTCATCCTGGTTTCATTCAAGAGTGTTATAGATGCTGATAGCTGTGGGCAGGAAGGATCTCCTGCAGCGAATCCGAAGAATCTGGCCACAGATACCGATCCGGATCCAGCTTGCTGTCAGATCTGGCGGGCCTCTCGGTCCTCCCAGCAGCCTGCCGAGCTCCTCGTCGCCACTGTCAGACAGCTGAAGGTGCCAGGAGACAACCCCAGTCCTCCCGTTGTCACAAGCCGAGTCTCCCACCAGCTCCAGGATCTTGGCGGCCAGGCATTCGAGCGCCGCCGCCAGGTTGACGGGAATTCATCCACGGCGCCTCCTTTTCAACTCTGTTTTATTCCAATTTTTTATTTATTTATTTGTTTATTTATTTATTTTTAATGGGATTTGGGGCTGTAGCTGAGGTATTTATAGCTTTTGCAGTGATAATCAGCTGCTCCAGGTTGTTAAAACAAAACACCTTGTTGCCATGGTTACGCATCATAACAAATGCTCAAATGTTTCAAGATTAGTTGATTAGATGAACATCTAATCAACTTTATTTATGACGCAATACAGAACATTATAAATAGTACAATAAACCCCAAAAGCACAGTTTGCAGACTGAGATTTGAGCAGGGTTGTTTATGTCTCTTACCAGAGATTAGAAATAAAGTAAAGCGTCTCCGCCTTTATAAAAAAAAAAGTTGTTTCTCATTCAGCTGAGTGAAACATTATTAGCAGATCAGCACGATGAACACAATAGACTCTCAATGAAATTGTTTAATGCCCGGGATCCATGTGTGGAGCTCGTTAGTGAATCATAACATCGCCGTGTGTCAAAACAATCAATCGCATCAATTCCTGCTGCTTGTCTCGTCTTCAGGTTGCAGAGAAAGTTAATTAGACCAGCTTCATCGATTTGTCCTGATCAATAATCAACAAGATGTTTTTAGTCTGAAGGATTTTATCAGTGTGTTTAAATGCAACAATGCTGAAAAAGTTGTTGTTTTTTTTAAGAGTCTGGTAAAGTTTTCACGACTTTACAGGAGCTCCAGGTCTTTGGATCCGGCGGCTTCTGCGTTAGAGCTCAGCGGCGCTGCACGGCTCCGAGCTGAAAGCTCTGCCCACAATGCCGACATCATGGCTTCCTTCAAAGCCTCCTCCTTCCTTCCCAGGCTTCGGGCAGCTTTTCCAACAGGCACGCCCGACCATGAAAGGCAGGGTGCATCTCAGCGTGAACAGCTTTGCTGCCAGCGCAGTCAGCGAGCCGCAGTCCTGTTATTGAGTCCCACAGACACTCCACTCCACAAAGCCTCACTGTGACCTTTCAGCCTCGTACGGCGGTGGCAGATATTGAGTGAGTGTGTTCACAGGATGAAGCTCATCGCAGACTAAATTTCAGCCTGCTTTTCTTTCTCGTCTCCAGGGTTTTGGGGGGGCAGTGAAGTCGGATTGCAGTGTTGCTCGTTCCCTGATTGATTTGCAGCACTTTGTCAGACTAAAGGATTGAAAAAATTGGATCCCTTCATCTGAGTTTCTTTTGGCTTCGCTCTCCCGGGCAGGATCCTGCAATATAGCCTGGGTCCATAGGATGTCTTGATGATGATGTACTTTTGATTGCAGACCTGAGTCACGGTCTCAGGAGGGGCAGCATCTCTCATCTCAGATATTCAGACAAATCAGCTCTGTAGGTTTTACATTCTTATCTCTTGGTGGATTTGTTTCCTTCTTGTGCAGACGTCTCTTTACATGTTCTCCACTTTTATCTGTAAGTTGTTCTTTGAAAGGCAACACCGAGGCCACGACCCATCATCAGAGGGTCGCGTGTAGCGTTTATTGGGTCAGCCAAGCTCTAAAGAGGCCGACCGGCTGTGTTGCGTGTCATGGAGAATTGCAGGATTGCAGATGACAGCTTTCTGGTCTTGATCGAAGCTGACCCCCTCTGGTTGGAGTGTGTCCAGTTCATAGCTGGTAAACGTAGTTATTCGTTTGCTTCATGGAGCATAAAGTGAACGACACTGAAATTTACTGACATTTTTCTGATTTTTTTTTTTTTTTTGGTCTACGTTTGCCATATTCTAAATTTATTGCTACTGTGACCTGTTTCCTCGCTCTCTGGACAGGGTCATTAATGCAAAGTGGACGAGATCTTAACTGGTCTTTTTGTGTTCGAGTCACTCCGCCCGTTGCGGTCCTTAATGGTCCTACAATCAGACTTCAACTTCTTTAGCTTATCCTGACACTGCTAATAAATCCGGGTGTAGCTGTGCTGCGACGTCATCTCCAGTACCTCTCAGTAAATGTGCTCATGGCTCTTTCTTTATTTATTCACCCCCAGTAAACACAGACGTTTCCAGAGTTTCTCGTTCAAACAGGGCTACAGAGAAAAACTTCAAAAAGTTGAGAAGTTGAGCTCAGAGTCAGAGTTCTCCTGCTGCTCCTCAGTGGTGGAGGCCAAATAAATATCACTGTTCGAGTTGTTGCGCTACAAAGTTGTTCAATTGGACTGGAAGTACGTTGATAAAGTCTTTCAAACACTCAAAGTCAATGAAAAGCTAGATGTTTGTAGTTTGTGTGTGAAGTTAGTCAAGGCGGAGGTTTGAGCAGATTTCCCCCCTTTGAGCCAAGACGAGACCCGAGTTTAGAGATTTTATTGATTGATTGATTGATTTTATTGACATTTTAAGTGTTTTGATGAAATTATAAAAACACTGTGGCAGCATAAACTATTTTTGCCTTATTTTAAAGAAACCAAGTGACGCGTGCTGGTGACGGTTTAGTCATTCGCAGTTAAAAAGCTGAGCCCGTGACATGCTGATGGCATTCGACTGCACTGCTCCTTCTATGACTCAGAACGACACAAATTAGCTGAATTAGTAAACTGTGTTTCCCATATTAAAGCATGGCTAGCTAACAACTGCCTTCAGTTAAATTAAAGACTGAAACCCTGATCGTTGCCTTGGATCAAACAACATCTGGGTTCTTTGGAGTTCTGTTCCACCAGTCCATGTCTTTGGACAATCGTTCAAAGCTTCTGGTAAAAAAAAAAAAACTGCTTTTATCATCTGAGAAACATTTCTAAACTGAGGGCAGTGTGATCCACATCTGACCTGAAGATGATTATTCATGTTTTTATCTCTTCTCGTTTAGATTATTGTAATTCCCTTTTCACTTGTTTTAACAAATCTGCTGTCGCTCGTCTCCAGTTGGTCCAGAACGCTGCTGCGAGGCTGTTAACAGGAACTAATAGAAGGTCTCGCATCACACCAGTTTTATCTTCTCTTCACTGGCTGCCTGTTGAATTTAGAATCAATTTTAACATTTTAGTCTTGACTTTTAGAGCTTTAAATGGACAGGCCCCCCAGTACGTCACTGAAATGTTGATCCTTATTCTCCAGCCTGCACCCTTTGGTCTTCAGCACTGAACCTTCTAAAGGTCCCTAAGACCTGGTTTCAAACTCGGGGTGACATTTCCTTTGAGGTCGGAGCCCCCCGGCTGTGGAACGCCCTGCCCCTGTCTCTTTGTGTGACCGTCTCTGTTGATTCCTTTAAAATGCAGCTTAAGACACTTTCATTCAGACAAGCTTTTAGTTAAATGTTTTATTTAGTGTTTTTATCAATGGTTTTTATTGTTTTATAAATAAGCTGTTATTATTTTTGTTCTGTTTTTAGCTTTTATTTTGTCGTTTTGTACAACACTTTGTGATTGTATCTATGGTAAGTGCTATGCAAATAAAGTTTACTTACTTACATGCATTGATTTCAGATTTAAAAGTGATTAAAGCAGCTTGATTAATATACAATAAGTCATTTAGCCCAGCTACTGTAAATAAAACCAGTCTGAACCTTAAACTAAATTTTCATCTGCAAACTCTTCTAAACAACAAACTAATGACTTTTTAGGGAAAAGAACAAACAATACAGGCTAAATTATGCGTTTCCTAAATTTTTTTACTATGAAATAAAAGTAGCTCTTTTAGCAATAAATACTTTTATTGCAGCCTAAAGGCTTTAAAATTGTGTTTGATATTTAATTATGATGTACATTTCCTCAAATAAAAGCAGAGACCTTCATTTTAATGAAGTGCTCAGGGTGTCTGGCTTTTATTAAAAACAAGCCTTTATTTCTAATTTTCTCATTATAAGAATGACGTGAGCTGACGTTTCTCTAAACCTTTAATTTTCTGCCCTAAAATTAAATAATTTGACGCTCGTTTTCTGCTCGGTGTTTTGTTTCGTACTTAAACGTTTTCAAGTAGATTTTAGAAAGTGAACTAAAGTTTGGTGCAAACTGCAGGAAACAGACTAACAAGGGAAACTTTATACCTACATGAAGCCAGTACTGAAAAGAGCATTTACAGAAAATTAATATTTTATTAAGCGTCCACACACAGAGCCCAACCTACTTTTATTATTTATATTTGAAACATTTCCACGCACATACTGAATACACTTGGAGAGGGAAAGTGCTAAAACAGCTGTTTGTAATTCCAAATATATAAATACAAATGTTTAAGGGCCACAACTATGCTCTGCAGAGCGTGTTAAAAGAACCAACGTGTTGACTAGAGAAATTGAATTTCCTGCTAAAATGCAGTGTGAATTCTTACTGCTGAAGACCCTGCTGAAAATCAGCTGAAATTAGCTCAAATAAAATAAATAAATAAAAAAACATGCAGAAACGTAGCTGGAGGAGCAGGAGGCGGCAGAAAGAACTCAGAAGTTGGAGTGCAAAAAATGTGGAATTACCTGGAAAAGTGAATATTAGCATAAAGACAGACAGCTAAATAGTAGCTGAAATAACAGAAACTAGCCGAAATAAGTTGAAAAGACCATAAAAATTTGAAATTAACAGAAATTATTTAATAAGGCTGAAAGTAGAAGAAATTATCTTGAAACACTTGAATTTATCTGAAAACAGCTGAAATTAGTTTAAATATGCTGAAAAGGTAGAACTAGCTTAAAGTAGCATAAGAACATTAGGCCAATTAGGCTGAATGATGCAGAAATGAGCACAAAAACGTGAAAATTACCTGAAGAAAAGGTGAAATTAGCATTAAAAACAGCTGAAAAGTAGCTAAAATGCAGAAAGAAGCTTACATTACCAGAAGGAAGTAGAGAGAGCACAGTTTTGCTGAATTAGGCTGAATAAGTTGAAATGAGTGCAAATAATGTGAAATTAGCTGAAAAAGCTAAAATTATTATAAAAACAGCTAAATAGTCGCTGAAATAGTAGAAAAAGCTGAAACTTGCAGAAATAAGCTGAAAGGAGCATATCAAGCTGAAATTAGCAGAAATAATGTGAAAGGAGTATAAAACAGCTGAAAAACTGCTGAAAGTAGCTGAAAAAAGTTTAAATTTGCACAAGGAAGCTGAAAGAAGCTGAAGCAGAACAAAATGTGAAAGGA
>JARVGS010001968.1:33464000-33481015 GCA_031762315.1 Hypsolebias antenori | reverse complement strand
ACTTTTATCAAAGTACAATGTTGGACACTGCATGACTTTGAATAATTAAGAAAAAGAAACAATTTAATTTGTGGATTATTTTATTTTTATTCAACTGTATTATTTTATATAATTCATGTTTGAATTAACTATTTTTAAATCAACTGTGAAACCAGTAATAATGTTTTCAAGTTTAACATGCAAATGTTTTACTGAAAGTAACTTCATTTCCACATTTTCAGATTATGTGATGAGTGAAGCCTTACACTGTTCCATCAAGGACGTGTCAGAATGATTTCTAGAAATTGTTTAGAAGTTTAAGACAAGTTTAATCAGTATACTGTATAAGAAACTGGCAGTCTTCTGGTCTGTTCTGAATCTGAAACAAATCTTGATAACCTAATTTCTCTTCTATCACTCTTTTCTGACTTCTATAATCTCTGTCATCACATTAACCTCCTCAACATCTCATGGTCAAAGAACCAATGAGAAAGGAGCAGATACGGTGATGTCAACATCTTTTTAAAAGTTCCTGATTTCCTGGAACTCTTCAGTCTAGAAGAAGTTCTTGCTGAGTTCTTGCTCAGTTCTTGGAGTGCTTTCAGTTCTTCACGGAGTCTGAATGAAACTCTCTAGGTTGTTGACCCTGTCATGAGCCAAGGACAGTGTCTTCAACCAGGACACAGAACATCTTCTGTGTCCCACCTAAGCTATAAGCCTTTTTAATGAAATTCCTTCCTCAAGGAATGTCTTATCTTGGGAGTAACCGGACATGCCGTTATCTTAGCCAGATTAACGCGGACGCTTGGAATCACTGAAAGGTGAAACTGGACTAATTTACTATTCGGACATCAAGGAAGGATCCATCTTTGACTGACCGTAACAAAGGTAACAAGTCTTAAATGTTTCTGCCAAAGTCGACCGGTGCCTAGCCAAGATCAGCTGGAAGCATGTCATGCTGGGGAACACATTCCCCAAGATAAATCCTCTCCTTCCCTTATCTCTTCTTTTCTTTCTCCCTCTTAAAACTCTTGCCAGTAACATTAAGCCAAATGTGCCTTCAGATATAAGTTATGTTACACCTGATAACTATGTATTCTGTTGTCTTCAAAGTGCTCGTCAGTTTGTGAAATCACTAGCACGTGGTTTTCACCTGTTGATGTTCAATTTATGGGAAATTGATCAGCCAATCGTTTGTACGTTATGGTATTATAATTTGATTCTGTTAAATAAATGATCGCATTATTTGATGGGTCAAAGATAAAATAAGTCTCATGTACAATCTTTTTACTCTCATTTCATTAAGATCACATAAGAAATATGTTTAATCCAAAACAGAAGAAGAACCTGTTTATAAATCAATAATTATTGTTCTGAGACTCCAATGAGTCCTGTATAATTATTGAAAAGTGTAAAGGTGAAATGTATCGTAGCCTATACTCTTACAAATAAATACATACAAATTGCTTAGTCAATTAAAGTGGATGTCCCCAACCCGGATCCTGAAGATATGACCAAAACGGACAGAGTATCATTTTGACATTTCTCTTAATTTTCTTCATCTGGCTGAATGTTCTGCTCATCTGGAGTGGAGCTGTGAGGAAAGAACTAAAACAATTACTGACAAATGTTGCATATATAAGCCTGCAGATGTGAGTGAGTTGACGGTTTAACACGACAGTTTTCTTCGGATGCTGCGCTCTCACACGTTAATGCATCAACGTGCAGAAGCTGCTTCCACGTGATGGTTGTGTTTTTAGTGTGTTTTCTTGGAGCGTGGCTGCATCTAGGCCTGAATTCACGATCCGCTTCGGCTTGTCTGCTTCCACCTGCTCGTCTGAGGAGTGAAGTCTGTAAATAGTTTGCTTTTGTTAAAGTTCACAACCGAACATTTGAACATCTCAGAGACCTCCATGTGCAGTTTATTTTCAGTCACAGCGCATCAAACGTGTGCTATTTTTAGATTGTTTGCACAGTTCATGTTTTTATCATGTTGCGCACAGTCACTGAAGCTGTGTCTGTGGACCTGTTCAAGCTGCACATCAAACCCAGGTGTATGCAAACAAAAGACAGTCCCCATCCCTCATGGCCCCCTCCTGAACAATAGCCTTGTCTTGCACTCAGGCAGGCTGACAGATTCAATCTAAGCCTGCAACAGAAAGCAGATTAAGTCGCTGCATCACTGCTTACGGCTCTGTTTAGACTCCATTAATTACATTAGTCGTTGTGCCTCGTTCATCAGCTCGGAGAGAAAAAGGTTTAATGAAAATGGAAGCTCATTTACGGTTCTGTTATACAAGTTTGAATTGTTTAGGAGTTTATAGTCCCAGGATGTCGTAGAGTCAGTGATGAAACGTCACATTTATAGAGTGAGTCGTGCACGCAGGTTAAATAATTAAACGTACACACCCCAGGTCTAAATGCTTCAACAAATAATTATTGGTGTGAAATTGTCTGGATGTTAAACTCACACTTTTCTAATGAGGAAAAGCAGCCGACGTCTCTTTAACTTGATGCAGTGACAGCTTATGGGTTCCTTGTTCTGCTTTTGGACTAGTTGATACAATGAAAAGGTTACAAATGTGCCTAAATTAAAGAAAGGTTGTAAAGGAAAAACATTAAGGATTAACCTTATGCTTACAAACTGTTGACATTTCATCAGAATTGCAACAAAGTGGCAGCCTAAACATCTGATAGTGAACACAAATACAGCTTTTAAAATGCTTTACAGTAGTCCCTCGATTATGATGGGGGTCACATGTTCCATCTCCACCCCCTACGCGCGATAGGTGAAAAACCACGAATTAGAAACGTTATAGTATTTATATATATTTTAAGGCTTTATAAACTCTTCCCACACTTTTGCAATGTTCTAACTCTTAAAACTACATCATTTTAACAACATACGTTTATGTACTGTACAGTAGCTACTGCAACATTTTATGTGGGGACTCACCAGCCTTGGTCCGGTTCTGGTCCACGTCTGATCGGCTCTCTGCAGCCGTTGAGCACCAGATGCTTTTGGAGAGAGCCGGACCTTCGGAGAGCCAGCACAAAACCACATAATGGTCCCGATCGAGTCCAAATAATCCAGACGAATCCGGATGAAAAAAGTCAGTTTGAGCTCCGGAGAAGACACCGGACCTCCAAGCAATGCCTCCCCGCTCGAGAGGCTTCATGAGCCAGCAAGCAGTGCTCGGATTGACAGGTGAGGCTGGAAGTAGTCGTGGTCCAATTCCCGGTCGGTTCTGTACGGCTCTCTGCATCCACTGAGCACCGAAGTCGCTAAGAATAAGGACCGAACTTTTTAGTCTGGATCGGATCAGAACTTTCCCTCCATTTCAGCAGAACGCAGCGGCTGGAAGCACTGTTGGCTTCTGGGTAGTGTAGTTGTTATGACTGGCCGCACAATATAGGCTTGTTGAAAGAAAACTACAAAATGGCAGCTCCTGTCTGAAGTATATACTGTATATTTTTTCCAGTTAACTTTTCATTTCATACCGCCCCAATCACATGAGTAATGCTAATGTTAGCAATCGTTGAAAAACCACAAAAGAACGAGTCTGAGAAAGTCGAACCGCCAAGTAGCATGGGACCACTTATCACTTTGTGCATTACATCATAGGATATTTAAGCTCGACTCTTCATTTGAAATCTTATGTTTTTTATTCTGACATCAGTTTCAATGCAGCAGGTGCACAGATTATCAAAAGTAGTATAAAAATAAATATCAAATAAATCCAAAGTAGACAACACATGAAGTAAAGCGTGTCAAACCTGAACGCTGTTCTGATTGGAGGACAAACACCCCACCACCCACTCTCACTGCTACCTAAAGAATAACTCATTTTATTCTGATACATGCTCAGTAATCCAGGTAGAACAATCTAAAAATTACTAAGATTATTATTATTATTATTATTATTAAGAGTTTAATACAGCTGCTCAGACTGAAGAAGTCTTTCGGATGAATGACGAACTGTTTCTACAATTTATTTGTTTTTGAACCCGTCCAGAGGACCTGACAACTTTTTTTTTAGAATTGCTCATTTTGTTTAACTGATTATTGGGCGAAAAGTAGTTTTAAAAAAGTCGAAACACAAAGATCCAGTTGTATTGCAGTTCACTAAACCACTGAACACCATTGAATTTTTGGACAACCTAATGTCAGTATTGACATACATGAAGTATTTAGCACTATATTATAATTATCTAGTTACTTTTTTAACATCTACACTTTTTAAAATCTAAACTAATGTTTTGTTTTTCAGCTATAAATAAGTGTTAGGAAGTAAATGATACAATATGTATTTAAAAAAAATCTCAAATTTTCTCACAAATGTGCTAATAAAACAGAAGAAATTTTTAAATTTTATCTGATGTGCATTAGTCACATTGTTTAACTGTTTTAAAAAAATTTCTATTTAAAACTCTTTAAGCCGCCTGCATGCAGCACATGACTGCTGTAAACTTTCATAAATGCTTGAAAGTGTAAAACTTGTTTAAACTGAAGTGACTTTTCCCTCCAGGCAGTAAAACTGCTGGAGCTGAGCGTCACACTGAGCTTCTCTTCGATGAATGCTGCTTTTTCTGAGGCGCACGATGCCACAAACGCCAACAGCAGCAACAGTAACGGGACTCCAAACGTTTCACTGCAGAAAACAAAAAAAAAAAATAATCTCTTAAAACTTGTTTCTAAAAGTTGACACCCGGTTGTGACATTTTAGTCCCAGGGTGGAGCTAAAGTCACAAATAAAAGTCACAAAACATTTGAAACTGACACCGCGTGGGGTCGAATCTAAAGGATCTCTGCTAATGTTGGACAAGATGTCATAACACGTTTCTCTTAATTTATGAAAGAAAAATGCAACATGACTGTTCTTTTTAATCGCTGCCTTGCGTTCAACAGTTTTAGGCAAGTTGTGTGTCATGGTTTGTGGAGGTGGGACCCAGGAGTGCAGACAGAAAAAAGGTTGTTTATCAAACAAAACAAAAAGGCTGACGTGGCAACAGAACGTTACAAGAAATAATTCAAGAAGACATGCGTGAAGCACTGAACGACGCTAGTCTGAGGATGTGGTGAAAACTGAGTGACCAAATGGACGGGGCTTGATGAGTGGATAGGAAACACCTTGGATGATAACTGGGGGCAGATGAAAGTGGGCGGAGCAAGAGCTGAAGGATAAATGAGAGTCAAAATGGCCGACGATGACACAGAGGAAACTGATCAGAACACAAAGGAATAATAAAAAAAATCACAAAAACGAAACATGATGTAAAACCTAACGACAAACAAAGATTTGTACACAGAGTACGTATGACTCGCATCTACTACCACACTAATATTTGAGCTCCAACATCTAAAAATGACAAACTTGTCCATTTGTCAAAACTACATCCTGAACCCTGAAGAGATTTTCTGCATTTTCAGCTTCTTGACTAGAAAACAGCAGTTGGGACGAGAACGAGTCTGTGAATAAAGTTCTGTTCCACAAATGCATCTTTAAAACATCTAAAGAAATGCACAACATGAAGCCAGTCACATGATTAGAGGTGGTGCATCTTACTTCATCTGAAAAGACGATTACGATAAATTTAAAACGTAAAAACTTCAAATCAAATGTGCCAATCCGCCAGACCTGGCAGCTCATAATCTGAATTTGTTTAATCTACCCAAATGGTTTCAAATGATAAAAGTAAAGATTTATTTTTCTCACCAACATTCAACACAAACCTTCACTCAGCCAGTATTCTTCAAATGAATGAATAAGTAAACGCACTGAATGAGACCAGAGGCTTCTGATATGTCAACATTTAAAAAAAAAAAAAAAATTATCCTCAATAATGTAAAAGGTTTACATATTAAGTCAACACAATTTGTGCATTTAAACTCTAAAATACCAAAAATACACACCATACTTGCCGCCATACATGATGCACGTCGTTTAAGTCGCATCAGTCCAAAAATGTCTAATAAACTGGGAAAACATTAAAAAGTTACTTTGCCATATATATCACATCTATTATGTTCCACCGCTGACCACCAGGAAATGTGGGCCGGTGTTGTGCCAGTAATCGATTGGCTGCCAATGGTGGACATAGAGGTGTGCACGGGAGGACTTCAACAAGAATTTAACAAGATTAACACTTAAAAACAATTATTTGTTTGCTCAGAATTATAGCACAGGTGTATCTCAGTCTAACCTTTGCTTAATAAATGCACTTTGATGGTCAAATCAGCTGCATTTCAAAAATTGATTTGCGGCTGCTGGAGCATGAAGAGGGAGAACTCTCTGTTCATTTCTTCGACATTTAACAAGATAAGTAGGGCTGCAACTAACAGTCATTTCAACAATTGATAAATCGGACAATTATTTTTTTCGATTTATCGATGAATCTGCAACAAAAAAGTTTTAATTACTACCTCTTTATTCCAAAACTTGACTGACATAGCAAATCGCACAAAAAGCAGGTTGCTACTTTATTGTGGTAGTAAAATATTGAATAATTAAAAATTAAAAAGTTAGTCAAATAACTTCAATAAAAATAAATGTACACAAAAATATATACAAATGTATGCTTTATACCCGCACAATATGTAAATTGTGTCTTTGAGGGAAGAGTGTAACCTGGATTAAAAGTGTGGATCGTTGTAATGAAGCCTTCGTCTTCAACCATCCACAGAGGCCTCATGTCAGTGACGATCATTTAAGGATGCTTTCAGTCAGACAGTTACTTGCTGTGGCGTGCATGATATCTTTCCATCATGAAGGCTGTCATTGTTTGTTGTTGTTTTCTGGAATGAGAAAGAAAGCATAGTATGTATTATAGTATAATTTAGAGCAACTCAAGAAATGTCTCTTTTCACTTACAGCGTTAGGCTCAGGCAAGTAAGTAGCCCAAAAAGTATTTACATATACACACAAACACATATAAATACTTAATTACACACAATTGACTAGATTAAATAAATTACTGAAAGTCGGTTAATTGCACGACACAATGAATCGATGAGGAAATTCGTTGCCAACACTTTTATTAATTTTTTATCGATTTTATTGATTAGTTGTTGCAGCACTAAATATAACCACCTAAAAACAATTATTTGTTTGCTGGAAATTATACTAAAGGTGTGTCTCAGTTGAACTTTTCCTTAATAAATGCACTTGTATGGTCAAATCAGCTGCATTTCGCCTTGGTGGTGAAATGCAGCTGATTTGACGTTTGCTTCAGGACTTCCGGAGTGAGCTGAAGGTGACTTGGTATGGCAAGCCAAGTGTCTCATTAATGGCCGCTTTTACCTATTAATGAGACACTTTGCTTGCCTCGTTAGTCGAGGGCCCTCTAGTGGCTGAAAATAGTAGTGTTCAATATTTTCCATATCAGAATGAATGAAATTGTCAGATCTCAGCCAAAGATTGAGTTATAAACATGGGGGAAAAAACATATATTAGTTGCTTCAGTGTATAAGTTGCAGGATTTGCAAATTTATGCAAAAAGGTGCGACTTCTACTATGAAAAATACAGTACTTTTTTTTTTCCCTGTTGCTATCCAGAATTCTCTCTTTTCTCATTCTACCTTCAGGCAGAGATTAGTCCTAACAGCTGGAGCAGATTAATCTGTAAGATAAAACCAGAACTTTTACAAAGTTTTTTTTTTTTTTGTTTGTTTTTTTTTAAACTTCAAGACTTGTGAATCCAAGGTATCAACATATTCTACATTTTGTTTAAAAACAACAACATCCAGTTTGGCAGAATGCAAGAAAACGAGAGCAGCTCTTTTATTCTGTCACTTTTAGCTGTGTTTTAATCAAGAACGAGTTTTAAACTGCTCATTTCTTTGCTTTCTATATAAGAATCAAGATCGGATCCCATTTACAGATGAGCCGGCTAGAACCAGCAGCTGTACATAAAAAGTGAAAACAGATGGAAATATTTGGACCGGTTCGATCTGAAGAATGTTGTTAATTTATTTCCCCAGAAAACCCGAGCACAGAAATAAACGGTGGTGGCTTTGAAAAGGTGGTTTATCCTGAAGCTGCATGTCTGAGCAGCAAACAGATTTTCACCTGATTCTCAGCAGGAGTGCAGATAAGAGCAACATAAAGTAAACAAGTATATTTGTTAAGGGCTATTTTTTTTTTAATCCAGGATTGTCTTCTTTTGATACTGGTGCTTTGAGATGATTTTTTTTAAATACATTTGGTGTTTCTCTGTTATGCTTTCCCATGATTTTCTCATCAGCTCATGCAGTGCATCATGCAGACCTCACCCAGTCAGGCAGGAGTGAGATTAATTTGATTGTAATCTGGCTGCAACTTCTTTACTGCCGAAGCAGAAATCCATTTGGCAGAGCCGTTCTTCTGGTGATAAGAAAGCCAAGATAAGTCTGTGGCATTAAATCCAGGTTGACTCCTCTGCAGAAAATCATCTGCTCTTCACACGAAAGTGAGCAAAAGTCTTAAATTTTGTCCTTAGCTTTTATTTTATAGTTTTACTTTGTTATAGTTTCTATGACCGTCTGGGCAGAGTCATTCCATCATTGCTGACAAGTGTTTATCACCCACCACCACAGAAAACAGGCCTGTCTGACTGTTAGCAAAATCTGTCATGAACAAGTCAATAAATTAACAAGAAACAAGCGATGTCCACCGTCACTGAAGGATTTGAATGTGGTTTTCGAAAGGAGTGTTTTTCTGGACTAGAATTGAACAAGTACCTCATGTAAACCTTAATGTTTTTGGTGCCAGATATTCGTTGCACTGTGTTGAAGAAAATATTTGGGTGTTGTATATTATTTTGTCTGAGGCAGCACAACGTAACGTACCCTGACAAGAGGAGGGAACAATTTTGTTCACAACCAGGCACAACGGTGGAGCCAGGGGGTGGCCAATGGGGGCCTTGGCCACCAAAAATTAATTTTCAGCCACCCCAGTCATTTGATGAAACTATACTTTTAATCAATATAAAAACCTGTAGGGATAGTTTCTTCAAATGATTAAGGTGGCTAGTTTACATATAAAAATAGTGGCCATCTTGGATTTTAACCCAGTTTTTCCAATAGGGGCTTTTCCCACATCTAAATTCAGCCACTCACCAAAATAGAAGGAGTTGGAACTTCACTTATTTTTCATGCTGGCATGCTCACAACATGTAAAGATGGATGGATGAATGGTTTTTCCAATTCCCCATTTTGACGGGGGACAAAAACAAATCCTGACATAGAAGTTAAAACTGCATGGGGCAGCACAGTTGCACAGTTTGTAGAGCTGTTTCCTTTCAGCGAGAAAGTTGACGGATCGAATCCCAGCTGGGACCTTTCTGGGTGGAGTTTGCATGTTCTCTCTGTGCGTGCATGGGTTTTCTGCAGGTACTCTGGTTTCCTCCCACAGGCCAAAAACATTCATCTTAGGCTGATTGGTAACTCTAAATTGTCCCTAGGTGTGAGTCAGAGAGTGAATGTTGGTCTTGTTTGTCTCTGTGTGTCCCTGTGATGGACTGGAGACATGTCCAGGGTGTCCCCTGCCTCTCTCAGTGACTGCTGGATATGGGCACCAGTGACTCCCATGACCCAAAAAGGAATGAGTAAATATAATGAATGGATGGAAGTTAAAAATCAAATCTCCTTTTGCTTTTATCCAGAATAAAAGAAGAAATCTTGTTCAAGAGAATACAGCGGTACATCACAAAATTTTATGTTTCTGAAAACTACCGGTAGTATTTTTGCTTAATGCTAAATTAAATTATGTTGAAGTACATCTCTTATTGGTGAAAAAAAAAATCTCAATTTGAATTTGTATAATCATGCATTCTTAGTTTAACCACCAAGTTTCAGTCTAAACTAAACTACAGGTAGTTGTACAGTCCCTCGTTTATCACAGGGTTTTCCATAATTCTCAGCGACCCCATGATAAGTGAAAAACCACGAAGTAGGAATAGTGGTACAAGTAGTAAGCAGTAGTTTATTTTAGTATATATTCCCACACTCTTGCAATATTCTAAATAATGTTTCTAAACTCTAAACACTCTAAAAGAGCACAGCCTGTCTCTTCTTCGCTAATGGCTGCTCTCTGCCAGTGCTTTTGGCCACGCCCACTTTCCCGCTGCATGTAGCTGAAGTTGCTAAATCATTTAAAATGATTTATTTGAAATAAAACAATCCATGCTGATCTTGCTGCTCATCCATCAATCAGCCAGTTGTGTGTCAAGTCCAATTTTACTTGAAAAACTGCAAAAGTGTGAGTCTGCTATTACCGGTACAGCAAAGTAGCGAAGCACTCACTGTGTTTAATTTGGCTCTGCTGATTTATTTAGTCAAATAACATTGACATATTCCCAACCTTAAATAAACTGGTCTTATCTATTCAACATGTTCAGGTTTTGTCATGATTGATGGTGGAATCTGAACCCAAAGCGCAGACAGAAACCTCGAGGAACTCTGGAGTAACGTGTAACGCACGAGGATGAACATGCACAAACCACGGATCACAGAAAATAATTTACATAAATCACAATCCTCACAGTTTTAATGTTTATGTTGTTCCTCAGAAACCACGTGTGTGTGACATGCATGTTGTGTAACGTTACAACAACAAAAATAAAACAAGTTTAACAAAGTGAAGTCGCTCGGTCTCCAGCAGACTCTGCTGTTTAATGGAAAAGCTCGGCGATTTCATCCACTTCAAAGAAATTTAGCTGCGGATCACATAGGCGAACAAACGTGTGTTACCGTGGAAACTGTTGATCACACTTCAGCTTCTTCATTACTCTCATAGAGGCTGGCATGCTGAACATTACAGGCATATTACTGAACACATTAAGGGGCTTATTTGAAAAAAATAATAAGTTGTGTGGCGAGAAAACTATAAGATGAAACATTTTCATTGTAAATTATGTCTATATGACATTTAGACTGCAACAGAAGTAAGACTTGATGCAGTCTGCTGGCTTTCTTATATGAATAATGTTATTGATTTACTTTTTTATGTATGTGGATGTTTCTGTTCAGTGCCCTGAGATAACTTCTGTTGTGACTTGGCGCTATATAAATTAAACTGAATTTAATTGAATTTAGAGGTTATTGTATTTTAATTTGTTTGGAGTCTTTATGGACTAAAACACAAGAGAAGTGATTATCACTTTGGTTTTGTCATTTTTAGTTGATGATGTTGATTTGTTTCTGCTTCTATTAACTCTAGCTTTCCCTTGAAGATGCTATGGGGAAAACTGCTTTAGTTTCATTTACTTTCATTTTGTTACGGGCAGAATAAACTAAAGATTGATCAGTTTTTGTTTTTCTCTGAAAACAGTCAAGACAAATGTCCTGAAAATGACAATTATTGAAATACTGGTCTGAATGTGCGTCTCAATTTTTAAAGCATGATAAAAAAAATAAACAAAGCAAGTTGAGGTGGGCAGCAGAATAATGTGCACAGCCAAGAATGGAGTTCTGCAAGTCGTGTATCATAAGATAGCCACGATAAAAAAAAAAATTCAAAAAAAGTTACCATACTCGTGGCTTGTTAGTCACTTGATTTCAAACATTAAGACACCAGTAGAACAGCAACAAAAACTTTTTTTTTTAGCTTGCCCACAATTTTGCGAGGCCAGTTGGTTTCCCAACAGATTGAGACATCGCCATTAGGAGCAAAGATGGGCAGAGATCCTCAGATTTTTTTACAAATAAAACCCAAAAATATCCACTTGAAATAAATAAGGAATTAGTAGAATTGTTTTGCATATGTCAGTTATATTGTGATTATCTGAGTGATTAAATTTAAGTAAATTAAGACTTTCAGTGCACGAAAGGCACAAAAACAACCAGATTCAAGCCATAAAGTTTTAGTTTTCATGCAGAGATGCTGCTTAAAATTCTTAAACTAAGCTTTAAATAAAAATTCTCCAGGGTTGATCTTTGTTGGGTTCGGAGGCATCTGGGATGAATCATCGGGCAGTAAACACATCAGTTCCAGATCTTTTTGTTAGAAAAGAATGGCCTGGATTCCAGACCAAAGACAAAAGCTGTTTTTTGCAGCGTTATGATATAAAAAGCTTAAAGACATAAAGCACATTCAAGACATTTTTCCAAAAAAACATGCAGGGCAGCTCAATGCCAATTTATGGACCAAGATACAGGTGAGTCTAAGAACAAGATACGTTTCTGATGTATATTAATGTGAAAATCTTATGGACACCTCAGACTTTTCCATGCCGTGTTTGTGCTTGGACTTGAAATAAGATGTCTAATACTGACACTTTCTTTTCTGATCCTAACATATGGTGAGTTGATACACTGCTTAATGTAGATCCCAGGAGAGAGAGACGCCTGATGAATCACACAAACACTAATGAACTTGTCGAATGATAGATTAGTTTGGAGGGTCTTGAAGCAGATGAGGAACATCAGAAACGTGGAGTGCACTCAAACCTGTTTGATCCTCCTTTAGTCCTGCACAAAAAAACAAAACATGCGTATATGCTCAATATTATCAGGCAGTCTCATTTCAGAGAAGTGTTTTGTTTTCTACATGGTGTTTGCTCTCGGAGAGCCGAGGTAAAATCAGGACTGTGTTCATACATTAGCATAAAAGACGAGCAGCACATGGGATAAAACAGACAGACGGAGAGATGCCGTCTTTCTGCTGTTTGAGATATCTCAAGGCTCGGCAGCACCAAATCTCAAAGCACGTGTGCATTTAAGCAACAAGTTTGAGTCTGCGGGGGGGAGATGTTTATTATTTAGCACAACATGGGAGCTTGGTGTGTTTGTAGCTCTGTCTGCTTCTGTTCTCTTTGTTTCCCCCGTTTTATAAGAAAGTGTTTTGTTTCTCAGCTGCATGGTTAGGGGATGCTCTGATGGAACACGCAGTCCTCCTGTTCCTTTAAATTATGACACATTTCTCAACCAAACATTATCAAAGCTTCTTTAAAGCTTTAGAGCTGTACACAACCAGACACGCTTGTTTTTGCAAGAAGCTATGTTGGCAAGACGTCTGCACAGTTGACTATTAGTTCCTGAACTTGCGTATTGAAGGGCAGCCGTGTGGCTGCTCTCCATTTACTTTGAGTAATAAATAGACAAGGTGCTGAAAATAACAGGAAGCCTTATTGGTAGGAGGCCTAACTACTTTCCAACCTGCCAAAGTGGGTCATTGATACAGAAACTGGTTCATACAGGCACCTTGGTGTAATCAAAGTATGTCACGAATGAACAAGTTTGGATTCCGTCGTTGAACAGTGAACCAGATCTTTACCCTTGTAGAGTTGCAGAGAGGGTCATGGAAGTTTGACTAGATGTGTTTTGTGGCTCTGGGGAAGCTTTATGACTGTGTTCTTTGAGGCAGACTGTTTGGGTGTTGTAAGAGCATAGAATATCACATTTGCTGATATGCGCTACACTGCCTGGCCAAAAAAAAAGGCTCCACCCAAAAAAAGATCTAATATTTTGTTGGACCACCTTTAGCTTTGATTGTGGCATGTGTCATTGTTTCGATAAGCTTCTAGAATGTCACAAGGTCTATTTCCATCCAGCGTTGCATTAATTTTTCACCAAGATCTTGCGTTGATGACGAGGCACTAGGCATGATGGGTGCATCACTTCACCTGCCTCTCTTCTTACCCTGATGCGCCCATCACTCTAGAACAGGGTAAATCTGGACTCATCAGACCACGTGACTTTCTTCCATTGCTCCAGAGTCCAATCTTTATGCTGCCTAGCAAATTGAAGCAACTCATTGCACCAGTTGAGGTTAAATAACTTGTTGCCAGCTGAAAGATAACCGCCCATGCAGTAATTATCCAATTGGAGGCTCGTACCTATTTGCTTAGTTAAATCTAGGAGGTGACTTTTTTGGACAGGAAGTGTATTTTGCGTAGATCAATGTCGTGTTTCCAAAACTGCTAGTGCCCATTTGAACAGAGCACATCTGGGTTGTCCCTTAGTGTCTGGCCCCAGGTTGTTTTCAGCTAATCCTTTGGGTCCCACAGGTTACTACTATAAGTGGGGATTTGCAAATTTATTTATTTTATTCTGCAGGTCCTCAAAGATGCTTGATAAGATTTAAATCCCAGGTTGTAAGATGTAAATGTTGCACTCGGGCTAGAGTCCTGAGCTGACTTTGAGTAGTTTTATTTCTCATGTTGGAGGAGTGCTGAGTCCATGTGATCTTGATCTGCAATATTAGAATACTGTAACGTGTTTTTATTCCAGTCATTAAAACGTTCTCCGTGTTCTTCAGCATTTTGGCCACTAATATCCACAGTAACTCAGCTGGGTTCCATCTGATTGCTAGTTAGAGTTCATCACTAACATACTGTTTACAGTACATCATGGCACACTCTGCATTATACTGGATAAAAAAATTGTTTGTCTCTAGCCTGCACCAGAGATGGATGGTTGTGCATATTCAGATAAATGTCAGGGCTCAGTTTCCCAGCAGGACATTGCATTGGGGAGGCTGTGGTTCTATGATTAGATCTATGATTAGAGTGGTCATCATCCATTGAGAGAGTTTCCATCAGTTTTCAGCCACATGTCAAAGTGTCCTTGAGCAAGACACTGAACCCCTCATTGTCTTCATTGTTCCCATTCAGTGTATGAATGTGGTGTAAAGCACAGATTAGACCTTACAGTTTGATTTATTCAGATTTGTTGAGATGTACAGTGCTGTATGGATGTGTGAATGAGGACACAGATTGGGTTGTAAAGCGCTTTGAGTATCTTGATGAGATAGAAAGGAGCTACATAAGTACACGCCATTTACTGTAAGACTTGTTTGTACAGGTTAGTATAGTATAAAGATTAGGAATGGAGATGTCAAGTAAATAAACTCTTCGCTTTGATGGTAATTATTAGATTATATTGCCCATGCCCTCCCCCAGTACCATGCTCCACACATGGACATGGACAGAGTTGCAGCTATTCACAGTATGTGTTGTCTTTAACTCATACAGCGCTAATTAATGTTGCTCAATGATGTCAGGGAGAAAATGAAAGGCTCTGAGTTTAACTAACCCATTAGGCCAAATAAATCCTATGCATGTACAGTATTTAAAAATATACTATGACTAATTTAGATTAGAGCTGCTATTTTTGGCCCGAGGCCCCAGCCCAAACTGGCCTGGCCCGAAATTTGGGCCATGTTGGGTCAAAACGATGTGTTTGAAGGGCAGGCCAGGTCAGGTCGGGCTTTTGACGCGGTTTTAGAAGTGACAGCATTTTTATTTTTTCTTGGATGTGCACCTGCGGAGGAGGATCTGGCATGAGGCCTTCGTCCTGGGTTACCTGTGGATTATTTTTCACCCCGAGTTTGGATCGCGGTGGATTTTTTTGTTTGTTTTCTTACCCAGGACTGCAACAGAGGCACGCAAAAGCCTATAGACTAAGATCTGGTGATATCATTTCTTTTTATCATTTCCCTCATCTTCCATCAAAACAAACTTTCCTGCTAAGAGGATAGTTGGACAGAAAGTTTGATCAACTTGTTGAAATGTTGTGGGATGAAGCGTTTGTGGGGCATAACTGATGCCTTGATTAAATTGTGTTAACTGCCTTAAATGTTATCTGAATTGTGGCCATTCTATTATTAGTTTATTTATCAGAGCTTTTTGCCTGTGCGGGTAAATTATTTTCTGTGTGCTATACTTGTTTACTCCTACACCAACATAAGTTTTTTGCGCTGTCAGCTCCAGGCACCACCCATGACTTAATTAGTGTTTTATGTAACTAATGCCCCTTCTGCCTTAGTTTTGGGGGCGGGTTGTTACAGATGGACGACCGGATCATCAGCCGCATGCATCCGCCGACCGTTGATAACTATAATAATAATTATAATAACTATAATAATAATTATAATAACTATAATAATCTGCTGACTCTTAATAAAAAAGAAATCTTGCATCTTCCTTTCTTTGAAATACGTTTTTAAAACTATCATGTCAAACTGATTTGCTTACAAAAGCAGTAAAGGCTTAATAATACAAATTTTAAAATGTCTCTTTTTGTTTGTGTGTGTGTGTGTGGGGGGGGAGGTATTTAGGCCTCTAATTACAGTTAATTGGTCAGGTCGGGTTCGGGCTAGAGCCAAGTCAGATTTTTTTTAGGCTTGAGTGCAACTCTAATTTAGATATCATGTTCATTTGAACTGGGGGATAATGTTAGCAACCACTTTAGGACTGTTACATGTTGCGGTAATTGTTTTTAGTTGAAAAAGACCGTTTCTATAGTTGAGGTGAAGACTTGAGGGTAATTATATACTACATACCACCAGTCCAGCAGCTGGAAAACCCTTGCTGGAAGTGAGGCTTTGAGTACGCACACGTTAGCCTCCGCTAACTCTGCTAGCTTGGTATATTTGTAACGTTTTCATCTGTCCAGTGAAGGTGTAGCTCTCCTGTCATAGTTTCACTTGGTAATCCTTTCAAAATAAAACCATGATTTCAGAAACCGACATAGTGCCATCTGAAGTTGTTTTTTTTTAATTATTATTTTGTTTTGAAAATCAATTACATGAGCAGAACGAGCTGATAACCAGCTTGGCCTTCGAGCAGTCTGACGCCCCAAAAACACATTTTTAAGTTGGTAAGATGCACTCAATATAATATTTTTCCTGGCTATCAACACTTCACTGCTAATAGATGAATTCACTCAAGGGCTGTCTTCAGTGTTCTTCTGTAAGTTCTTACCTAGTGAAGAAGACTCAAAGTGGTTTGTATTCTTGTCACATTATTTAAACATAATGTCTGAGGCGGCATAACGGGTATGAGGCACAAATGTTTTACAAATGTCTACTTCGTTTTTAATTCCTCAGGCGTTTGTTTCTTAAACTGATGATATGTTCAACTGATCAGGTGGGGTTTGTAGTTTGCAGGTTTAGAGTGACAGAAAAACTCTGTAACCTGGTGCTGTTTTGGAGAACATTTTACAGGTAGTCCCCGGTTTACGGCGTCATCGGTTTACGACATTTCGCGTTTACGGCCGCCGCCCCAGTGACGTCATCACAGCAGCGGGCGATAGAAATAGGTCAAAAATCGAATAT
>JARVGS010001968.1:33142027-33155277 GCA_031762315.1 Hypsolebias antenori | reverse complement strand
TAGTTGAATGATACAAGATATATATGTTGTGCCATTTTATGTAAAGTTCAAAAATCATGTCACACACACTTTAAAGTCATGAGAAAGCACAGCTATCTCTGGCTGGATAAATAACATTTACCAAGAAAGTCTGATTGATTAGTAGCTTTGCATTCATAAAATAAGAACATATTATCTTTAATTTTGTTTTATTTCAGGGAAAAGTCTCTGCCCTGAAGATTTCAGAAGTTGGAGCAGGCTGGATCAGCAACAACAATAAGCCATTTATCCAAATTTATCTGAAAGAGTAGCAACAATAAAATGAGCTTAACTGATATCACCTATTAACAGTTTCCATTAAAGACAGCAGCATTTTATAATCCATCATAAAAGGTCAAATAAAGTTTTATAATACACTAAACAAAGGCCAGCTGATTAGCAGCAGACATTATTCCACAACAGAGAAATAAAATAAACCAAATATTAATCATTCATGCCTGGATGGCTCAACAATATTTAACTAAAAAGAGAACAGAGCATTATGGTATTTATGCAGCTTTTACATGACTGTGTTCCTGCGTTGAATATGTGGTGTGACGTTTGCAAACTACTTCTGCAGTTTTGTACAATTTTAGCCGTTAGCTTATCAAAACGTTCAGCTCAATCAGGTGTTGTGACTTTTGATGTTTTGTAACTTTTATTCTTTTCAAAACATTTCACTTGATTTACAAATATTTTCCCCATAGAAAAACATTGAGATCTTATTAATTTCTTAAAAAATATTGGTGTGTTTGAAATCTGTTTTAGCTACTGGCTGGTTTTGTTTTCTTATGTTACGTTAAGCTACTTTTAACATTTAGCCATCATTCTGTTACTTTAAGTCTGTTGCTACCATTTTGTTACTTTTTACCTTTAACTAGCATCTCGCTCATTTTAGCCTTTAGCAAGCTTATTGCTAGTTTTAGCTACCTTAGTTTGCACTATTGGTACTTTCATGTTTTAACTATTGTTCTACTACTTTTAGCATTTAAATACAGTTCTGTCACTTTTGCTTCTTTTAGCTAGATTTTTTTTTCATACTTTTAACAAGCCTTTTGTCACTTTTAGCATTTATCTACATTCCTCTACTTTTAGCTATTAGCCATCATTAAGCTACTTTTAGCTTTTAGCCAGTGTTTTGCTACTTTTAGCCAGTGTTTTGCTACTTTTAGCCAGTGTTTTGCTACTTTTAGCCAGTGTTTTGCTACTTGTAGCCAGTGTTTTGCTACTTGTAGCCAGTGTTTTGCTACTTTTAGCCAGTGTTTTGATAATTTTGTCAGTGTTCTGATACTTTGTCAGTGTTTTGATAATTTTAGTCAGTGTTTTGATAATTTGTCAGTGTTTTGATAATTTTAGTCAGTGTTCTGAGGACCTGGTATAAAAAGTGTCTTTTAGAGAGGCTGAATCTCTCAGAAGTAAAGATGGGTAGAGGTTCATTGGTCTGCAAAATCTACGTCTAAAAATTGAACAATTTTAGAATAATATTCATGTAATGGAAAACTCGGAACTGTTTCAGTATCCCATCATCTATGGTTTATATGATCATCATAACCTTTAAAGATTCAACATGATAGAGAACTTTACTAATTGGCTTTTCTATGTATGTGAATGTTCCTATAAAGTGCCCTAACACAACTTTGTTGTGATTTGGCGCTTTATAAATAAACTGAATTGAATTGAAATTAACTTTAAAGGATCTGTAGAAATCTGAGCTAAAAGAACGAGGCTGAAAGCCAATATTAGATGGTCGTGAACTTCGGGGCCTTCAGGAGCCACAGGTCTGGTTCGTTCTGGACAACATTACATGGCCACCACAGATCATCAACGTGCTTCGATAAAAACTGCGTAAATCTCTATCAGGGAAAAAAAAAAAACATATGTGAACACCATCCAGAACCAGTGCCGTCTTCTCTGGATCAAAACTTCAGAACTGTTCTATGGTCAGACGGATCCAGATTTGAAATTTATTCTGGAAACCATGGACACCACATGCTCTGTATCAAAGAGGAGAGGGACCATCCTGTTTGTTACCAGCTCACAGTTCAAAAGACTGTTTCTCTGATGGTATGGGTGTGCATTAGTACCAATGACAAAATCGTTTAAACATCTAGAACACAATTAATGCAGAAAAGTATATCCAGGTTTCTTCTATCCCATTTGTCTGTTATTTGGGGAAGGCCTTGTGTATTTCACTGGGACAAACCTAAACTACTGCATCCATTATAAGAGTATACGCAGAGGAGTTCTGGTGCCGACTGGACCTGCAGACGTTTACAGACTGATGGGAAAAGAAGAGAAAGCACTTCACAGAGTGGAAACATGGATCTGCAGCAGCTTTTTAAACGTGTCGCTGTAACAAAATTTTGAAAATTACCTTAATTTATTCATTAAAAAAAAATTTGAATTGTTAGTTTCAACATTATTAAGATTTATATCTTCTTCTGCTTCCTTTCAGTTCATGTACTGTTTGGTTTCTTTTATTTATGTGGTGTTGTAAATAGTTTTTTTTGTGTTCTTTTAAACTTGAAATGAATAAATAAAATAAAAAAAATTATGTTCCATTAAAAATATATTCATGAGATTTACAATTTGTTTTTATTTACATTTCGCACAGCGTCCCAACATGTTGACATTTCGCGCTGTACGTTAAAACGTGACAATCTCTGCAGTGACTTCATGTTTCGCCACAGCCAGGTTTGCATGAGCAAGTTAAAAATACTTTTAAAGCAGGAATTTTAATCCGGGAGCAGAAAAAAAGGAGCATTTTTATGCTTTAAGATGATTAAAGGCATCTATTATACATGACTTTTATAAGCGTGCAGCAGAGGAAACTGCTGATTTTCAGTGAACGTTATCAGCAGGAAACACGAGGAGGGAAATCATGAGCCGGAGACGAAATTTCAAAAAGGGGGTTTGTTGACTGTGTTTTGCTTTTGTACGTCTCATTCTTTTCCTTATTTATTTAAGAGTATGAAATATAAAACCCTGTTTTAAAAAGAGTCACGACATTTAATGTGCGTTTAGTTCCTGAGGCCGACTTTTATTTAAATTTAAAGGTTCTGCAGAGCAACGCTTCTCTAAGAACCTCGGAGTTGAACTGAAGAACCACACAGACTTTCTGTCACCCACCACTAACAGCAGAGAGGCGAGTGATCATGTTCAGCATTTATCTGTGTGTGTTTGTCTGTTAGCAAAATATCTCATGAAACGCTGGAGGGATTTTAAGAAAACTCTCAGAAGGTCATCCTTAAGTTGACCTCTACATCCTTATTCAAGATGGCTGCCACAGCTAATCAAGCTTTAACGCAACAACAGCTATAACCTAGTTGATTTTAGAGAGACTGTGGTAGTAGCTGACAGTCATCCTCAACCGATACTTTGAAGGTCTTTAAGCTCAGCACCAGCATTTGATGTCTCCAAGTTTCTGACAGAACTTTGTGTTGCAGAGAACCAGCCTGCAGGTTTGATCCCCATCATTTAACAGAACCGGCACCTAAAGAACAAAAACTCCTCTTCTTTCACACTTCCTGTCTCCTTCCTGTGAGTTGGCGGCCATGTTGGAAACCTGTCGTCCACATGTGTCTGATGTTCTTGTTCTGACCCGTTTGAGACTATTTATGTAATGGATTGGTTCATGTTCTGCAGCCAGAGGCAGCGTTTGGAGCTGGAAACAACAAACGTAGAGGAAGAACAGTTTGTTCACCAGAACTGACGCAGACTTTTATTAACTTGAAGGATGTTTCCACAAATAAAGGAATGCAGATCGCCCGCCGCCTCTCAAGAGCTTTAAACTGAAATGAGCTCAAGTTGAGGACAAGTTTGATTTTAAGGAAATGTGAAATCTCATGTGAGGTTGTAGCACTCAGACTATGTGCTGAGGATGACTGTCAGCTACTACCACAACAAACTGAAGCTCAGTATCTGTTAAACAGCCGTGTGTGTGATTGCTAAGGGTGATTAGCTGTGGCAGCCATCTTGAAGTGGGTAGGCTTTAAATGTTAATGAGTTGTTGATGTACATTAAGTGATTTAGTCTTGAAAGTTTAATGAAATTCCAATCTGTAGTTCATGAGATATTTTGCTAACAGACAAGCACACACATAAAGGATCAAAAATAAAGAAAAGCTCAGCTTGAAGAGGAACTCACCACAAAAAGTCTGGAAACCACCAGAGTCTCCTCAAAGTTTCATCTTCAGCTCCGTTCAGGTTCTCCTCAGACCTGCACAGCAAAGATGGAAAACTTAAAAAAAAAAAAAAAAACAAAACTTTTTTTAAGTCTTAAGTTGAGAAATGCTCCTGTTTAAACTTATTTTGTTTTTCATTCATTCAACCTGTATTTATACAGGTTAGTCTCATTGAGCCATGAGGACTCAGAGACCTGTTCCAGAGCAAACATGTAAAGTACAAACAACAAAACATTAAAAAGTAAAAAAAAAAAAAATAATAATAAACAAAATCCTTTTCAAAAACACAAAAACAAACAAAAAAATGAATCAGAAGTTCCTGAAAAACTTGAATTTAAAACTCAGAACTTCACTTTTTCTTTATTATTAATTTAATTTTGGTTTAAAGTTGGAGAAAAAACAAAACAATTGTTTGTTTGCAGAACAAATTTGAAATTTTCAAGAAATCTAAGACTAACATTTTACACTTCACAGCATAGTCTTACACAAAAAATACCCATTTTTCCAATAAAAATCTAAAATATTCAGAAAAACGGTAAATATTTGTTTTTATGAGTGAAATAAGAAACATCACCTGCAGCAAACAAGTCCATGAGGAATAGTTCTTCTTCAGCTACAAATAAAGATGAACTGAACTCACACCGCCCCCTGCTGGACGGAAGAGACACGACAAGAAGAAAAAACATTTTATTTGATTTATGTCTCAATCAATTCTACTGAACATATTCAGTAAACTTTCTATTTACTATATACACTACAGACATTAACTGACATTTAAGGAGTGTAAACAATAACAAAAACACAATTTAATATAAATTAAAATTAATTTGAGTTTGCTTTTTACTGAAAATAATGTAAAATTATTACATTAGATGTTTCATAAGTTAACAAATATATACATACACATACATACATATTACATATATTATAGCACTGTTAAGTTAATTTTAATTATATAATCAAATTTTAATATCCACATTCTATTTGACTTTTAACAACACAAAGCAAACTTTCTGTAAATTATTTATTTTGTGTACCAGAAGTTATTGAGTATATTTGCTATCTAATCTGCAGACAGTGCCAAAAAATACAGAGGATCAAAGTTAAATCAGATTTACTTCATTTATGCTCAGGTGATAAAACCAGGTAAATTTCAAGAGTTCTAAAAGATGCAGGTGAGGTTTCCTGGAGATCTTAAGGTGCAGAACTCATTGATGTTCATCTGTGCTAATTTTCTTTTGGAGTAAACCGGATTTAAGATGGATGCCATGGCTAATCGATAGTGGCCAACACAAAAACCATCTCAGACTCCATCTTATAGAGAGTGAGTTAAATTTAGTTTGGTAGTAGCTGAGAGTCGTCCTCAACCTTTACTCAGAGCACTAACATATCCCACATCACATAAGATTGTTCAGAACATTGTTCATACAGCTCATACTCTTCTTAATTAAATATAGCACAAGGCTATTGCACATTAATTTGTGCACATTATTTATCACACATTAATCATTGAATATTAACCATTGCACATTATTAATTGCACATTCATTGTTGAACATGGTTATTGCGTATTAGTCATTGCAGATGGTCATTGCACATTAATCATTGTACATTAATTATTGTGCATTAATCACTGCACATTAATCATTGTACATTAATTATTGTGCATTAATCACTGCACATTAATCATTGCACATTATTAATTGCACATTCATTGTTGAACATGATTATTGCGTATTAATCATTGCAGATTGTCATTGCACATTAATCATTGTACATTAATCATTGCATATTATTCATTGCACATGAATTATTGACCATCGTTATCGCACATTCATTGTTAAACATGGTTTTTGTACATTAATTATTGCACATGGTCATTGCACATTAATTATTGCACATGTTTATTGCAAGGCAATTGTTGCACATTGTCATTGCACATTAATTATTGCACATGGTCATTGCACATTAATTATTACACATGGTTATTGCACATAGTCATTGCACATTAATTATTGTGCATGGTTATTTTTTCATTTTTCATTTTTTTTATTGCACATTAATTCTTGCACATGGTTATTGCAAGGTAATTGTTGCACATTGTCATTGCACATTATTATTGCACATTATTATTGCACATTAATTCTTGCACATGGTCATTGCACATTAATTCTTGCACATGGTTATTGCCAAGTAATTGTTGCACACTGTCATTGCACATTAATCATTGCACATTATTATTGCACATTAATTCTTGCACATGGTCATTGCACATTAATTCTTGCACATGTTTATTGCAAGGTAATTGTTGCACATTGTCATTGCACATTAATCATTGCACATTATTATTGCACATTAAATGGTGCACATGGTTATTGCACATTAATCATTCCACATGAATCATTGCACTTTAATCATTGCACATTATTGCACATTAATTGTTACACATGGTCACTGCACTAATTATTGTGCATGGTTATTGCAATTGTAACTGTTGCACATTGTCATTGCACATTATTATTGCACATGGTCATTGCAATATAATTGTTGCACATTGTCACAGCACATTAATATTGCACATGGTCATTGCACATTGATTGTTGCACATGGTCATTGCACATTAATTCTTGTGCATGTTATTGCAAGGTAATTGTTGCACATTGTCACTGCACATTAATCATTGCACATTATTATTGCACATTAATTGTTGTACATGGTCATTGCACATTGATTGTTGCACATTGTCATTGCACATTATCATTGCACATTAATTGTTGCACATGGTCACTGCACATTAATTCTTGTGCATGGTTATTGCAAGGTAATGTTGCACATTGTCATTGCACATTAATCATTGCACATTGGTATTGCATGCTAATTGTTGCACATGGTTATTGCACATTAATCATTCAACATGAATCATTGCACTTTAATCATTGCACATGCATTATTGCACATGGTCATTGTGCATTACTAACTGTACATGAATCATTGCACTGGAGATGCCGCGAGGCGTTTAATGTCCAGATGTTTGTGGGACAGAAGCTGTTTGTCTTTGTTTCACGCTCCTCTTCAAGAGGATTTTGGTAAAACTCGAGATGCGTTCATTCAAGAATCGGTAGGCCTTTAATTCTGTGATGGACACATTGAACCTGTCCAATGTGTCCTCTGTCTCTGTCCCTTTGTCTTCTCAAGCCAAGCAAAGGATGGACGGTCTTCACGTCATTTCTTGGTCCAGGAGTTGACTTTCTGTCCCACTCTGAGCTCGTCTTCTGCAGCTCCGTCCCTCCACACAGGTTTTCTTCTGGTCGGCCTCCTGAAAACTTTACCGTCAATCACAGCAGAGCGGACTCTGTCGCCACCTCAGGCAACAAAACTAATTAACGTCCGACTCGTCACCACAGAGTCGATTCTCAGCGGTTCAGTATCTGTTTTTATTTTTTTGACCAAAGAACAATCTGGACCGCTGATCCGTGTCAGAGCAGGTCAGACGGAGGAGCTGCTGCAGGTTTCCTCAGTGTTTGGGTTCATTCTTTTGTCTCCAGTCGACTCAAATCAGACCCGGTTTGTCCTTCGTTCCCACAGACGAAGCTCTGATGTGGTTTATCATCATTCTGGGGGCAACTTTAAAGCTTTTAATTTGAAACTTCACACAATGAACCCCCAAGAGGACGTCAAAATCACTGCAGCGTTAGTCTGAGTGGTTCTGTTAATTCTCTTTAACGGCATAAATCTGTTTTATTTGTTTATTAAATTTGTTTTTGTTTCCTGATGAAACGTGCTCCTTACACCACAGGGTGAAGCCAGACTGTAAAAATGTCATTTAATTTGCACTAAATCTTTTTAGAAAAATAAATAAATAAATAAAAACTCTTTGCTCTAATAAAAGGTTTAAAATCCAAGATTCACTTTTCACACATTTTAGATACTTTATTCATATTTCTTTTTTTTTTTTTAACAAAGAACTTTAAACTGTACTTTCCATTAATTTAGTACAACAAATTAAACATGTGTGTTTTTTTCCTTTAAAGTCACGCATTAGTAAAATTTAGTGTTTTAACATAAACAGCTTAACGCACATGTGTCAAACTCAAGGCCAGCAGGCCAAATCTGGCCCTTGTTAACATCTTTCCTGGTCCTTAAGGGGATATTTTAAAATGTATCGACTGAAACTGGCCCATGGCTCAGACCAACTTTTTCATTTTGGCCCCCTTTAGTAACTGAGTTTGTCACCTCTGCAAAGGAGAAGAACTGAAGGAGACTAACCTTATACATAAAGGTTGAATAAAAAAGGGAATCAAACCACAAACCTTCAAATTAAACAAAATAAAGCTTTCCTAAGATCTTTAAAGAGATAGTCTGTTCATTTTTAGAGTGATGTTATCAATAGCTTTTTATCGGGGCTTAATTTGTAAACTGATTGATGCTGGAACAGTGTGCAGGCGGGGGTGGGGGGTTGGGGGTGTCAGGCCGGGGGGTTCCGTGGGCCCTCTCACCGAAATGTTGTATTTTGATAAATAAATAATCAAAATAAGAATGTGCGATGACTTTGGACTTTTAGGGGCGGAGCTGCCGGATCCAAACAAAGAGTTGCCGGAACACAACGGGTCAAAATGAGAGAGTTCTCGGATCTTGTTCCAGCAGGATCCGGCTCAAATTAACCACTGCTCCTTATGGATCAGAGAGTAGAGTATGGAGGAAGAGGCAGAAGTCTTCATCAATGCTATGGCTAACGGCTAGCCACCCCCCCCCACACACAAAAAAAAGGCAAAAAAAAAAAAAAATTGAACTAAACTAACAGTGCCAAGTTAAAAATGTAGAGATTTAACATTTGCTAATACTGTAATGTCAAGTTTGAGAAACATTAGTTTTTTAAGTTTGAAAATAGTTTATAAAAATGGATCCTCATTTGGCTAGAAGAATTTAGCTTCTTGCTCCGCGTGATGTTTCGGCTGCAGGAAACTGATGAATATCTGACAGAAAATCACCAGACTATCACTTCCAGGGCATTAGAGGCTTCGCCCCATATGAGCTGAAGTGAAACAAGCTAAAAGCAACATTCTTTACAACATATTTGATCTAAATCTTAAATTAATATACAGCAAAAACAAACTTCATCAGAACTCAAACTAAAACAACAGCTGAAGCCATGAAGTGAAGAATAAAAGGAAGTGGAGTCTCCTGTGGCTTTGAAGTCTAATTATAGCCCACTGCCATAAAAGGCAGCCATCTTGTGCACATGTTGTTGGTCCGTTAGCGAAATATCTCATTAACTACTGGTTTTTATGAAACTCAATCACTGCATGTCAGCCTACAACTGACAGTCAACATTATTCAAGATGGCAGCAAAAGCTAATCCACATTAGCAAACACAAAACTGACTATAACTCAGCTGGTTTTAGTGATGATGAGATTTGGTATGGTAGTAGCTGAGGGTTATTAAGAGATTGTGCAAAAGCTTTGGTGTGCAAAGTTTATTAAAGAAACAGTTTATCTGTGGTGTCTGGGTTTCAGGCAGGACTTGGAACAGGTAGAGTAAAATCAAAATACTATTTAATAATATCAATAAATAACTGTGCTGATGTGGCAGATGAAACTTACAGGACAGGTGAACTGTTGGGAAACACCAGGACAAGACGATGCACCGACACCAAACAGGACTCAACGTGATTAACGAGACAAGTGCCGACACCTGTGGAGCGTGGCAGGTGCAGGGAGCGACGACAGAAAACACAGCAAGGTGCCATCCCCACACATGGAAAGACTGACCAACAATTAACAACTGTTTACAGTTTAGAGACAACTGAAGTCTTTTAAATTAAATTACATTTTTTGTGTTTTATGAATTATTTTATTACATCTAAGTTGGTTCATTTGATTTCAAAGTTGACATATATTAAATATTATTGCATAGCACTTTATAATCAATGGTGTTTTTTCAAAATAAAGGAGAGCAAAAAAAAGTGCTTAATAAGTAAATTTAGAAAATCATCCATTTGATTATTTAAGAGCCATCTATAGACTTTACCCAAAACATTAATTAAATTTGAACCTTGTGAAAAGCAATAATTTTATCAAATATATATCGTAATAAAACCTGTAAACTTAAAACTGAACATCTTTTTGTTTTTCTTGTTATGCTGACACATTTTCCACTTTGTTTATAAAATAATCTAATGGTACGCGGTTTTAAAGTATTTTCATGTAAAATGTTGCTTCTGTGAAGTGATGTTAAAAACAGACGTGGGATTCAAACACATGATGGGTTCAAATCAAACTCCTCCACAGCCGAGACCGATGGTTTGAAAAGAGTGGAGAGATGGTTTCTGCAGACAGAAATCTGCAGCGCTGCTTCAGACATGCTTCAGGTGGAACGTGTTGAAACCTTCTCTTATTTGCAGTAACTGTAAAACGCAGCAGAAGATGATGGAAGTCAGCGGTTCTTGCTGAAGGTAAAACCCTGGAGATCAACAAAGCTGGAAGGACTCAACCTCTGGGGCAACGTTGGATATCAAGTTCCCAGAGTGCAACGAAAACAAACATTTCATTTCACATCCCAGAAGCTTTAATCTGCTGCCATGACGACCTCTGCTCCGCTGGCTTCACTTCCAGCAGCGCCCAGGTCAGTTATTGACGTTGGCTGAGACGATCTTGTTTCATTTCAGAAGTGCTGAATGGAGCTGAGCTCAGATCAGTTCAGCTGAGGTGAGACGTTTTCTTCATGGACCAGTTTGTGTGTCTGAACCTGAACCATTAGGTTTACAACCAGGGCCGGCCAATGGCTTCTTAGGGCCCCGGGGCCACTTGTCCCCCCTAAGTGGAATAGATTTATTTTTATTTTTTTAAAGTAATGATTTCTACAGATTCTATTTAATATTTTAAGTTCAGCTTTTGCAAATTATTGCACACTTTAAATGTCTTTTTTTTAAAACCATTTTATGTGTTTTCAAGCAGGCCAAGTTAGACATTTGTCAGTAGCCCCCGGTTCAAGACGAGTTAGTTTGCCCCTGCTCGCCTGGACATTTCCCGGTGGCCTGGCCTGTTCAGTGCCCGCTGAGGGACTGGACAAAAGTTCGGTTCGGGCTTGATTATTTTAAATAAACGAGTGGCTCTTGTGTGTAACAGAGGTCAAGGTTGAGAGCTTATTGAATCAAGTGTTACTTGTGTAAGTAAAAATAGATGTTAAACAACCTGTTAAAATGCACCAGAGTGCAGGAAATGGCATCTAATTTATTCAAATTTTTCTGGGGGAGGACCCCCCTCCCCCCTCAACCAGTGTGCCCCCCATCACATTACAAATGCTTCTGACACCAGTGGCCACCACGTTGATAAACCAGCGCACACATGGAGTTCAAAGTGCACTCATTTTAACCCAGTCTTGGTGGTTTGCGTTAATCGGGTGGTGGTGGCCTGGGATTGTACCAAATTCCCGGCCTGGATTATAAATGTTATTTTTCACTGCTGACAGAAATCAGCTGTGACTGTGTATGATAAATAAACAAAATATAATAATAATAGTCTGAAAAAACTGATAAATACAGACTTGAAGGGACACTTTTTAAATGGGGAAGAGGATGAATAAGGGGTCTGGGCTAAAGCCCCCAATGTTTCAAGACCCTAAAAACGCCCCTGGTTTCAAGTAATTGTTCATTTATATTAATTAAGGATTTCCTTGATATTTTTATTTTGGCTGTTTTTGCGCAGTTTAATTCATTTTTATGCATCTAAGCTATTCTACCTGTTGTTGCTCTTGCACTACAAATTATTTTTTGACCATAATTGTTGCAGCTCTTTGGAACCAAAGATAATAAACCTGATGACACGTTTGCTGTAAAATACATTGCATACTGGTGTTTCTTGTTTACCTTTTGCTACTTTTAGTATATACATGTAGGATCGTGTAAACAGGGCTGTCAGAGTTGCAATGAGTTTATGTTAAGTGGTTGAATGATCTGATCTGACTGTTGATTGCAGTAATCCACATTATTAGCAGAAACATAGAGCCCCAAACCAAATTCCACTAGGGCCCAATGGAGGCTTGGGCCGGCCCCGTTTCCAAGGCTGCTTCCACATAAGAGATGAACCGAGCTGTAGACGGTGTTGGCGGGAGCGTGCACAGGAAGGCGTGCACCCAGAATCAGTTTGGGCTGAAACAGAAAGCGAGTCAGGTTTTCAGCGTCTCTTTGAGTTTAAAATAAAATGTGAGTCAAACGGAGGGAAACCTCGCGGGGGAGTCTGGTGTTTGAGGCAGGAGGAAGAGGGGAAGATGGATGAAGGACCGCTGGGGAGCGAAGACGAGAAGAAGACGAACTCTGACAGCTTCCTGCTCGTCTGTGAGCTTCATCTGTGACATTTACTGTTTTGAACATCAGCAGCTTTTCCCTTTAGCGCAGGAGAGTACTTTGAGAGTTTCTTTTATTTGTGCTTCTTTTGTTGCTCAGACTCCATCACAGCCGTCCAAGTCAGGGTTCATTCTGGTGACACCTCCAGTCCATCAAGGTCCATACTGGTGACCAGCAGAGAGCACCAGGATGACCGAGTGGTTAAGGCACTAACAACACAGGCTCTAAAATGTTCACAAATTTGAAAACGTTGCATGAATTTACACTAAGTAACAGTCACAGAATTGCTGGGGGTCTTAGCAGAGCACGTGACAGAACAATCATGTGAACTGTGATGCAAGCACCAAATTAATATGAGTTTATTTGAGGTACGAGTCAAATATTCCTGACTGGCGGTTTGAATATTCAACATGGATGTCAAAATCAGCTTGTTTCTGTACGGCAATGCAATTACTCGATCAATTTAAATATTCTTTATGTCAATTTATGTTTTCTTCTATCAGTAGCTTTGTAAGTAATGTATATTAAAAAATGTAGCATGAAGCTGCCCTGGCCCAGTGGTGCAGTGGGTATATAAAGTATACCCACTTAAAAGTGTCAGATGACACGTGTCATTGTCAACACATCTAGAACATTTCAAAGACACGTTAAGTTGGTTCAACCTGTTTTAGCATAATTAATACTTCTGTATTGACTACATGACACTT
>JARVGS010001968.1:33108690-33122775 GCA_031762315.1 Hypsolebias antenori | reverse complement strand
TATACTGTATACTGTATATAATATGTAGTTGGTTTATTAGATATTACAATTAAATTAAAATTCACAGGGAGACAGGCACGTTTCCTTACTGCACAAGGTCATATTATTATTATTGTTGTTATTATTATTGTTATTATTATTGTTGTTGTTGTTGTTGTTATTGCTTACGGGAGCCGTCGCTCGGACAGTCCGCCTCGCTGCCTCGGTCGCTCGTGCTCGTCCTGCAGGAGCTCAGTCCGGGACTCTCCGGCAGTTCTGTCCCCTCCGGTCTGTCCTCGTACTCCGGGGACAGACCTCCGTCTCCGCTCGTCCTGCGCCGTTTCTCGGCTCCGATCAGCGCCTCCACCGAGAACGCGTGCGCCTTGACGCTCATGGCGCACGGCGAGCGCCGCTTCTCTGCCATGGCGCTGGGTTTGTGCGCGGCAGAGGCGGAAGCGGGTGGAAGTTGTGCAGGAAAAGTTTCCGGGCGCAGCATCCACAGAGGCGGCACGAGCTGTCAGAGTCCAGGAGGCCGTCGCCCCGTCCTCAAAACGCGCGTGCAGGAGCTGGAGGGACAGCTCTTCGTGCTCCGCTGGTGCCGCGAGGACTTTTGGACACTGTCAACAACCGAGCTTCCAGAAGGAAAAGCCGGAGAGAGGGAGCTGTCAATCACAGCGCAGAGCAGCCAATCAGGAGTAGTCTCGGCCCTCCGGAACCTTTTCATGTCCCGCCCTCTGCGGGGGCCGCTCGTGCAGCCATATGTGGTCAGAGCAGAGCCGGAGGATGAATCATGTCTGCAGCGGCCCTCTCTCTGCGGCCGCGCGCGCACTTTCACACTCCGGCCCGACATGAGACGCACTGGCGCTCCTCCTCAGAGAGGAGCGTCTCCATGAAGCTCTGGAACATGCTACCTCTATTTAGTTCAAACCAACCTTTAAAACATAGTTCAGCAACACAGACTCCAAGAAATTTATTATTATTATTATTATTATTATTATTATTAAAGTCCAGCACACACGCTCCCAGTGTGTGTTGCTACTCCCACAAGTTTTAGCGCAGTGTCTGTGAAAGTGACTGAGTTGTAGCTTGTCTTATTTAGGATTGTTGGCTCTGGCGGCCATCTTGAATTGAACTGGCTCCAAGAGTGAAACATGTAGCTACTGTACAGAAGTTTCATTAAAATCCGTCCAGTGGTTCAAGACATATTTTGCTAACAGTGTTGACTCCATGTGCAACAAAGCTCTGGCGCATTCTGTAATTATTAAAAATTTGTGCTGGTGCTTGTGGGTCAAATTAAAATGACCGAGTTGTAAACATTTTGATGTTAGATGGCTGTGGCGGCCATCTTGAATCGGACTGACTGCACCAATAATGGATGTGACGTCACCAACAATAAATCAGAGCAAGTAAACATTTCACAGCTGATTCTGGGGAGTAATTCCCGAACCGGTCCAGAACTTGAAGATTGGGTCTTTATGCGCGCTCCCGGCTCGTGCACACGCATGGACTCGTTAATGAGTTACTGGAGGTGTTGGCACAATGCGGGGAGGGAAATGGATTTTCCTGCTGCCGGACCTTTAAATAAATAACACGTCGTGGACGTTTATTGTCATAAATTCAGACTGTCAGCCCGTGGGGGCTGGGGGGGCACAATCCACGAGCCTTATCAGATCAATCTCTGCCTGCTTCACGGCCCCTGGGCACTGTGGGAAAAAGCAGCATTTCACATCATTAATTAGGTTGAGGATTGTTTAGAAATCGCCTCCTGTCTTCTCTCTGACGCCAAAATTGAAAGATTTAAAAACTTCACGTTTGCACTCATTCGTTTGTTTTTATTCAATAGAAACGGAAAAATAAATATGAGGGTTTTAATTTAAAAAGCTTTAATTTAATAAACAATGTTGATCAGAAGGAAAGAGCTGTAAGCTAATTTATTGTTAATTTACTTTTATTGTCTTGCATTGTATTAAAATATATGAAATTATATGCAATTACTAAAATTCACTTTTTTATTCAGGAAAATGTATATTAGCTGCCATTATTAGTAAATATCTGTATAATATTAATAATAAAGCAGTAGCCTATGTAATAAAATCAAATGGTGCTGGATTAAATTAAAACGAGGCTTTTGCAGCATCTGTAACAAATTATTTAACTGGTTTGTGAAGTTGTTGAATTTATTATGCGCATTATTTTAGTAAAATGATAAACAAGTATTTGTTTTATTGCAAAGACGGTATTAAAAACAGCAATTTATGTTAAAAACATATATCTAACGTGAAATGATTTTTGTTATGCTTTGTTTTATGTTTAAATAATTTATCAGAATAGAGTATTGTTACAAAACCTTTAATTTGACTAAAATAACACTTTGTTTTTGACACGGTCATCTCTCACAGCTCTGACCCCAGGCGCGTTATTTATTTATTTATTTATTTATTTGTTTATTTATTTATTCATTCAAGTTTGGCTTTATTATTATTTTTGTTAAATTCAGACGGATATAATGTCAAAGTTTATCTTTTTGTCAGGACCTGCATCGAAATCCTGCTCCTCAAGAAAAGTCCTTCTCTGTGAGGCCTTTTTTTAATCTCACAGTGTGATTTAATCTTTTTGGCTGTGATTCGTTCACCCCTCTCCGCCAAACCTTAACAAATAATTAATTAAAATTAATCAACAAAAACAGTTTCACTAAGTTGTAAGTCATAGCAGTGAACGAATAATAAATAGTTGGGCTGTGTGTTTTTAAAGCGACTCGTTCGTTTACTACGGAGCACAAACTGCGCTGTTTATGCTAATTAGCGCAGGTGCGTCTCGACCTCGTGACCTTTTCCTCGCTCGATGCGTTTCAGCCAATCAGAAGCTGCGCGTGAGTCGTCAGCGCGGGCACGGAGAGAGCCCACAGCGAACAGAACAGGCTATTTAAAACCTTTGGCATAATTACCTGCCAGCTTTGAAGGGAGCGGAGTTAGCTGCTAACGCCCGCGCAGGGGAGTCTGGGTAAAACATTGTTAACAGTCATTTAGCGCGTGCTAATGGGCACGTGGACCACTGCCTGGACTTTTATGGCGGAAGTAGCCTTAAAATTAGACATGGTGTGTGTGTGTGTGTGTGGGTGTGTGTGTGTGTGTGTGTGTGTGTGTGTGTGTGTGTTTGTGTGTGTGTGTGTGTGTGACTGAGTTAGTAATCGCTAGAGGTTGTGGATTAAAATAAATTAAAGAACTGGTTTAAATTGAGTTTTGAATCTGTAATGAGGCCAGAAATTTATTTACAGCTCGGTCTGATAATGGGGCACAAAATTTAACTCTATGCACATGAACAAAAATTATAATGAAAATAAAATAATTTTATAAACAAAAAAACAACATATTTTATTATTATTATTATTTTGTTCTTTGGTCGTACTTAGTTTGTGATCTAGACACTTTACCAAGCACAGTATAACACAAAAAGCCTGAACCATCAAAAATGTGGGTGGGATAAGTGAAGTAGTCACACCTGTCTCCACCCTCATCTGCCCCACTCTGTGCCCTTGAGCAAGGCCCTTAACCCACACCATCAGCTCCCCCGGCACCCTAGATATCAGCTCTCTGCTCCACACAGAGGGCTGTGGTAGCTCGGTGGTCTGTGGTTGTGTCAGGAAGGGCATCCGGCGTAAAAACAATTGCCAAGTCTTCGTGCAACTAGTTCGCTGTGGTGACCCCTGACGAAGTGAGAAGCCGAGAAAAAATAAATAAAATAAAATAATATGTATATTTACAGTATAAAATACATGGACAACTAAAATGGCTTTAAACACAGCAACTCCATAAAATATAATAGCCATGCTACACATAAAACAGACAATGCCCATTCCAATATCAAGCTTGAATACAACCGAGTATTATTTAATTTAGTAATATTTTTAATATTCTTTGAGGTGGGGGGGGGGGGGGTTGTAAGCCAAAGAAATACTTAAAAATAAAGGACAGAAAAAAAGGGGTGTGTGTGAATTGAATGGGCAATGTGGGTGGGTCGCCATGACTCTTTATCAACCACACCCCTTCTCTTAATAATGACTTCACATACAGTATATCCATTGTACAACAAATAGTTAGTTTAGGTCACATCAGTAGTTTTGAATTTGAATTTAAGACACTATGGTCAGGTAACAAATGTGACAGTTTTGCAGAAATGGCATGGTGGTGCAGTGGCTGTCCTTGTTGCCTCACAGCAAAACAGTCACAGGTTTGCCTTTCAGCCTGTGGGTGGACTTTGCCAAATCATCCTGCATGAATTTTCTCCAAACAGGCCTACTCCACTTTCTTCCCCATGTTAAGTTAATGTGCAACTAAACTGTCCCGGCGTGAGTGAGTGTGTCTCTACGTGTCCCTGTGATGGACTCAGGGTGTCCCCTGGACAGGCGCCAGCTCCCCGTGTCCAGGACAGGAAAAAGCAGGTGGGAGCTAAACAGCTCTACGAACGGATTCATTCAAATTATAACTAAAACTAAAACTTTATTCTACTTACAGTAGTATTCAGGATGAAAATTAAATTGCTAATTCCGACAAAGGAGTTGAATCAATTGTGACCTATCACCGTATTTTTAACACAACCACTTTCAACACAAAGTGGTGGTTATCAAATACTTTTTTAATATTTTGTCCATATCTTTAAATTTTCTCTCTCTCTCTTTATATTTCAGGCTGTAGTTCTGGTTTCTGAAGAGATGCTTTACTGACCTCTCCTGTGGACAGAGTAGATAACTGCAGCTCTCCTCCAGGAGGAGAAGAAAGACAAAGTGGTGCCTCCCTTTAAAGTTCAGACCCCCTGTGCACCTGACATGTCTTGGTGGGCCGAGCCTCATTTTGATCATTGTGGGACTCTCTGCAGGGCGCCGTCATTAAAGCCATAACTTGAACTCCTTACCCATCAGCAGTTGAGGCAACGCCGCAAAGCAAACGACGAGGCCCCCTGCAAGCACATCCTGCTTATTCTGGCCCCGAGTCACTCATCATCCAGCTGAAGTGACCCCTGCTTTTCCTCACAAAGTTAACCTTTTATTGAAAACGTGGTATTTACTGACACGCTTGATGCATCTATGACTTTTATTGAATTTCTTTATGAGACGATTCTGGTCTCAACGCTATTTTTTTTTTCCCCCTCAAGGTTTTCTTCTTCGAATGGTATTCAAGTTGAACTCCTGCTCTGGCTGCAACGCCTCGTCTCATTCGCACACTGAGACCCCCCGCAGCTCGACAAAACTAAAGATACAGACCGCAGAAGATGTGTGCACTATAGCTTGTAAACTGTTGGACCACGTGAAGCCTGTTAAGATCCGAGCCACTGCTTCATCTTTGTTTTTAAGTTACCTTGAACTAAAACACATTTAAGATGACTTCATTATAAACGGCCAGTCAGTTATCAGCCAGTGCTTTATTGTTTGGACAAGATTACAGGACAGGTAGTCCTCGGGTTACGGCGGTCTCGAGTTACGACGTTTCGTAGTTACGGCACACCTCCCATTGACTTTGAATGGCCTTATTTCGAGTTACACAGTGCAGAGATCCATGCGTTTCTTTTGTGTGGGGGGTGGTAATACCTTTCCCTTTAAGAACCTGTGGACTCCTCCCGCTCTCTGTCGTCCATTTTGTTGTGGGAAACAACAACGTGCCCGCTGGAGGAGCTCATTCGGGAGTGACGTGAGGGAAGTTGCTGTGTTTGTTTGTGCTCTAAGGTGGTGCAGCCTGTAAAAATAGCAGCCTGTTTGTTCTAATAAACTCCGTTGGTTGGACTTACCTCTAAACACTCCTGACCAAGGTGGATTGGACTTTAAAGAAAAAAGAGAAAGAGTGAACCAGCGGCGCACCAGTGGCGGAGGGATACAGGTACTGTTTTTTTTTTTTTACTGTTTTATTTCATTATGAAATGTACTGTGCAGTATTTTATGTGTTTTTTTGATAATTATGTAGGGTACTGTGTTAGCTAACCGCTTGGAAATACATTACTGTACATGTTTAAGGTACAGAATGTACGCTGGTTTTGCCTTACGTTGAAAAAAAAAAACGTGTTTACAACGCCACGTACCATGCACATTCCGACTTACGTCAAATTCGGTTTACGACGCCGCGTGAGAACGGATCTCTGTCGTAAGTCGAGGACTACCTGTAGTCACAAGGTGGTAAAGTCAGAGGAGCAGGAGTACTTTTCAGCATAAACTTGCAAAGTCTTACTGGGTTTTTATTTCTCTTCCAGGAACAAGAAGGTAGAATGAAGACGTCTGAAGATAAAGGCAATGGTGGAGAGTGGGCAGGCAGGTAAGTGACAGTTAAATAAGCCAGATTTTCTAAAATGTTTTTAGTCTGAGTTACTTTAAAATTCAGAAAATTGCTCTTAACAGATGCTGCTTTGTTTGCCTGTTCTTTTGTCATCTTTCCCATGAAAATATAACCCCAATTTTTCAAACTGACCTTGATGAAAACACCAATCTTATTTCAGAAAGTTTCAGGTGCAATAAACCAACAAATACAAACTTGTGACAGTTTTACTCCATTATTTAAATGTGTAAAAAAAAAAAAAAAAGCTCACTCTGAAGCTAAACGCCATGAATTGATAACTGAGAGGTGAGAAAACCCACGTGTCACCTTGCAATCTCAGAAGAAAACCTCATAGCTTAAAGGTTGGTTTTGAAACCTTCATATTAAATATTTTCCGGCTTCAAAACCTAAAAACATTAAATCTGACTGAAGTGTATCCCTGAATTTTTTTTTTTACTCCTGACACTGTTAGTTCCATTGTTAACAGATGAGATCAAATCTTAATTGTAGCCATTTGCAGACTAGATTTGATTATAATAGTGTTTTAGTTTTCACAGATGCTTCAGATGCCAGTTATCAGCCTCACATCTGGTCTCTGAATGCAAGAGAAGATTTAAATGAAATGGAGCAGGGATTAGTGATCTGAGGCAGCTGAATCATCCTGCATCCTCAGGCGTCTCTGCGTTTAAACAGAGACCAAGTGGCTCTTCACGGAGAATCACCCCAACACCCATTGCGCCTGAACGCTGCACGACTTTACATATTCCTCTCATCTCCAGGATGTTAACAGCCATCAGAAATGTCAGCGGTGAAGGATGCGTTTCCTCCCACGGTGCAAACCTGAAGGAACTCTTACAGTAAAAGTACACAAGTTGTTCTGCTTCTTGAGATCTCTTAAGAAACTCAAGAGCTCATTGAGTTAAATATTTTGAAAGACATCCTTCAGCTTATTTTCTTTCATTTTGTTGCGTAAATAAATTAAAGCACATTTCAGACATGTAAACAAATCAAACGCGAGTTGTGTAGTGTAAAAACCTCTGGCTAAGATAAGTGTTTTAAAAAAAGGGTTTATTGTCAACAAACAGTAAAAACTCAGAACTAAGAGCAGAATGTGAACAATTTTAAGTCAAACCACCTTTTCACCATTTACAGCAGACATTTAAAATTAACCAGTTTCATTAAAGAAGCTACAACAGTTTCATCTTGAAAAGTACAACAGCAGACAACACATTCAGTGAAAAGATGATTTATTTTATTTAATATTGTAGAATTGCCTTTGATTCTGAGCCCAATGAATCCAAATTAAGGTGGAAATCTAAAATGTGTAGTTTTATCTTCAGAAGAGGTTTTCAAATAACAGCTTGTTTTACATAAGCTTCACTGAAACGGGGGTAAATAGTGCGAGTGTTGAGCTCAGCAGTGCATTAATCATTCAGTGAATTAAATATAAAGTGAAAACAAAACAGACAAAAGAGCATTAATAGCTTATAGTTACAACTACAGAAGCTGAGAGGAGCTTAGAAATGAATTTTATGGCTTTTTTTTGGTCCATGTATCAATATCCAGGTGTTCTTTTTTTGTCTAAATAGTTTGTTTCGTTATCACAAGATAGTGCTCATTTTCTCAGAATAATGAGTTCTCTTTGTTTCAAGATGATTCTCATTTTCTCAGTACAGTATAAAGATGAAACTAAACTCTTTTTATCGTGAGTAATCAAGATAAGTTGTCTCTATTTCAAGATAAAGCAAATTTTGTCAAGATAAGTTGTTCATAATGTTATCTCAAGATTAAAAAAAAACAAACACTTGTTTTCTTAAAAACAAGATAAAGCGGTCTTGCGATATTAAACTTGTGATCCTGAGACATTTGCCTCAACGTTAATAGCAGGTACGTTTGTTCTTGGCTTCTGTAGTAGAACCCGTTTTCATGGGCTCAAAATGGAAACAATATAAAACAGAAACAAACTGAAGTTAATTTCATATGTGGCATACAGTCAAAGCAAGTGTCGCTTTAGTAAATAGCTTAAATAAGACATTAAATGTGTTTTGTAAGGAATCACTCATTTTAGGTGTTGGAACAACCAAAATGTGAAGGATACAGAGAAAAATAAACGTTTAAATGTTATATTCTTGTTCTGCTGCCTGAAAACAGTTTGTGAAAATGCAGAGGTCAAATCTGCCGAAAGGCCTTTTATTTCCAGCGTACCTTTCGCAGCGTCCGCTTCATCAGGTCGCAGGGTTTTCAGTCCGTCAAGTTACCTGTTGAGTCCCTCTTTGCAATCAGCCGCTGCTCGCGCTCATGAGGAGGTGGAGGAAGGTCAGCGTTCCTCTTCGCCGAAGACCGAGCTCGGAAATCTTCTGGAAAGACAAAATCTCACACACTCGGCTGTTGTGAGGCAGGAGTCGAGCATCGCACTTTGAAGATTTACCAACTACTTTTGTCGTTTAAACTCATCTGCGTTTTGGAGTCCTGCAGAGAAACGGCGGTTTGTGTTCAGACGCAGCTGCTCGTCGTCTCTTTGCACACGAGTCGGATCGTTTCATTTTTCACCGCTAATGCGGCAAAGTCTTTTCATTACACCTACGGCTGCTTGACAAAGACTTTCAGGTTTCATCTTCACGTCAACGCTCCCTGCTTGCCACCGAATCACAAACCACCTGTCAGATCAAAGCAGATCAGCGACTGAAAAGCACATGAACGGCCTCTGCGTGTCGTCAACCGTCGGTGCTAAAAGGAGCCGTCAGGAGAGCTACGAGGGAAGCTCCCTGCAGGCCGGAGCTGCAAGGAGAGAACGTTCGAGTCAACAACCTGCACGAGCCTTTCCTGGAAAGCAAACCTATAGCAAATAGTTCAAAGAATGGAAGAGATAAAACATTTTATTACAAAAAAAACCTCCTTTAACAAGTAACTGAAGGACAGAGGAGAACCCGCAGAACAAATGTTACGTTCTCATTTGCATGATTGGAGAGAACAAGACTTTGAAGATGCCTCGACAGTTTTATAATAATAATAATAATAAAAAAATCTGTGGTAGAAAAATGTCGCTGCATGAAAATCACTCAGGAAAATGTTTAATTCATGTTCTGACTTGAGTTAAAAAACATCAAATGTCTATTTTGTAGACATTTGCTGGTTGAATGCGTTCTAATAATGCACATTTAAAAAAAAAAAAAAAAAGCTCTTCCTCCTCAAGGCCTCCTGCTTTTGATGTGACTATATTTGTAATAAACTACGAGAAATGTCATTTTTAGACAGCTTTTAAGCATCGAAAATTAAATTTAAAGGCGTCACGTCGAACTTTTATCATCAACCGACGTGGGTTTTGTTGGGCATCACTTCTGTTTGGTAGATCTTTACAATTAATGTTGATTTTGTTGCTTGTCTAGTAAAGAATTAGATAAAGGATGAGATGTTTTTCAGACAATTTAAAGTTTAAACTTTAACCCTATTCCTCCAGGATTACGTTAACTAAAAGTTAAAAAGATGCTTTATGATAAACACGACTCCTTTGGTGACCTCGTAATGAGACTTTTATTTAAACTAAACTTTGATTTTAAACATTATTTTTAAAGTCTTTATTAAAAACCGTGAACATGATTAGAGCAAGCAACATAACTGTATTTTTATCCACCCCTCAACGTTTCCCTTCTGTTTCACCTGTCAGGTGATAGAGCTCCAAATTATTAGATTTTTTTTTTTTTTTTAATAATTCTTACAGGCTAAATTACAACACAGAACATAGAATCACAGTACTTTGATTTTACTAGCTTCTTTCATGAAATAGTTCTGATTTGGCAATGGGCAGGTCCTAAATCACCAATTATCAATCGATCATGGTTCCCACGGTGACGGTGTGAGCTTTCATTACTGAAGCTGGAACCAGAGGAGGCGTGGAGCGCAACTCGGTGGCACTGACGTGGAGCACTGAACGCAAAACATGTGTTTACATCCTGCAACTGTTTGGCGGTGTGGACTCAACAGTTACGACTCTGCCACGACCTCGCTTGGTGGCTCAGAGGTGAAACGTTGGCAGGTTGACTTCAAACACACCCAAACTGCCTCAATCCTTTCAAAAATCACACTACGATGACCAAAATGCATCGCAGGACCGGTTTAAAGCGTTGGCAGCATCTTAAGGTAGTATCTGCGACTAACTGGCCCACACTATTCACGAGGGTGTCTCCAGAACGTCTCGCAACGATCACAGGGTTCTCAGTGTCCTCGAGTTACAGACTCGCAGACTCATCCCATAATTTTGAAATCGTTTAAAAAAAGTTTGTGAAATTTTCCCTCACACAATCTTTGTCCGTACCTCAAACTCTTCATGATTTGAAATCATGCCCAGGACAAAAAATAAATAAAAAAACACTCCAGTAATAAATGAAATTTAATACAGAACTGGTCCAAATCCGTCTATCTTCAATTCAAACGCCTTCTCTAGTAGATAACATGATAGATGTGGGGGTTGGCAGCTGAGTCCGGTAAGATGAGTGGATGTGCACAACCTAGAATTATAATTACACGACCTAAAGTTGGGCAAACCTTGCACAAGAAAATACACTGATTTTCAAAACTTGATCACTCGAACCCATAATTCATCAAGACTTCAAGTGAAAGGTTCTCAGTTGCCAGCTAGCCCCCAGCTGTCGCAGCCCCTTCGTTAGGCCTTTTCACCCAGAACCAGGAAGCCACGGTGCTCTCTCCAACCTACACCATCTATGAAAAGATTACAACTGCAGAACACCTCCTTTAATGTAGACGCAATCTAAACACTGCTACTAGCTAAATACTTTCGCCTGCAGTTTGTGTGTGTCTCCAAGAAGATCCTCTTCATCCCCACCACACGTGTGATGCTTACTCTGGTACAACTCAGGTGCAGCTACATGGCAGAAGATCAGCATGATGCTATCGCAGTGAGTATCCAGTCTGTGGTAGTTTACTCCATCGTTTTGTTGCGTTCATGGTTGCAGCTCATGCATGGGGCTATCGCCACCAGATTCTCAGCAACATCCAGAGCCCTGATACACCGTGACCATGCTACGGAGGTTTTGTGTATGCTCAAAACTCTCTACAACCTTTCACGCATCAGGAACCGACAGTGTTCTTAATATGCGCCTGAAGACCTCACCACGATCTGGCAAAGACCCTCCATGAATATGTTTACATTGATGGAGGATCATTATCCAGTGAAGGAGGGACTAGTTATTTTCAAGAGGATGAGTCAAGAAACATTCTAGAGCTTAATATCCTCAACGAGCACTGAAAGCTCATAAATCCTCTAATGCAGCAAACACGTTAAAAAAAGGCTTGCACTCAAGCAAACTGCATCTCCTACAGAAGAGCTCCTCTTGAGGGTCTGAACAAGGGGTAACACATTTCCTTTCAAGTGAACCACACGTTCATTCATTCCCTTCAGAAAAGCCTCGACTCAAAATCTCAAAACACGCTGGAGTAAAGAAATAAAGTTAAAACAATCCATAAAACGACCTTTTCACAAAGACGGTGTTATTACGTCAACATGTACATTTTTATAATTACAGCTGTTGGAACAGGGATCGAACACCTTTGTGGTCCAGCGCTGCTGTTGGTTTAAATCAGCTTATACACAATATACAGTAAAAGACAAAACTGTGCACGGTTCCTTCTTTTAGTTCGTCAATACCGCCTCATTCCAAGTGCGCTGCTGGCTCGTAGTGCAGCGTGAAGTCCTGAGGCGCTGCAGGACGCTCCTCTCTGCAGCCTCCTCTCAGAAAAACAGCGGCTCGTCGGGTCCAAACTGGCCTCGGGTTACATGAAAAAATCTTTTGGGTTTTCAGCGGAGACACTCTGGGGGTCTGCCTGGTTGTTGTAAGGGAAATCCTGACTGTCTTCCTGTTTGACTCCCTTCACCTCCTGGTTTCGATACGTCTCTTTTCTCCTGTAGAGGAATCTGGCGGTTACGGCCAGGACGACCACGATCACAAAGATGACAACAGCTATGACGCCTGAAAAGCAGAAAACATCACAATTAAAACAGAGGTGTGTTTAAATAGAGAAATGACATATAGAAGACAGAGCAAGGTGGGGCTGTGCAACTACAAAATAATATTTCACACTTGGGATGTGTAATGTCACTGAAAACCAATATCACAATATATTTTTTAATCATGATACACAATATATTGCTTTTTTCCTGCTGATAAAGACTGCATGTGTAAGTATCTCGGCAATGCATCAGTTGTGATAATTCAGAGGCCCATCCATTGTTTTCTTTTAATATCTGTATGCAGACAAGAAAAATCCAAATTAAATTATATGTAGCAAACTTGTAGCTGCACTCAATATATATTTTTATGACCTGGCTTTTATAGATCTTTAATTATGACGGCTCAGTGGCTTCGAACTAAATGTTACAAGTGTTAGGAGATTAAACAACCTCTAAAATTTAAACACATCCCCCTTAAATAGTCTTACAGCCACAACAACCATCTTAATGTCTAGTCTGAAGCACCTTGATGCTGGTCAGTTTTCTTTAAGGATAAAAAAATACACTTGCTAGATACTGCTACACTGCATAAAATAACTTAAAACAAGGTACTTCTGATGATATACAAAGGGAAAAAATACTACTGAAGGTATGTACCATCTCACAGGGTAATACTGTACTGGATTATAGTATCAATCTTACAATTAGAAAAATCAACTTTCCAACATAAACTAAGTATTTTTATTGCTCGACATGGGAGCGTGCACAGCCTGTTTGAGTGGCTCTGTGAGACTATTGTTTCTGCTGCTTTAGTTCTTAGAATTAAACACTTCTTCTTTCGGCTTTTCCCTTTTCAGAGGTCTCCACAGCGAGTCATCCTCCTCCACCTCACTCTGTCCTCTGCATCCTCTGTCCTAACTCCAACTACCTTCATGTCCTCTCTAACTGCAAACTGCATCCATATGTCTCCTCTTTGTCTTTTTCCTGGCAGCTGCATTTCTAGCATCCTTCTACCATTATACCCACTGTCCCTCCTCTGGACATGTCCAAACCATCTCAGTGTGTCCTCCCTAACTTTATCTCCCAGTTGCTCAACATGTGCTGTACCTCAGATGATCTCATTCCTTTTGAGCAAATCACTGATTTTATTTTCTACTTTTTGAGCAAATCACTGATTTTACTAAATCAGTTAGCAGTTATCTCTTAGAGTAATCTATGTCTGTCTGTACACAAAATATCTCTTGAACCACTGGGGAGATTTTGATGAAATCTTTAGAAAATAATATATTCCTGTGTTTCTACAAGTAACACAGTTTTGGAGTGAAGTTGGCCACCACAGCCAACTTACAGTAGCAAAACAAAATGGCTTTAACTTTGTCAGTTTACCAGATACAGTAGTCCCTCACCAATCATGGGGGTTACATTCCAGACACCTCAACAATAGATGAAAATCCATGAAGTAGGGAAATTACATTTATTTTTGTATTTATATATATATATTTAAAGTCTTTATAAACGCTTCCCACACTCTTGCAATGTTCTTAACAATGTTCTAAACTCTCTAAACTCTCTAAAAGAGTACAGGTTGTCCCCGAGTTACGGCTCCCCCGACCTAAGGCAACTCGGACTTACGGCGCCGCCTCCAGTGACGTCATCACACCTTACGTTATCTTTTTTATGCAGCATTTTATGTTTTTTTTTTTTCAAATTTTTTTAGGGTATTTTGTTAGCTAACTGCTTGGAATCACATTAAAACGGCGTTCTAAGCACGCTGTTGTTGTTTTACATTGAAAAAAACGTGTTTAAAAAGACGTTACGGCCGCCATGTGCTTTCAGTTTCGGTTT
>JARVGS010001968.1:33037055-33049712 GCA_031762315.1 Hypsolebias antenori | reverse complement strand
TAAATAATTAAAAAAGTTAGAATGAAGATGATAGACGAGTTTAAAAGAAAAAAAAAAAAAAAACTAATGTGACAGGTATCAAGGAACTCGTCCCAGATCTGCCCTGAACAATAATTCTCCATCTCTTAATCAAAATGCTGTCAGTCTGAGTTTGTTTGTTTATGTATTTTATACTTTTTTCCTGCCCTGGATTCAGCAAAGCACAATGTTTCACCACACAAATAAATTACACTGTCAAAGAAATCAAGGAAAAGCAACAACAACAAACATTTTCTCTAAATGTCATTGTTGCGTTCGGTGACAAAACACAGAGCTGCTGAGAAAAATAAAAACACGCAGCAAACTTTTGACTTCTGACTGACAGGTTTCTCTGTATTAAATTGTTTATATGTAAATAAAGACTTACGTCTGATATTTTCAATTCAGAAATTATTTGAAATTTCTTAATGGTTTAATGCAGTTTTGTCAAATTAAAATGTACTGATGCAGTAAAAATAAAACATTAGTTTGAAACGTTTAAAATGTTCAAGATGGACATATCTGGATCTGTGTATTTTTATCCTGAGTCTTTTGCTTGTTTTGTTTTTGCTGTACAGCACTTTGCTTGGCATTGTTGCTGTTTTAAGATCTTTTTAAATAAAGTGGTATGTTACATGTTGTTGAGCGGGCTTATCATTAATTGATTTAATGTTGATCTCACGGCTGCAAGCATGACAGCACTTGAACGTGTTACAGCTCACTATTTAATAATTATTTATTCGTGATAGGCATGGCCACGTAGAGGACATATGTAATGGCATGCATTTGGGATTATGTCCATTAAATGGTGCCAAACGTAACAGAACACATTTTGACCTCCCTGGAAATAGATATTCCTTCAGGCTATAAAATCCAAAACCATTTATTGCACCTAAACTCAGATTTATGATACAAGTTGATGGATTGCTTTTTCTACAACCCAAGTGAAATGCCATGAAAACCAAAGTTTTACATCTCTGCCTCGTCTTTTTGCATCTTGTGAATGTTGGGAAATGACAGTTCACAATGAGTGGTGGCGTAAAGCTGGAGAGGCGTGGAAGTGGAAATCAGACAAATCAGGTGAGGTGACAGCAATGTCATTTTTAAATTGAAAACTACAAACTGACGATAGTTTGTTTCCCCAATTACGTTATATGACATATGGAGCAGGAGAAACTATAACCAGGATGGCCGAGTAGTTAAGGCATTGGACTTAAGATCCAATGGACACATGTCCTCGTGGGTTCAAGCCCCACGCCTGGTAAGGCTCACATTCAAAATATAGTAGTAAGTTATGTCCCAACACTGTTGCATGAAGACCACTCACATACAAACTAATAGAAATGTGCTTCAGAAAGGCAGCTGGCTATCCTAACCTGTAACTGACCAAATACTGTACTGTAACCCACTCCAAGTATTTGACAACAACCAGCAGTCATTCCAAACCAACACTGGATGTTTCCTTGATGGTAGCACCTACAGACCAGTGAGGACTTTGTGACTTATAACAAAAGAAGCAGAAAATGTGGTCATGAAAGAACAAAATTAGACAGCTGCAACTCTGCTTCATGATACAAGTTGATGGATTGCATTTTCTACAAACCAAGTGAAATGCAAAGAAAACCAAAGTTTTACACATTTTCCTCGTGTTTTTTCATCTTGTGAATTTTGGGAAGTGACAGTTCGCAATGAGCAGTGGCATAAAGCTGAAGGAGAGGCGTGGAAGTGGAAATCAGACAAATCAGAAGAGCTCATAGTCTTTCAATGCAGCAATGTCATTTTAAAATTGGAAACCACAAACTGACTTGATAGTTTGCTTCCCCAATTACATCATCCGACACAAAACAACAGAAAGCACAACCAGGATGGCCGAGTGGTTAAGGCGTTGGACTTAAGATCCAATGGACACGTGTCCTCGTGGGTTCAAGCCCCACTCCTGGTAAGACTTTCTTATAAAATACAGTAGTAAGTTATGTCACAGTGAAGACTACTCACAAACAAATGGAATTGTGCATCAGAAAGGCAACTGGCTACCATAACTAGGCCTGTCACAATACCAATTTTTGCTGGGCGATTGTCTCAAAAATTATTGTGATAAATGAAAACATTGTTCAAAGTATAACAATTGTCAAATTTTAGAAGAACTGTTGATTAGTTTGGAGTGTAGTATCTTTTTTGACCACCTGATGGCAGAAGAAGTCTGTCCTCGTGGGTTCAAGCCCCACTCCTGGTAAGACGTTCTTGTAAAATACTGTATAGTAGCAAGTCATGTCACACCACTGTTGCATGAATACTACTCATATACAAATTAATGGAATTGTACATCAGAAAGGCAGCTGGTTACCATAACCCTCTAAATGACCAAATAAACCACTCAAAGTGCTTGTCAACACACAGCTGTCATTCCCAACCAAACCAATACAGAATGTATCCTTGATGTTAGCACCTACAGACTAGTGAGGATACTGTTGCTTGTAACAAAAGAAGCAGAAAATGTGGTCATGAACAAATTTAGGCAGATGGAACAAGTTGACGGGATCGCATTTTCTAAAATTCAAGTGCAATACAAAGAAAACCAAAGTTTTACACCTCTGCCTCGTCTTTTTTTATCTTGTGAATTTTGGGAAGTGATGGTTCACAATGAGCGGTGGCGTAAAGCTGGAGAGGCGTGAAGCAGAAATCACACAAATCAGATGAGGTGACAGTCTTTAAATGCAGCAATGTCATATTGAAATTGAAAACTATGGACTTGATGGTTTGCTTCCTCAATTACACCATATGACACAAAACAACAATAAGCACAACCAGGATGGCCGAGTGGTTAAGGCGTTGGACTTAAGATCCAATGGACACATGTCCTCGTGGGTTCGAGCCCCACTCCTGGTACATTTTGTGCTTATTAAATGACACAAACTATTACCCCTTAACAAAACACAAGTTGGAACCATTAAAGTTAAATGGTTTAATTAACTAACATGGTTGAGTCAGGTCCTCTGGATGGGTTCTTCTTGGTTAAATAATCTATTGAGACAACCTGACTCAACCGTGTTAGACTCATTTGGATAATCAAGCATGGATCAGGACATTAAATGTTTTAAGTATTGTGTAGTAAAGCCCAGCTTCTGATGCAGTAAATATGGAAAAGGCTCTCCAGTATTTTGTGGCTGTATGTGCTCATTGTTCTTCTAGTATTCCTACACTTGGTTCTTCTCATGTCCTTCTGTCTTTCAAGTGCATTTTACCAACCTAGGTTATTACTGGGATGGTCAGATGGATAAGATATAAGATCCAATGATTAAATTGTCATGGCCTCGTAGAGGGTACATGTAATGACATGCATTTGGGATTATGTCCATTAAATGGTGCCAAACATAACAGAACACACTTTGACCTCCCTGAAAATAGATATTCCCTCAGACTATAACATCCAAAACTATTTATTGCACCTAAACTCAGTTTTATGATACAAGATGATGGATTGCTTTTTCTACAACCCAAGTAAAATGCCAAGAAAACCAAAGTTTTACATCTCTGCCATGTCTTCTTGCATCAAGTGAATTTGGGGAAATAGTGGGGCGGCATAAAGTTGGAGAGGCGTGGAAGCGGAAATCAGACAAATCAGATGAGGTGACAGTCCTTCAATGCAGCAATGCCATCTTTAAATTGAAAACTACAAACTGACTTGATAGTTTGCTTCACAATTACATTATATGACATATGGAGCAGGTGAAAATACAACCAGGATGACTGAGTGGTTAAGGTGTTGGACTTAAGATCCAATGGACACATGTCCTTGTGGATTCAAACCCCACTCCTGGTAAGACTTTCTTATAAAATATAGTAGAAAGTTATGTCCCAGCACTTTTGCATGAAGACTACCTACATACAAACTACTGGAATTATACATCAGAAAGGCAGCTGGTTACCATAACCCTCTAACCAACCAAATAAACCACTCCAAGTGCTTGACAACACACAGCTGTCATTCCCAACCAAACCAACACTGGATGTATCCTTGATGGTAGCACCTACAGACCAGTGAAGATACTGTTGCTTGTAACAAAAGAAGCAGAAAATGTGGTCATGAACAAATTTAAACAGCTACACCTCAGCTTTATGGAACAAGTTGATGAAATCACTTTTTCTACAACCAAATTTTACACCTCTGTTTGTCTTTCTGCATCTTGTGAATTTTGGGAAGTGACAGTTCACGAGTGTGGCATAAAGCTGAGAGGCGTAGAAGCAGCAATCAGACAAATCAGAAGAGTTGATAGTCCTTCAATGCAGCAATGTCATTTTTAAATTGGAAACTACAGACTGACTTGATAGTTTGCTTCCCCAATTACATCATCTGACACCAAATAACAGAAAGCACAACCAGGATGGCCGAGTGGTTAAGGCGTTGGACTTAAGATCCAATGGACACATGTCCTCGTGGGTTCAAGCCCCACTCCTGGTAAGACTTTCTTATAAACATACAGAACTGAGTTATGTCCCAGCAAAGTGAAGACTTCTCACAAACAAATGGAATTGTGCATCAGAAAGGCAACTGGCTGCCATTCCTAGGCCTGTCACAATGCCAAATATTGCTGGGCGATCATCTCACATCGTCTTGTGATAAATGAAAATATTGTTCAAAATTTAACAATTAATTGTCAAATTTTAGAAGAAATGTTGATTTGTTTGGAGTGTAGTACCTTTTTTTGACCACCTGATGGCAGCATAAGCCCATTTGAACCAATGTATGGGTAGTTGAGCAGCATCTTTAAGGAAAATAGGAGGGAGGGCCCTTGACGTGACATGAGCTGACATGGTGAACGCTCAATGATTTGAGCTCTTTAGCATAGCATTTGTCACACAAAGCTTAAAAAAAATCCGTAAACAAGTTCTCAGCTTCTTTTTGCAAAGAAAAACAACTTTTTAGACAAAGGCACGGATTTCAACTGTGAATTTTGGCTCTTGACGAGACGGAAGTTTATTCCCGAGGTTGGCTTAGCTCGTAGCTTAGCTGCTTTTAACAATCTAAAAATGTGATTTTGTACGGTTAAAATGGATTTTAAAGCGACAAGAGAAAGAGAGGGGTCAGTGAAGAGCACCAGAGTTGAGCCATGTCTTCAGTAGAAAGAGAGAGACATGAAGAAACGATGAAGGCAATAAATGGAAATGAGGTTGATAATTTTCATTCATCATGCTATTAATTGATTTATTGTTTATCGTGACAGGCTTAACCATAACCCTGTAACTGACCAAGTAAACCACTCCAAGTGCTTGACAACACACAGCTGTCGTTGAAAATAAACCAACACTGGATGTGTCCTTGATGTTAGCACCTATAGATCAGTGAGGATATTGCTGCGTATAACAATAGAAGCAGAAAATGTGGTCATAAAAGAAAAAATTAGACAGCTAACTCTGCTTTATGATACAAGCTGATGGGTTGCTTTATCAACAACCCAAGTGAAATGCAAAGAAAACCAAAGTTTTACACCTTTTCCTTGTCTTTTTGCAACTTGTGAATTTTGCAGCAATGTCATTTTTAAATTGAAAACTACAAACTGATTTGATAGATTACTTCCCCAATTACAACATCCAACACAATACAACAGAAAGCACAACCAGGATGGCCGAGTGGTTAAGGCATTGGACTTAACATTGGACTTAAGATCCAATGGACACATGTCCTCGTGGGTTCAAACCCCACTCCTGGTAAGACTCTCATAAAATATAGTAGTAAATTATGTCACAGCACTGTTAAATTGAGACTACACAATTCAAACTAATGCAATTATACATCAGAAAGACAGCAATCTACACTAACCCTGTAACTGACAAAATAACCCATCCCATAAATACTTGACAAGGCACAGCTGCCATTACAAACTAATGCTGACTGTATCCTTGATGGAAGCACCCACAGACCATCTAAGATACTGTTCCTTAGAACAGCTTATAATTAAAAAAGCAGACAATGTGGTCATAAAAAAACTATTTTAGACAGCTGAACTCAGTTTTATGATACAAGCTGATGGATTGTTTTTTCTACAACCAAACTGAAATGCAAAGAAAACTAAAGTTATACACCTCTGTTCATCTTTTTTCATCTAGTGAATTTTGGTAAGTGACAGTTCACAATGAGCAGTGGCATAAAGCTGAAGGAGAGGTGTGGAAGCAGAAATCAGATAAATCAGATGAGGCGACAGTCCTTCTATGCAGCAATGCCATTTTTAAATTGAAAACTACAAACTGACAGTAGTTTACTTCCTCAATTACATAATCCGACACAAAACAACAACAAGAAAACCAGGATGGCCGAGTGGTTAAGGTGTTGGACTTAAAATCCAATGGACACATGTCCTCATGGGTTCAAACTCCACTCCTGGTACATTTTGTGCTCATCAAATTATAAATTAATTAAGAGACCAGTTAATTAACAAAAACAAGTTGTAACCATGAAAGTTAAATGTTTTAGTCTAACAAGGTCTCAACCATGTTAGACTCATTTGGATACTTGAGCACGCATCAGGACATTAACTGTTTTAAGTATTGAGTAGTAAAGCCCATCTTCTGATGCTGTAAATATGGAAAAGACTCTCTGGAGTACTCAAAGGTTTTTCATTATGCCCACTTTGTTCTCCTTATGTCTTTCAAGTGCATTTTACCAACTTGGGTCATAACTGGAATGACCAGATGACTACGATGTTGGACTTAAGATCCAATGAACAAATGAGCATGACCAATAGGGAGACACAACAGTATTTATGTAGTGATGTGCACCTAAAATACTGTCTATTAAACTGTCTAAAAAGTAACAGAACACACTGACCTCCATGGAAAGATAATTTCTCATGCCATGAAATCAAACAACACTTACTGCTACTAAACTCAGCTTTGGAATACCAGTTGATGGGACCACTGTCTCTACAACTCAATTGAAATAATAATAAATAAATAAAAATCAAAATGCACCTCGGCATTTTTTTTTTTCCCCCCCTTCTTTTTTTCATCTCGTGGATTCTGGGAAATAAAAGCAGACAAAATCAGCCTGCTGTCACAGGAGCTGAAGAAGAGGCATGGAAATAAAACAAATAAGAAAAACAGAGTTTTTCACAGTAATGTCATTTAAAAAATAAAAACAGCAAACTGGTCTGATAAAGTTTGTTAACCCATCACATTATGCAACACGTTGCATAACAAAACACACAACCAGGATGGTTGAGTGGTTAAGGCGTTGGACTTAAGATCCAATGGACACATTTCCTCGTGGGTTCAAACCCCACTCCTGGTACACAATGAATTAGAAACTTGCTACAAGTGAACCAGCCAATTAAACTGCTAACTGGTAGTTAAAAACTAATTCAAAGTGTTGAAAACATATGTTTTTTTGACCAAAACATGCTTTTATGGTTTGGCTCAAATTTATAACAATCGTGCTTTTAAAGCCATGAATTTTATTTAAAACGATCTTGTTGTTTATAATAATCAAAACAAGATACATGCTATATTCATTGTAATCATTGCAGCTTTAATATTTTTTAAATTTCTATCTCTAAAACAGACAATAAACAGTGTATTATTATTATTATTATTTTTTTTTTTACAAAGCATTGTGCACGTGTGTGAGCAAACAAAAACCAACATATTTGGTTACACTGAACAGCAAACACTCCCAGAAACTTATAATCTTATTTCCTAGAAAATCATTGCTGCATTAGTGAAAACATGACTTGTTTGGTGAAAACACATGAAAATAAACCTAATCTAATGGATTGTGGTTTACATATCTGCAGCTGTTGCGTGATTATGGTTGAACTGTTAGCTCTGACCTGTCAGTGATGCCACACATGTCCATCTGCAGTTGGCTGTAATTTCCCAGAAGCCTTTGCTGCACCATGCTCAGATCAACCTGCTGACTGTCCAAAGTAAGGAGACGCATGCAGCCCTGGAAGACGCCGTGGGGGTTTCTACATTCCTGGTTGGAGTCCTCAGGAGGACAACCTTTGATAAAGATAAAACAAGAGAATCAGGCGACCGCGTTTACAAGGAAAACATCTGTAAACTCATGCTAAGCTAACTCTGACTAAAACTAGTTCTTCCTGCTGCAGCTCACGGAAGGTGGAAGAAGAGTTGTTTAAAGGTGAATCTGCATGTACAGGATGATAAAAAGCCTAAAGGGGTAAAGAATATGCCCGGTTTCCAATTTTGCTGAGCAGGTGGAAAACAAAAGTGACGGCAGTGTTGGTGATGAAAGACTGAGTGGAGCGATAAAAGGAAAAAGGAGGAACAGGAAACAGAAGAAAGGAAAAGTGGCAAGAAAAATGATAAAATGAGCTGAGAGATACTGCAGACATATACCTGTAATTATAAAACTGTCAGCAGCTGAAAGAGGCATTCAATATGAATACATTACAGCACGGTCAGCCAAAACATTATGACCACAGACTGGTTGTGCATAATCACTTAATGGATTGTTTTTTAGCATTTACGATAATCTGCATCTTGTTTGTGTCAAAGGACCGGCAGCTGCTGTTCTCCGTCTGCAGGGGAACAAACCCAATAAAACACCACCATGAGGGAAGCAAATCAGCACAGAGGCCAACTTTGAAGGGCTATGTTGTATGGTCTGGAGACAGTGTCATTGACAAAAAGACAGGAGAAAGAACTGGAAGTGGTAGAAATGAAGATGTTGAGGTTCTCCTTAGGAGTGACAAGGATGGATAAGATTAGGAATGAGATCATCAAAGGTACAGAACAGGTTGAGAAACTGGGAGATAAAGACATTATCTCTTGGAAAGGCCAGACTGAGATGGTTTGGACATGTCCAGAGGAAAGACAGTGGGTATATTGGAAGAAGAATGATAGAAATGCAACTGCCAGGAAAAAGACAAAGAGGAAGACCAAAGAGGATGGATGCAGTTAGAGGACATGGAGGTAGTTGGCGTGAGGACAGAGGATGCGGAGTGAGATGGAGGAGGATAACACTCTGTGGTAACCCCTGAAGAGGGAAAAGCCAAAAGAAACGGTCCTGTTGCCATCATCATACTATGATTTTCAGCTCTTGAGTGGTTCGCAGCCTAGAGTGAAGCAGCTGGATGAGAATCAGCACCTCCAAATCTGATGCCAGTCTCAGTCGGAAAAGGGTGGAATGTCTTCTCCCAATTGGGAGTGAGGGTCTGCCTCAAGTGGAGCAGTTCAAATATCTTGGAGTTTTGTTCACAAGTAAGGAAAGAATGGAGTGTGAGATAGACAGACGGATTGCTGTGGCATCTGTAGTATTACAGACTCCGTGCTGGTCCGTCATGGTAAGGAGGGAGATGAGCTGTTATGTTCAGCGTCTGAGTGTTAAACCCACACGCAGGAAGACGCTGAGAGACTCCAGTAAAAATAATGTTTTGTTTTATTTTTAAACAAAACAAAATACTGTCAGGGCAGCTAACTTACTTTTAGGAGGACACATAGGGATATAGAGCATAAAGCCTTTGACAAGACAATCCAGAAACAACTGACAAGACAGCAAGGGACTGAATATATACAGACACTAACAAGGTGAAATGACAGGCACCTGCTGTGATTAGATTTGACACAGGTGTGACAGTGCTAGAACACAGGGAGGAGAAACACTGAGGGGTGACTGGCAAACATGAGGTAAACATGAAGAAAACACAATACACAGGACCAGTCCCCAGAAACCCTACAGGACCCCCCACTCAAGGGATGGCCCCTGAAATCCCAAGGAGATAGCTACATCAACTTGGGTGGGAGGTGGGGGAAAAAAAAGAAGAATTAGGGCCCACAAGGAACAAAAAACAAAGGACAGACAGGTAGGAACCTGGGCAAATACTAAACACAAAAAAGGGAACACAGAAACCCAACCTCCAGAGTCAAGGTGGGTGGTCACGACCATCCAAAGCAGATCAGAAGGTCCGGGCTGAGGGGTAGCCTGGAGACCATCCATCTGCAGGCCAGAGATCCGGTGGACGGCCAAGAGACTATCCATCCTTAGACCAGGGTTCTGGCGGGCAGCCAGGAGGCCATTCGTCTTTGGACCAGGGCTCCGGCGGGCAGCCAAAAGGCCGTTCGTTTGTAGGCCAGAGCTCTGGCGGACAGCCAGGAGACCGTCCCTTCATGGACAGTAGCGGCATCCACCCATACCCTCTTGGACTCCAGCAGAAGAGGTGTGAGGAGGCCCCAGGGAGGCCATGGAAACAGGCAGATAGGACACAGAAGAGACCATGGCTGCAGGTGTCGAGACAACTGGAGTTGGAACAGTCTTTTTCCTCTCCTCCTTTTGTCTTGAACTTTTTTGAAATCCTCTCCTCCTCCTCCTCACATCATGCTGTCTTTTTTGTCTCACAGACCAGAAACTCAGACAGTTATCTTCCTGCTGGGTTCAGTTTGTTCTCTGGATTCTATCATGTCCTGCGTCTAAGTGTTAAACCCACATGCAGGAAGATGCTGAGAGACTCCAGTAAAAATAAGTATTAAGTTTATTTTCTGCTTTTGGGGCAGCTAACTTACTTTTAGGAGGACACACAGGAGTACAGAGTATAAAGCCTTTGACAGGACAATCCAGAGACAACTGACAAGACACCAAGGGGCTGAACATATACAGACACTAACAAGGTGAAATGACAGGCACCTGCGATGATTACATCTGACACAGGTGTGACAGTGCTGGAGCACATGGAGGAAAAACACTGAGGGGTGACTGGCAAACATGAGGTAAACATGAGGAAAACACAACATGAAGGATCACATCCCATAAACCTCTGTGAAACTCTGTTTATTGGTAGGACTATGTTCTTACCCTCACCTATGGTCACAAACTCTGGGTAGTGATCAAAATAATGAAATTGCCAACACAGGCTTTCTAAATGTTTCCTCCAAAGAGTAGCTGAACTCTCCCTTAGAGATATGGTAAGAAGTTCAGTTATTCGAGAGGTTCAGAGTAGAACCACTGCTCCTCCACATTGAGAGGAATCGGTTGAGGTGGTTCAGGCATCTGGTAAGGATGCTCCCAGGGCGCCTCCCTAAGGAGTTGTTTTGAGCATGTTCGACTGGGAGGAGACCCCAGGAAAGACCCAGGACACGCTGGACTAGAGACTATTTGTCTTTTGGTTGGCTTGGGAATGCCTTGGAATCATCACAGAAGAGCTGGAGGAGGCGCTGTGGAAAAAGATGTCCCTGCTCTACCTGCTTCCCCTGCAACCCGACTTCAGAACAAGCAGAAGATGATGGATGACTAAATAATTATGATTATATGATGTTACTGTAAAGATGTTAAAAATAGTTTGACACAGATCCAGCTGGGCTTGCTGTTAATTAAACTGTTGTTTTGTCAGCTGTGATAATTTATTTTGAACGCCATCTTGTCCCACCAAAACAGCTAGTGGGACAGACATCGCCTTCTAGTGGTTTATAGAACTGAGTACAGTATTCTTAAAGTCCAGACACAGCCCATAACATTTAGTTTATCTGTCAGCAGTGGGCTGTCTTCAAGCAAGTCCACCAAAACTTCTAATCTTATCATAAACTGTTAATGTGTGTGTGGGCCTTAATGTACACCTGAAGACCTCACCAAGACCTTGCAAAGAGCGTCCAGGTTCTAGCTGTATTTATCCCACGTGAAGGGGCCAACTGTATAAATGGTTCACTTCTGATAAGAGTAGTGTGTGAGGACGTACACGCTGATGTCGTTGTTAGTCAGGTCGAGGCGTGTCAGTTCTGCCAGCACAGGGAACTGTTCTGGAAGAATTCTGATCTTATTGTCTCTCAGTTCTAGAAGAGAGATGAGTGTAAAGCTGACGAGCTGCTCTCTCTCCAACAGCTCTATTTGGTTGTTCCCAACATACAGCTCCTACACACACACATTTTTAAAGAACAATCATCAGTAGTTGTCAGGTTTATTACAAAAAGATGAAGAAATCGCTTCATTGCCATCAGCACTGCTCACAACAGTAATGAACAGATGAAGCATGAAAACTCTGGAGTTTCTTACTTTAAGTGCAGTACCAGGGAGGAGTGGCAGTCGGCACAGCTTGTTGTGTCGGAGATAAAGCTGCTGCAAAGAAACCATCCCTGATAGGCTGGCAGGGATATCGGACAGCTGGTTATTGCTGCACTCCAGAAGTTTAACATCTGGAAGATCAGGACAGAAAAACAACAAAGTGTTGCTCATAAATTCATTGATTTAAGACATTTATCTCCAAATAAGGAACAATAAAGAAGACGTTTGACACTAGAGGTCATGAATTACCACTCCAGAAAACAGAATATGCAATCGCAGTGGTGGCACTGGGTCAAGAGTTAACAAATTTGTGAAAATAAAAGATCAAAGGTCTGCATGCCTGGACATTACATTCCCCTCAACATGTACTGTACGTACTGTATGTACTTCAAAAGTGGGGAAGCTTCAGTCTTCGGACTGTTTTTGACTCCCGGGGGTGAAGTGCACATGTGCACCACTCCAGCTCGACAGCTAAGGGGCCTGGAGGCATAACGTGTAAATCTAAACTGCACCCATTTTTGACAGCTTTGACAACATTTTCTGGACTTTTGGTGATCTTCAACAACGTTCAGGATGGAAAATGGAAGTCGGTACCTCACTTGTTTTCAAGTTACCTTGCTCAAAACATACACAGA
>JARVGS010001968.1:32908755-32923317 GCA_031762315.1 Hypsolebias antenori | reverse complement strand
TTCCAAATTATTGGACATAATTGGACAATGCGACTTATAGAGCGGAGCGACTTATAATCCGGAAAATACGGTAATTACATTCTGCAAGTATCATTCAAATTAGTCATGCAGTTCATGGTGTGCTTTAACAGACGCACAAACAGACAAATACGAGCAAAAACATTATCGCCCACTTTTCAGCAGCAGGTGATAATGAACAAAAGTCAACAGGACGATAAACAGCTGTGTGTCTGTGAATGTGTAGATGTGTGTGAGGTCTGTCTGTCAAACTTTAAACAAAATTAAAAAGGAAATAAACAATGTCTTATCTGCACTTTCCTAATTTTCTATTATTATTATTTAATTCATAACTTCTGCCCATTCAGGTTTCTGTCACGTGACTTAACTGATCATTTTTTTCTGATGAGTTATGACACATTTGTGTCAAAATGCTTGGAAACCCCAGCAGGTTAAACAAAAGACGGGACGTCACCTTGAAACCTGGGAAGTGACACGCAGATTGTCATGTCAGGTCACACGTGCTGCTGACACTGCCGCTCACGCTTTGTGAACGCAGAGCGGCAGCTGCTGTCGTCCAGCTCAACATCTGTTCAGGGAGGCTGTGCATTTATTAGATCATGATAATAAACCAGAGAACAGGAAGAAACAGCAGGAAATAAAGCTGCATGCTCCAAATTATGAAGCCATTAAACCAGTGCTCTTCTCATTGAAATTATTTATTTGTATTGTAGCTTATGTATTGAATCGTGAATTTTTTTAAATAATTTCTACAGCATATAATAATACAATTTTTTTAATCAGAAAAATTAAAATGTTTCATTTGACAGCACAGTTTTTACAGATTTACAGAAACAAAAGAAGACGAAAGAACTTAAAGCTACATCTGAACTGCACAGAGGTTTTAATAAAAGTTTACCGTTTCTGTCTGAGTGTGGCTTTATTCAGTCATTTCTGTGGACTCTGGAAATTAAACTTAATCTCATCCTTCAGTCAATATTTGCTTCATATCAATCAGGTTATAGTAAATTATTCATCACTTACAAGAGCTCCCAGATTCACTATGGACATTTAAACTAAAACTGTTTCAAAGTGTTATTATGTTTTCAGACGTCGGGAGCAAATGTTGTTCCAGTAATTCAAGAACGGCCAAAGATAAATTGTGTGAGAGATACAAGAAGTTTCTCTACAAGTGAACGTGAACAGTGGGTTCGAGAAGAGAAGATGGTGGAGGAAAATAATAAAGATTGATCCATGGCAGCAAGGAGGGAAATGACCACGTCCTCCTGCTGAGACACTCCTCACCATCTGAAAACTGACCTCAAGAGAAAAATGGCACTTTTCAAGAAACTGTCAAAAATACTGAGATTTTCAGAAAAAAAAAAAGCAATTGAAACATAAACTAGCATTTTACTAAAACACTATAGATATTGCTTAAAGAAGGATAATTAAAATGAAACAAACAGTTTCATTATAAATGACAAGCATATCAGGTCCCTCTTGTAAATGAGTCCCCATGGCTCATTGAAGCTGGCCTGTATAAATAAAGGTTGAATAAAAATCTGATAAAGTGTTTGATTTGTTTTTTTTTTTTTAAAGTGGCTGCACCATGCAGTAATGATAAAAAGTTTATATAACAAATTTTACTTCTTTAGACTTACTCATGAGGACAAATTACAGGAAATCATCCGGTCCTTAACAGAAGCTAAATTGAGATAACTAAATGCTAAAATTAAAAAAAAATTTGGCACCATGTCAGTATTTGTTTAGCTAGGACTAAGTCTAAATGCAGATTCAACAGCTTGTAAACATTTTAATTAAGCAACAACATCTTAGTTTCTTCACTATTAATGTTCCATCACAGCATTCAGTCAAACTGAGGTTTGGATTTTAACTGGGCCAGAAGAACATCTCAAATTGTTTTCAGCCATTCTTTTGTACCATATGTTTCAGAATTTAAATCTCAGTTTTTTGCATTATTTGCATGTCCTGCAACTTATACACTGAAGCGACTTATTTATGGATTCTCCCCCATATTTATAAACCAACTGAGATATGACTGTTTTCATTCATTCTGGCATTGAAAATATTGAACACTGCCATTTTCAGCCGCTAAATGGCACTCGAGTAGTATGGCATGCCGTTGTGTCATGTAATAGGTAAAAGTAGTTATTAATGACACAATCGGCTTGCCATAAACTGCCACATTCATCCAGCTCGCCTGGAGCAAACGTCAAATCAGAGTCATTTCGCTGCAGCGCATTGGTGAACTGAAATTATTTGACCATTAAAGTACATTTATTAAGTAAAAGTTCAACTGAGACACAACTTTAATATAAAGTCGAGCAAACAAATAAATGTTTTTAAATGTTAATTTTGTTAAATTCTTGTTAAAGTCCTCCCGTGCACGCTCCCGCGGCCGCCATTTGGCAGCCAATCGATTTTTGGACAACAACAACCCCGGCGGGTCAGCGGTGATGCATAATAGAAGTAACTTATACAGTGAAGTGACGTATTTATGTATTTTTCCACTTTTTTTAGACATATTTGAGCTGATGCGACTTATATGGCAGTGCAACGTGTACGGCAGAAAATATGGTAGTTTTGCTGCTGTGCTTCAGATCGTTTCCCTGTTGCACAATTTATTTTCAGCCAACCTGTATTTATCACATAGCTGACAAACTTCAAAATGTCTAAAACCTAAATTATTTGAGCATAGACATTTTTGGGGGGACTCTGCACAGAGCCCGGACCCGTGAGAATAAACAAGCCCAAATAATTAAATCTCCACTACTGTGTGAAGTGTTTGTGTATTTTGATTTGTGTGTCCAACGAAACTGCTGCAGAAGCCATGTAGTTTAGTTTTAAGTTAAAAAAAAAAAAAAAGTAGAAAATGGGCCATTACCATTGTACGGTGCGGTTCAATGAAATAACTCCACATTGGACTCGTCTTGAAAAATAGAACGTCTTGAAAAACTGTTTGGATGCAACTGTTTGAACCAAACCATGTGCCATGAGCTTTATGTGGAGCTTCCATCAAACAAACCAAACTTGTTCATTCTGGCTCGGCCTGCAGATTCTGAGATGTGGCTCTTGTCATTTTTGGAGCTCGGCTCAATTCGACTTTGGGTGAACTTGAAATTGTGTCCACATCTGGCAACAACACAGAATTATAACTGTGAATAATCGTTGCCAATGTTGAGTGAGGAACTTAAAATGTTTGAAGTTGGCCTTATAACTTCTCAGATTGATGGGCAGCAACAGTTGCTTCTCCAATATTGTTGATGCCTTCCCGTCTTGGTGTTGTGTTGGCACACGCAGGAATGTTCCAGATTAGCAAAGTGCCAAAACTTCTACTCATGTAAAGGTGCTCAATCCTGCTGGTTTTCAATTAATGCACCTTATTATATACATACAATGAACTATATGTCCTGAAATGTATTTCACACACTAAAACAAAAACATCTGTTTTTTTTTTTTTTTTGTTTGTTTTCAGAAGTTCACAAACTTTCAGACCATTTCCACTTCTTTTTATTTTTCTGGTCTAGAGCTCTTTCTACAATGCCACTTCAGGAGCAATCAACTGTTTGCAATAACTACAGTTTAGTATCCAGCTGTGTAGTCCTAAAGAGCATTGAGAAGCGTGATATTAGACCCGGAGGTTCAGAGCAAGAGGACTGACAGTCCTGACAACCTTTGAACATCTGTGACCCGTCAGCTGTGACTGACAGATGGCACAAAACAGGCGTCAGCAGTGCAAAATGAAGCACAGAAGGTCAACAGACTGAACCTGCTGTTAGGACCGGAGCGACTGCAGATAACTGCACAAACTGAAAACACTGACAGCTTTAAATGATACTTGGTGAAGCTGTTAGGACAGCGGACACAGATCATTGGACAGCATGATCGCAGTGCTGAAAGTCAACTGAACTGACAGGGACAAGCCCACTTTGCTCAAAGATGTGGAAACACCAAAAGAACAGCGTTATTCCAAATGAAAGCCTGATAATAAAAAACGAAGGCTCACTGAGCCTAAATGAAATGCAAGCTTGAAGAAATATATTTAACTTATACTGACTATTGCAATTTAATATATCTTTGTTTAAATGTACCAAAATAATAAATTTAAAATATCTGTGGTTACTGTACTATTAAGTGTCATTTTTAGCAGCAATTTAGCAAAAAATATTTTCAATGCAACATCACATACGCAATGTAAATATTGCAAAACAACTCCATGGAGACCGAGACTGAATTTCCAATTACATGTATTTGGCAATCAGATATCCACTAACCAAAACGTCCATAGCTGAATTAAAAAAAATGTGGCTAAAATAGTAAAACTAAATGTTAAAGCAACACTAAAGAGGGTTGTAATGACAGTAGAAAGAAGGTTAAAAAGATAATTTATCACAGCAGATATGGCAATAATCAACATCATCACAAATAAATATTATGCAACCCTAATTTTCTCAAGACCTTTAATAGATTAATATTTGACCATTTATGTTTTGCGTTTGTACCGTTTTTTTTTGTTGTTGTTGTTTTACCCATTAACAGTTAATTTTGACCTGACCACATGGAGATGATCAAAAATAACTTTTACATTACTGAACAGTAATGTTGTCATTTTCAATCTTGTTTCACAAATTATATAATAAAGTATCAACAATTAAAAAAAAGGTGCTTCAATGTTTAATTCTCAGTCTGTAAAGTTTCAACCTTTTTGTTACTGTATGTTTTATCTGATGGAAGAGGAAAAAACTTGTTTCACCTCAGCATCAGCTGAGCGTCTTTACAACTGCCCTTCCCATTTTCCTTCTACAAAGCCATGTGCCTGGTTGTTGCTTGTTGCAAGAAAACTGTGCAAAATTAACAGAAGTAGAAACTTCTGCAACAAGAGAAAGGTGGAAGTTAACGGTGCAGAATAAAAAGGCAGGAAAGCAAATGTACATAAAATTCATTCACTGAATTCTGAACAAGGGCAAAATAAAAAAATTAGACCATGCTTGAGTTTAGACAATTCAGGACTACTTCTATGGAAAATTTCTTTTGTTTTGGTCCCAGATGTGTAAAAAGTGTTTAAATAAAGCAAAATGCTGAATGACAGAAAATAATGAATAGCATATTGGGGTATGTAAATAAAAATGGCATATTTGACACAAAGGTACAAAATCATTTCAGTGCATTAAGAGCTCATCTCGTTAAGCTCAAAATTAAATTAGAAAACAACTTTGAAATCGGTCCATTTCTTCCAATTTTCTGGATGAATGTTGAAAAATATATATTTTATTTTTTATTTTTTAATGAAGGCTGTCTCCCTTTTCCTTGCTAACTCATTACGTGTTTTTCAGACCACAAGAGACCACTTCACTGTTCTTCTAACCATCTGAGGTAGTTTGTCTGTTTTGTTTTCACAGCTGCTACTGGAGCCATTTATAGTCCTTTTAACACAGTTCATCAGATCTTTATAAAACCTGTTTCAGAGTAGGCTCATACTTGGCTTAGGACTCTTGATTGACAAACGAGGATGTGATCAGTCCATACACTAACCACTCACATGTTTAAAATGACAGTTGCATTGCTAAGATAGAAACTAAACAACTGGAGTCTGTCCTCTATGACATAACTCTTGAAACAAAGCAGACAGATGTATCACGTCTTGGCTCCAATAACTCCTTGATCAGAAACCTTGAAGCATTCTTTACCTTCTTTAACAAGTACAGCAAAAAAAAACAGCTCTGACTACAAAGTCCTCCATTGTTGTTGCTGTTGTTGGTGAATGTCAGGATATAAGTAATGTGGTCTGAGACTGACCATCAGCCGAGAGTTCCTGTGGTAGAACCAATGCAAACACATAGGTCCTTAAAATCACACTAAAGTTGAACTAACAGTTTGTATATACAGTCCTGGTGGTCCTCACAACTGGTTGACCTTAGCCAACTAAGTAACGGTCATAACTATCAATTTTACAGATACCGAGGTAAAATTTGGGGTGGTAGTAGCTTAAAAGTCCTCAAAACACACTAAGCACTAACAGATTGCACGAGCGCTTTAAAACTCAGGCATGCAGGGTAATGTGCAATGTGTAGTCCTTCAAAGAATGCTAGTACCGTAATTTCCACCATACACGTCGCACCACCTTGTAAGTCGCATCAGTCCAAATATGTCTAATAAAGTGGAAAAAATAAGTCGCATCAGTCCAAATATGTCTAATGAAGTGGAAAAAAAATCCATAAATGTGTTGTGTCGCCTTATACATTGCATCTATTATGCATCACCACTGACAACCCGGAAATGTGGGCCAGCGTTGTGCCAAAAATCGATTGGTGGCCAAATGGCGGCCGCGGGAGCGTGCACGGGAGGACTTTAACAATAATTTAACAAGATTAACACTTAAAAACAATCATTTGTTTGCTCAAAATTGTAGTAAAGGTGTGTCTCAGTCTAACTTTTCCTTAATAAATGCACTTTGATGGTCAAATCAGATGCATTTATTTTTATTTATTTTATTTTATTTACCCTATATTTATACAGGTTAGTCTCACTGAGCCACGAGAACTCATTTTCAAGAGAGACCTGTTAGGGAGCAGATGGTGGGGGTTAAGGGTCTTGCTCAGGGGCCCAGAGTCAGATGCATTTCAAATCAGATGCATTTCAAAAGTATTCGCTTCCTCGTTGCTCTGAATCAGGAAGGAGGAACACTGCACATTTCTTCAAAATTTAACAAGATAAGCACCTAAAACAATTACTGTATTTGTTTGCTCGACGTTATAGTAAAGGTGTGTCTCAGTTGAACTTTTACCTAATAAATGCACTTCAGTGGTCAAATCAGCCTCATTTTGCCAGGGCGGCGCAGCAAAATAAAGCTGATTTGACGGTTGCTCCAGGCGAGCTGGGCAAAGGTGGCAGTATACGGCAAGCAGATTACATCATTAATAGCCAGTTTTACCTATTACAAGTCATAATGGCATGCTACACTACTCGATTGCCATCTAGTGGCTGAAAATGGTAGTGCTCAATATTTTCAGTCAGAATTAATGAAAATGGTCATGTCTCAACCTAAAAGTTGGTTTATAAATATGGGGGGAAGCCATAAATACGTTGCTTCAGTGTATGTCACAGGGCATATAAATTGTGCAAAAAATGTGACTTATAGGCTGAAAAATATGGTAATAGTTTACATGTGTACAAGTTGCCAGCACAGAAAGATTGACAAAAAGTGACAGAATACACATAGGCAGTACAGTAAATATGTAAATGATGGTAAATGGTCTTTCAGCAACTCACATTATCTTAAATTTAAAAGGATTTTTTTTTAAACAAACACACATTTCAACAGATTTATTATCATATGATTGGTAAAAAAGGTATGCTGGCTCCTCCACTCTGCTTTGTTTTTGTAATTTAGGTCTTTCTCAACCCTTCAGTCACAATTTTCAAAGCTCCTTCAAAGGCACAAGATGGATTATACATTTTACAAGCTCCGTATCACTCTTTACAATAACACAAAACACTTCAACGACTTTAAAAGTCAACGTAGCGACCCGCTCACAGTAAAAAGCATCAAAAGAAACGGGGATGGTCTGACTGACAGGATAATGTTGCACCCCAGGCTGGTTTGAGTCATTTTATAACAGTATTGCTGTACTGGTGTCAGGACTCCAGCCTATTAAAAAGAAATTATCCACATGTGCATTTTAACAATTATTCATTCCTAATAACCTGATTCATGCTCTCTGGTAATAACTACCTGCTCGTCACTAACTCTCAGTGCATTTAGCACGGCCTCAGGCAACGCTGTCTCGACAAATTAAGTTTCTGCTTCACAACTACAGTTTCCTCTTCAGCCTGTCCTCCTGCAACTTCGTTCTCCTCGTTTTTATTTTCGCCTGTCTCACCTCTTCCCCATCTCTCATCAGCCACCTCATTCTTTTCTTTCCCTTTCCTCCCTCCTCTTTCCATCTTTCTGCCAGTCATTTTTCTCTGCAGGGTTTCTTCTTGTCACTGCTGACACTTGTTTCACCTGCAGCAATCTCCTGCTGACAGCCTAAGAGCTGATCTGGGCAAACTATTTCTCTTCCATTGTAAACATCCATTACTGACCACCAGCGGAGAGCTGGGTGAGGCGCTGAGGGGATGGAAGATGCCACGAGGTGTTTGCATCGCCGACAAAACAAACCTTGTGCAAGCTTTGACCTCAATTTTGCAACAGGTGAGAGTGATTCAATGCAGCAGGTCGCTTCCATTTCACAAAACTGCAAGCACCATGTTTCCAACGTGGTGGAGGAAGTGAGATAAAGAGGACCCGCATCAATTTAGCCATTTGTCTCTACAATATTAACATTTAACCAGCTTATTTTGTACATCTGCCTCTCTGCCTGGTGTATCAGAAAGAAAAGACTAAAGATCATTCTGTTTAAATTTAATCTGAAGCTCAATTAGGTGACTTGTTGTGCCTTAAAGGAACAGAGGAACTCCACAACAACAAAAAACACATTACTGCTGCACACAAAAGACGGTCTAGGCAAAGGCCACATCACCAGATTCTGCTTCTAGACTTTAACTTTGGGTTTTGTCACGAGTATTAATGCTGTTAGAATCTATCTTTTGGGTGTTTTCACACCTGATAGTCCAGTAGACTCGGTTCAATCGGGAACCAAAATTCAGAACATTTGTTTACATTCTCAGCTGGTGCAGTTCACATTCACACTGCACTGAACCATGTTGAGACAACCTGCCCCCCACCCCTCGCCTGTAGTGGTGCTGCATCAAGAACTACTGAAGGAAACAACACAAAAACCTCTGAAGAAGACACCTTCTGGAAATAAAAACAAAAACGGAGTGGTGTCTAATTTTAGCGTTTTAGGATTTCTGTCTTGTCATTTTTCAACAATGGACTCAGCATGAGTGGAGGATGAGGCAGAAGATCATGGAGAATGTTTTTCACACAAGGCAGCTGAGGCGGCTCCGTATGAGGTAAGAGAAAATGTGCGTTTGTTTGCTCTGCGCTGTAGTCCACTTCCTGCTTTTGGAGCAGTCTTCAGTCCACTTGCATTCACAATGCATTTGAACCGCGCTAAAGTTCACTTCAACCGAACAGAGACCACGGTATTTAGGCGTACCAGAGTTCGATTGCACACTCACACCTCCCCAAACGAACCTGACTTTCCAGGCAAATGGACTAGAGTTTGATTACAGGGCTGGTGTGAATGCAGAGTATGCTTAGTCAAAAGCATACTCTGCTTTATAATCCGTTTATTCTGAATACGAGGACCTATCAATTTCCATTTTCTTTACTCACTTCTCCTTTCCATGTTGCGGGGGAGCTGGTGCCTATCTCCAGTAGTCACTGGAGAGAAGCTTGGGACACCCTGGACAGGTCTCCAGTTCATCACAGGACCATATAGAGACAAAAATAATGTATTCAGGTCTCTCTTGTAAATGAGTCCCCGAGGCTCAGTGGGATTAACCTGTATAAATAAAGGTTGAATTAATTCACTCTCACTTACACCTAGGGACAATTTAGTTACCAATTAACCGAACATGCAAGTTTTTGGCCTGTGGGAGAAAACAGAAGTAGCCAAAGACAACCCATGCAGGAAGAGAACATGCAAACTCCACCCAGAAAGGCCCCCGGCTGGGGTGGGGTGGACCCGTCATCGTCTTGCTCAGCAGCAACAGCTCTAACCGCCACACTGTCATGCTGCAGTGAGGACGCACTCAGCCACAGCTGCCAAAGTAAATCATTTTGTCAGGGGCCCTTTTGAATTATAATGTTGGTATGTAAAATGTAACTGTTTGTATTGATGTGTTTTTTTTGGGGGGGTTTGTCTTTATGTGTTTTGAGTTGTTTCAGTATGTTTCTGTATGTTATTTATGCAAAAATGAATCTTTTCAACATACAAGACATTTATAGTCATTCTGTTTTCCTGTTGGTTTCTGTTTTTGTAGTTGTTTGTTTCGTTTTCCATGCTCCTGCTCATAATTTCCCTCAGCTACTCTGTCTTGCCTTGTCGCACACCTATTTGTAATCAACTCACCTGCTTCCACTTGTCAATCATCTCACCCCAGAAGATCCAAGCTCCTGGGTGTTACCCATTCTGTTAGATGCTCACATATAAATATGTTTGGTCCTGGTTTGTTTGGATTTCAACTTGCTTGTCTGAACTGTTGAGTCCAGCAACTACCAAACTACTTACAAACCATTACATGAAGTCTAATCTAACCCTGAAAGTGGTTTTAACATTTATTTTCTATAACTCATTATTTATTGTTGTATATTAGATTAGGTCAAATTTTGCTCATCCCTTGGGAGGAGGCCTTCAGGGGGGGGAAAAAAAGTATAAATATGCGAATCATAATGACACAGTATTAAGATTTTCCGAACACGTTTGTATATTTGTATCTGCATCAATCTTTTTTTTTTTGGTAGGATTTCTATTTCAAAGTGCTGTACATTAAAAATGGAATCGTACAAGATGAGCGCAATTTCTTGTAAGCCTGTCACTATTACAAATTAGGCTGGGCAATTAATTGTCTCTGAAATTATTGCAATAAACGATAATATTGTTTGAAATATGACAATAATTAGAAATTATTGTCATATTTCAAAAGAAATGTTGGTTAATTTTTGTATGTAGAACCTTATTTCGACCACCAGATGGCAGTATAAGACTGTTTGAACAGAAGGATGGATAGTGAGGGAGCGAGCAGCGTGTCTCTTTAAGAAAAATGAGAGGGAGGCATCATGACATGACATGGGCTGTCTCTCGTTCCTGTTTTTCACTTCGCAAAATGGCGGACGCTTGGTGTGATTTGAGCTCTTTAGTATAACATTTTCCACACAAAGCTTTTAATTAAAAAAAAAAATCAGAAAACAAGTTCTCAGCTTATTTTTGCAGAGAAAAACTACTTTTTAGACGAAGGCACGTGTTTCAATGAAAACATTCACTCATTCATTCTCTCATTCATTCATTCTTTCACACACTAAGCAGCAGATCAGAGTCAGTTCATGGTGGAGCCTTTGACTTCTGTCACATTTGAGGTAATGTAAGATTCTTTGCAGCAAATTAAAAAAAACAAACAGCAATTCTTAAAATGTCTGCACCTCGTGTGTGTAGTCACTCGGGTGCATTCAACTTCATCTAGGCTCACGTTGACACTGATTTGAAATTTAACGACTCATGAAACAATTCAACAGTTTCACTGTCTGCACCAACCCAGCAGCTTCCATCAAAACGTCACACATCATGCGTTCATTCAGGAGTTTGACCTTCAGTTAAAAGGTTGCTTTTGCTCCAAGGAAGCATCTGAATGAATCCACCTGTTGCTCCTGCAGAGGACCAGCTTGTTTAGTCCACTTGCTTTATAAATGGTTGCCTGCAGGAGTTGAACTGCAGAGTGTGGGATTAATGGGACACTAATGACTCAGAGTGATTCTTTTCGTGCTTCAGTAGCTGCAGGTTCAAAGAGCTAAAGAATGATTTCTGCTTTGGTCTTTTAGTTTCATTCTTTTCCCTCTCCATCCAATAACTGAACAACTTCTAGTTTTCCTAAAGGTGTTAAATATCAGCAGAGATGCAGCCAGTCATTTATTTATAAGTACGCTCAGTTATATTCAGCCAAAATTAACTTACTGCTTATTATTACCTATTTTTATCGAGGCAGACTTCATTAATACTCTGCCCTGCTCAAAGAAAAACATCACACTGTGCCATCTGTTTTTATTGTATGATGAATAAATATAGAAATGAAAACTGACTGTTGTGTTAAAAGACCACCGTTAACAGAATACATATTCAACAAATGCTGTTTGGTGAAGAATGACCTCTAACAAACTCCAACTATAAAAGGTAGAAGTTGATTTAAACAAAGAACAATTTGTAAAGCACTAACTTGACTTTTCTTAGCTCTTTAGGGCTCTTCATTTCACAGAGAAGTTTGTTGGTTATCATTAATTGTAATATTTACAAACCTGCCTTTAAAGAAAAGATAAAGTGATCTAAATTTATCAGAAAAACAAAATGTCTGCTTTTGATCCATTACTAATGAAATATGCAAAAATCACTAACGAGCCAATAAACAAAGCACTTCATCGACCACTAAGTAGGACTGGACGATATGGCCAAAACGTTTATCACCATATATTTCTTAATTTCGTTCGATAACGATAAAATTACAATATCAATATAAACAATATAAAAGCATTAGAAAACTGTAAAAACTGTATAAATACATTAATGTTCATCTTTTATTTGTACTTAGCCGTCAAATAAATTTGAAACCACCGTCAAATAAACATAAAAGTCTCAACTTTGTCAAAATTAAAAGTTTGAACTTTAAACAACCTAATGTTTGCTGCATGTGTTTCTCTTTTGATACGGCTGGGGGGGCTTCAGGGACACGTTGGCTCAAACTTTTATTGTGCTTCATATTCTGAATCTCAGCAGATTCTATTGAGTGGAAACTCTTCAGATGGAGTTGGAACGACTCTCCGGCACATTTTGCAGCACATTTAGACAGCCGAACCTCTTCCACACTGCCGAATTAGTCTTTCCTCTCTTGTCAATTATGTCATCTGCTTTCTTTTTGCTTGTGGAAGCTTGTTCAGTCACATTCTGACGGTCAGGGGCACTCATTTTGAAGCGAACCACCACGGACTCCTTCAAGCACCACACACTTATGTGGTTGTGTTGCGGCTTTTTCTGTTCGGGTTGAAACTGAAGCAGTCGCTTTGACCCGAACAGAAAAAGATGTGTCAGTGAAACGCTGTAATCATATTGCAATGTATATTGAAATATTGAAAATGTGGTTAAAACTCATATCACCGTTACTGAATAAAATTATATCGTGATATACTGTATATTGATATCAAATTATTGTCCAGCCCTACCACTAAGTCACTTTTTATTTATGAACGGCAACTGTGTCCATCTCTGTATAACATTTAGGGCTACATTTGCTATTGAGAATCATTGTTAAAGTTTGTTTGATTGCTATAATCTTTTCAGCACACTTCACCCACGTGGGGTTTTGCAACCAACAGTAAGAGCCCAACCACAACCTTCTTAACTACTGGGTAAAACGGATTGATTTAATGAGAAGTCCATTGTCTGAATGGCCAGCATAGGATGGTGGGTTGCTGCGATCAAACCCTTCCTCCCATCATCAGAACTTGATTGACTCAGTCACATCACTTTGCTCAGTCAGCTGGACTCGCTCTGCCCCGTGTTATTATCACCCATTTGACACAGTCTGAGAGTCTCATCTGAAATGTGAATGAGAAGCTAAAAATAAAGAGATCACAGCGAGCTGAAACCCTGTACCTGAAGGGATTTGCAACGCCTCGATTCCCATCAACGTCCTCATCAAGCGTTGCTAACACACAACAATTATCTCATTTAAGGCCACTTTGCTTCCTTCCATCTTTGGGCTTGTCTGAAAGGTGCTGAAAATGTAAAATACCCAGTACGATTGCAGGTTTATAGGAACGGTTTGGCACCAAGACCAGACCTGCTGTTGATGTGTTCATGCTTTACTGATGCAGCCAATCAAAATGCAAAGATTCCTCATGTGTTTAGCATTGTATCGTTTATTCACGTGGGATTTAGTTCTCCAGAAATGAGGGGGTAGATCTGAACCGTTTCAGATCTTTGATGAATCACATCAGAAATCAGAACATTCAACAACCTCTTTAGCCCTAAATTGATTTAATATGAGCAAATCTGTGCGCATAAAATCCACTTCTTTTATTTTAGTCCTTTTAAAAAAGGTATGACTAATGACAAAATAACTCAAGGAAAGCTTGTTAACAATTTGAAGCTATTTTGACTTTACTTGTTACTAAACAAGAATAAAAAAACAAGTACTATTTTAAAATAAATTAAAAAAAACTTAACTGGAAGGTTTGTCTGGGTGTTATATCAATAGAACACCACATATTTATATGTAACATCTTCCTTTACATTATGCTTGTAATTACAAAGTTGTACTGATAAATGTACACCAATAAGAAGTATTTTTAGGGGCAGCTGTGGCTGAGTGGTTAGAGCAGTTGTCCTCCAATGGGATAGTTGGGGGTTCGATTCCACCAGCAGTCAAAGGGTTTTGTGTTCCTGGGCAAGACACCGAACCCCTCATTGCCTCCGATGTGTGTTCCATCGGTGTATGAATATGACAAAGCACTTAATATTCTTTGTATGCATATAGTAGAGTGCTGTATGAATATGTGTGTGGAGGTAAATGAGGGCACAGATTGTGTTGTAAAGAGCTTTGAGTATCTTGACAAGATAGAGTGGTGATATACAAGTACAGTCCATTTACCGTTTATCGGTCCAGTCTTTCTTGATAAGACCCTAAACTGTAAGTGTTCTGTTTCCAAAAATGCAAAAGTGGCTGATTTGCATGAACTTTTCACAAATATATTTTAAAATTGTATAATTGTTGTGAAAAAAGCAACATATTTTTTGGCCTACAAGTCGTGTTTTTTGTGTGTGCATAATTTACATACCCTGCGACTTATAGGCCAGAGTGACGTATTTTTGGAAACCCCCCCCCCCCCCC
>JARVGS010001968.1:32796866-32814341 GCA_031762315.1 Hypsolebias antenori | reverse complement strand
AGACACGGAATGCTGGTGAAGATTCTCAGTCATCTAGGACATGAAAATAAAAAATGTTCAATACAAAAACAACTGGACTTTATTTGTAATTGAAGACGTTTCGCTCCTCATCCAAGGACCTTTCTCAATTCAAAGAGCAGAGTGTGGAGTTCAGGTTTTAAAGGCTGAGATAAGACACACACATGCCTATGTAGATTGACAAATCACACCTCACACCTTAACAGTAGGTGTTTCTTAGACACAGAAGGACAGGGTGTTTGTTTCACAGAAAAGGACATGGTAAAAAATGTATTGTCTGGCAACCCTCGAGACCATGGGACCTTTTTCATCTCTTGGGTCAGAGCGGAACCAAGCTGCTGCTGTTCTGCAGAGCCTGTTAGGTACAAGTTGGTATCTTCATGGACGGACCTGAGAGCCGCCGTCTGGAGTCACAGGCTGGGCTGGTGAGCCAACCTCGGAGCTGCTGTGACCAGAGGGGGCCGAACGCTGTGCACGGACCGAAGAGCTGCCGACAGGTACCACGAGCTAAGATAGTGCGCCGACCTTGGAGCTGCTGCAACCGGAGGAGGCCAAGCACCATGCAAGGACCGGGGTACCGCCGTCTGGAGCCACGAGCCAGGCTAGCATTGGAGCTGCCGCGACCGGAGGAGGCCGGGCACCGTGTGCGAACCGGAGGACCGCCGTCTAAGCCAGGCTTGTGAGCCGACCTCTTCGGATCATCGGATCTGATTGCTGCGGGCTGCTGAGACCGTGAGTTCTGGTCTGATAACATCTGATCTGGGCACTGGGCCACAGCTACCATCATTAGGCCTGTGAGCCTCGTGGAAGGGCCACGTGGTTCGGCTAACAAACCACCAACCAGAGACCTGCTACCACCACACCACAAGTACTCTAAGTAATGATGAAAAAAGTGGACAAAAGAAACAAGAGTCAATGGAAGATAATTCAACAGATATGGAAGAAATTTAAAAAAAAAATCATTAAACTATATGAGTGCTGAACTGGCAAAATTATCATCAAAATAGGATCTCCTGACCAGACTGATAGAGGAAGTGAAACAACTGAGATATCTGCTAAGTACAAAGTAGCAAAGACAATAAAATAGCTGAACTGGAACAAAAAGTAGATGACTTAGAACAATACATAAAACGAGACAACTTGGTGATCACTGGACTGGAAGTTAAGTGCCTGCAGGAGTTATTGCTGGTGCTAACACGACAGAGGATGCGCCACAGAAAGAACTACAGACTCTGGAGGAGCAAGTAGTGACCTTTTTACAGGACAAGGACATTGACATAAAACATGAGGACATTACGATCTGTCACACCCTGCCCAGTAAATCAGAAAAATTCAAACCATCAATAGTTGTCAGGTTCATTAACAGGAAGTCAAGAAACAAGGTAATAATGCAAACAAAAAAACTGAAGGGAACTGATTACATTCCCACAAAACACAAAACCTCAGCTTCATCACCCCAAAACAAATGTTTTCGGATTTTCTCCACTTTTTAGCATGGGTTTGGTTTTTTTCTGTTCTGCTAGTGCAAAACCTCAAAACTTAAATCCAGTCAGTATAATAAAGTTTTGTGAAAATGATTTTTAAGAGCTTGAAGGTACCACAGATGGTCACACAAAATGTTGTAACATGATTATTCTTGACTGTATAGAAGCATCAGTTCATTTATGTTTGGGATTATACAATGTTCAAACTTTTCTTAATCTCAAATTCAAATTATACTTTCATCCAGTCCACTGGAGGGTTTCAATTTTGACTTTTTATTTTCCGAGGGAAGTGGAACAGACTTCTAACAGGTTCATTTGTACAAGAACAAAGGCACTCCAGATTGAAAAGGAAGAAAGGAAGAAAGTGGACCAAAAAGGCTTTTGAATCAGTGATCGATGAGGTGGCTTTATTTCACTTCAAAGCTTCTGAGAGTCACTTGGGCTCAGTTTTGACCCTCTCCACTCTTTCTGTGGCTGAAGTTGAACACGTGACGTGCCTCAGCTCCCACTGGAACCCTACCCCTGCTGCTGCAAACAAAAACATAAAAACAATGCAACTTTTGTCTTTTTTTCAGTCTGGCGCAACACATCACTGGCTATTTTCTCCCATTCCCGAAATTTTACGCCTTAAAAAAAAATCCTTTGGCATGCAGTTTTATTGGCTAACTTGTTTTGTACCCAGGATCCAGTGATCCCCAAGTAAAAGAATTTGGGATTTTATCCCCCCACTTTACTTTCTTTTGTGCAGACATGCGTGAAGTGAATATCTATGCCTGTTTGTATCAGACTTTCATGTAAATGCAGCATTTCAGCTGTGTGGTTTTAGATTTGTCTTTTTTGACTGGCACATTTTGACTTAACCGTGCAGATACTAATTTGATCAAGAAATCTAACCCAGGTTTTATGAGTAAAGGTTTTGTATTTAATGACTTGAGAAAAGGGTTAAAAAAAGTTTCTTCAGATCACAGACCCATCCATCCACCATTCAGCCATCCAGTCTCTTCTGCTTATTCCAAAGTCAGGTCATGGGGGCAGCAGCTTGATCAAGGAGGCCCAGACATCTCTTTCCACAGCCACCTCTTTGCAGCTCTTCTGGGAGGACTCCAAGGCATTCCCAAACCAACCGTCACTACCCAGAGTTCATAGCAATAGGTGAGTAGGAACATAGACTGACCGGTACAGACAGCCTCATCTTACAGCTCCGCTCCCTCTTCACAACAATGGACCAGCAGAGTCTGCACTGCTGTGGACACCACAACAATCCATCTGTCAATCTCATGCTCTATTCTTCCCTCACTCGTGAACAAAACTCCAAGACACTTGAACTCCTCCACTTGAGGCAGAACCTCACCCTCGAGCTGAAGAGAGCAATCCACCCTTTTCTGACTGAGGACCATGGCTTCAGATTTGGAGGTGTTGATTCTCATCCCAGCTGTTTGAGCTGATCCAGTGATCCACAGCCAGGGCGGAACCTGCATTGTTCCTCCTGGATCTGAGGTTCGACCAGCCATCTGATTCGCTTATCTAGTACACCTGAATAGACCTTACCAGGGAGGTTAAAGAGAGTGATGCCCCTACAATTGGAGTACACCTTCTGGTCCCCCTTTTTGAAGAGGGGAACCACCACCCCAGTGTGCCAATCCGGTGACACTGCCCCTGATGTCCATGCGATGTTGAAAGGCATATCGACAAAGACACCCCCAACCATGGAGCTTTTTAACTACCTCAGCAACCTCAGACACAGTTGTGGACAGACCAACTCCTAAGTCCCGTGACTCATCTTCCTGCATCAAAGACGTGCCATGGGATTAAGAAGTTCTTAGAAGTAGTCCTTTCAACTCTCAACAACATCATTGATTGAGGTCAACAGCACCTCACCTTCAATGAAAACATTTAGTCTTTAGACTCTAAACCAAGAGTCTTTATCCAAAACCTCACCAAACTCCTCCCACATCCGAGCTTTTGCTTTAGCAACAGCAAAGGCTGTGAACCGCTTGGCCCTCTCCTCAGCTGCCTCCAGAGTCCCACCAGCCAACAAGGCTAGATGGGACTCCTTCTTCAGCTTGACAGCCTCTCTAACCTGAGGTGTCCACCACAGAGTTCAAGGATGGCCACCACAAGAGGCAACAACAACCTTACAGCCACAGTTCAAGACCTCTACAGTACCTCAACAACTGAGGTGAGGAACATGGCCCATTCGGACTCAATGCCCCCCACCTCAGCAGAGATGTGGTTAAAGCTCTCCTGGAGGTGAGAGTTGAAGATCTTTCTGACAAATTCTTCTGCCAGGCTTTCTCAGCAAACCCTCATTACACAGTTGAGTCCACCAGGTCTGTCCGGCGTCTTGCCCCACCATAAAAAAAAATAAAAAAAAAAAAAAAATCCCATAAATAACTAAAGATAACTTTATGGAACAAACAATCCAATGACTTGTCTTTTAAAAGAGCAGTATTTATTTATATTCAAGACTGTATTTTCTTGTGTAAGTACATTGGCAATTTTATAAATATTTTTAAACACAATTTGAAGTTCTGATATAGAAATAATGCAAGTTGGGGAGATTTAAAGTATGAAACAAAAATCAATAACAAGAAGAAGAAAATATGAAATTACATTCTTTTTTTTTTTTGTATAAGACTGCTTTGTATTATTGTTTGTTTCATCTGTGTGCACATGTTACACCATTTTCAAAAGTCAGGGGATTTTGCCTTTTAAGGAACTTTTAAAGCCAATAAAGTTAAATTAAAACCTTACAGAGGTATTTCATTCAGAGGATGTTTGTAGCTTCTTTTATGTGAGGTGATTCACCTACTTTTACAGCTACCAGTCAGGGACCTGTGGGTTTTATTAGTCTAGAAAAGATTCCTTCAAGCAAAGAATTCAGGTAAATCTAACTGAATCATTAGCAATGTTCTGCTTATTAGTAACACCATACTGAAGTGTTAACCAATTGAGCAATACTTTTTCTATTTTGTAAAAGGAGTATCAGGCAATTTGAATAAAATGTGCAATAAAATGTATTGGAGTAACATTTTTTGATGTTAGTATTCCGTAAACTATAGATTATACACTGTTCTTTCAGTTTTGAAAGGTTTTCTATTATTCTGTGAATTATTAAAATAAATATTTAATCTTCAGTTCATCAGAATATTTTGTTCATAAGAGGGTTTAATCCCTTTTTAATGCAATTTCACAATGAAAAGATGTAACAAAACAAAATAATTTCCCTTGACTGCAAACCAGAGTAGTCTGCAACACAAATCATTTACTCCTATTCCAATAAGTAGAGAAGCGAATGAATATTTTAATAAAAAGCTACAATTGATGCATGTATCAAGCACAATGTCAAACTTGTATCCCCTTGATGTCACAGCTGTAGGACGTAGGACTCAAGGATGCAGACTGATAAAACTAATGATGACAGCGACAATGACAAACAATAATAATCATCATCATCATCAAAAACATTATTTTAACAACAAAAACAGTTTTTACCAAAACTAAAGATCAGACACAGTTAGAGGCACGACGAGACCAGTGGTAGTGTGTGAACACACAAGGCTTAAGTGACAATAAATGAGAACTGAAGCAATTTAAAAAAAGCTTTGATTAATGAGGTAAGTGGCTTCAACTGTGACAGGTAAAGCTAGGTGAAGGTATAGATGGGCAGGCTGACTGGAAGGGGAAGTGGCTGATGGCATCGAGGAACACAGGAGCAAAAACTGCACACGGGTACAAAACAATAAACCAAAGACACAGAAAGACCTCAAAACAACAAAACAAACTGTCACAAAACCACCAAAAGCACAATCGTGACACGCACTTTGGAGCTCATTTTTAATTTTTATTTATTTTATTTTATTCATTACAGATTTAAAACATAAAAAAACAATTTACAGAACCACATGATAAGAGTAAACGGTACATAAAATGAAAGGTAGCAGAAGAAGAAAAAATCGTATCATATCTGCCCCTTCTTTAAAACAAAATTTAACTCAGTCAATTCAAACAACAATCATCCATGAATAATATAACATAACAAATCACTAATCACAATTTTCTATACGTATAGTACATTTGAGACAAACTAATTTAAATTTATATGTATCTTTTCAAAAATTTAGTCTTAATAATTTTCTTTAACATAGCCATTGACTTTACTATTTTAACATCATTTTCTAAACCATTCCACAGACCTATTCCCTGAATTAAAGTAGACAGACCCTTCAAACTAGTCCTGTACTGTGGCTTTACAAAGATGTTCTCCAAGTTAGTTGGCTGTGACAGCCATCTTGAATTAGACTGACTCCAAAATTTAAACAATTTTAAATGTTCATCTAATGATTACTTTATGAAAGCTTCACTAAAATCCACCCTGTGGTTGTAGATATTTTGCTAACAAACAGTTGACTCCATTAGTTAATGACAGAGTAAACAAAGGCTCGTGAGATCAGTTTATGATCGGTGTATAGATTGGGGTAAAATCTCAGTTATTACAATGCACGATATTATCGGCATGTATCGTATCGGACGATATTAGCGATAAAGTTAAATATCGGACATCGACCATTCCATCAAAAAACCTCACCGATATAAAAGGCTTCTGTTTTAAGTTAATTTGTAATTTAAGAAACTGTCAGGTTTATCTATTAATGCACTACTACTTATGCACTTTTCACTTGTCATTTGTGAACAGGTTGTTTAGATTTGTGAAAAATTACAAATTTGCACCGTTTGAGTGTTTTCATTGTTTTAAAGAGAGTAAATGTCATGAATGAAGTTGACATTAAACATAATCCAAGTTGAAGTGTTACATTGTTTTCAGCCACTTTCTGACATCTGCATTTGGTAGCAGGCCAGTTTGACAAAGACCATGCAGAATAATGTAGTATTTTAATTTCACAGCAGAGAAAGTGATGTAGTCTCTGTAAGTAGGTCTAGGAAAAAAATATTGGTATTGGTATTGGTTATCGGCCAAATAACTTATCATATCGGCATATCAGTTATGGCCCAAAAATCCAATATCGTGCATCCCTAGTTGTTACCACACCAAATTCCAACTCAATATGTGAAACTTGTTGATGCCAATCCAATGATGACTTTCTGGAAGTTTCTTTACAATCCGTTCAGTGACTCATGAGATGTTTTGCTAATGGTACAGACAAACAAATGCAACAATAATAAATTCAGGATGCAACGTTTCAGTTCATATCAAAAGTAATAAGACATTCCAGGTTAAAAAAAAAAGTTTGGGACATGATAGATGAAGAACATGTTAAAATCTTCAGTAAATATTGCCAGAGCAAATGGATGCAGTAAATGGTTGGGATTTTCTTGGGACTGGAGTTCTGAACAGACCCCTAAAGCGTTTGTTGGTTTGAAAACCACCAGTAATGGCTGTGACCTCCTCAAGAGCTGCAAAGAACTGAGTTTATATTATTTAAAAGTGTCTTTATCTGTCCTGTGGTGGATAAAATTATCCTGATATCTAAAAACTTTAAATATACAAAATATCACTGATGTCACATGAACATTTCTAATCAGTGTCTAGACACAAATAGAAAACTAGTTAACGGTTTTAAATAAACTTTTTTTTTTTGTCTCAAACATGCCCATTTCCCACCAGGAATCTTCGACAACAAGAAAAAACTTGTATAATACATTGTCTTTATGGTTGAACACTTTGAAATATCAGCATTTTCCCAAAGTCTAAATACCAGTACTTAACACCATTATGTGATTAAACTGGCGCCAAAACAGGCGTCAAGTCTTTCTGTGATTGCTTTTAGGTTTAGAGTCTATTTATACACAACTGCTGTCATTAAAATGTGTAAAATGCTGCAAAGCAAATAATATGATTTCTGTCAAATAAATAGATTTTTCATAGCCATAATGTCATTTAAAATTAATTTCCATTGTGTACAAAATGTAATTTTAGCTGTTTAATGTTACAAACTCTGACTAAAAAGCCAATCTGAAGAAGAAAGGAAACTAATGCACAAATAATTTCCATCATAGCTGCACAAAAATATTTGTTAGAAGAATGTCTGCTGACACACAAATCCAGACTGGTTGTACTCAAATCTAGAACAATTTGATGGTTTTGACCTTCAATCTGCCATTTGGGTAGAACAAAGAATGGTTGAGGAAGAAAGGAGCACCATTGTGGACTGGACTGCTTTGAGAACTAAAATAGACCATGTTCGCCTTCTGATAACATTTTACTCAAAACACTCAGTCAGTGACTACCTCAGTGTCCCAGTACTGATGATGACGATGATAGCAAACCCAAAAAGTCAAATGTAAAAACAAAGGAGGCTTTTTTAGTAAATTAAACTAAGTGTATTATTTTCAGATAATCCTGTAAATTGTACAGTGTGGTAAAATGCAAATATATTTTTATTACCTAATAATAGCTAAAATGAAAGCATATTTTATTGCCCAATAATAGCTAAAATGAAAGCATATTTTTATTACCTAATAGCTAAAGTCTGATTTTAGTACAGCAGGAGCTTACAATCTGAAGAACTAAACTTGGCCGTAAAGGACAACAAAAGCTGAATTGATGTTTCCAAATATAAGTGAGTGGAAAATTTTACTTAATGCAATAAATACCCCCCAAAAAAATAAAAATGAAAGAAGTTTTATAATCACAACAAATAAATTAACCTGGTAAACAGTTTACTAGAAAAGTCTCCAAATGATATAAAACACAATAAATACAATAGCTTAGAAGCAGATATTTTTAAAACGAATTGTTGATAAAATAGTAAATCAGTTTGCCGTTTTGTCTAAAACTACAGTGGTAATAAATATCGGCACAACCGATATGTCGGTAGGACCGGTATAGGCGTTTGAGGACGTATCGGTGATGACTGGCCCATTATGCACAGATATAAACACTTCTCTTTGTTATCCCTAAAACACTGGAACCAGCCATGTCCTTACTTGCAAATGCCATATTTGTACAATACATCCAGCAGAGGGCGCATGTGGACTACTTCAAGTCAGTGCCGTTCACTTTAACTTTCACTTTCAGCACAGACGAAGCAGGGAGCAATATTGTGTAGTATATATTACGGAACAGAGCATGGTAAGTTTATTTAACTGATCTGTAAAATAAAGTAAAAAGAACAATAAATTATCTTCAATCCTCCAACCTGCTTCTCATTAGCTATGTGCCTCTGAAGTTACCAAGCTAATATTTAGATAACTTAGCATAGGCTACTGTTTAGTGTTTAACATATATCTTAGATCTTTTAGCGTACTGTTTAGCGTTTGTTTAGAGTATATCTTAGATCCTTATACCTGTATACTGTTTCTTTTTATACTTTATATTTTTGCTATATTCGGATGTAACTGGGACCTTGGGTACACAATTTTGTTCCACCTCATGTACATGTGATGCAAATGTAAAACTTTATCCAGAATAAATCTAACGTAGAGGTAAAATATATCAATGTTAGTAACGTTAGCTTTATCGTCCTTAATGAAATGCATTGTCTGTCTGAAATCTGTACTTTGCAAATCGCTGCTGAAATCAATACTAATTAGGCCTTCACCATATTGACTGTTTAAATAATGAACAGGGAAGGGCATTTCTTTGTTCAATTTATATTTTTGTAGCGCACTTGATAACTTTATGGTGAATAGTGTAGGATAGAAATTGTGAACGCACGTTAGGAAGACTGTTTCAATACTTCAAGTGTTAAAACAGGTTTAAAAGCAGCTGATTAGATTCTTGGGAGAGGACAAAGCTCAAAAATTTTCAGCCAGTATATCAGTTATCTCCATTAGCCTTCCCTGCCCAATATCAGTATTGGCACCAGCCAAAATTTCCAAATCAGTCAGACTTTTTTCTTAGTTCAAATCTTACATCTTATTACAGTTTGTTTCTTTTACTTTTTTTGTTGGATGCAACTGGGACCCTGTGTACATAATCTCATTTCATCACATGTGTGGTGCGAATGACAATAAAGAATCTCTGACTCTGACTTTAGTAAAAATAGTGTAAGCAATTCTGACACAGGCTCAAAACATGTAGCTGGTTCTTAAGACCAAATTTGTCTCCAATTTTCTACACAACAGGCCACAAAAAGCAGGTTTTACTGCTTGTTTTGTTAAAACAGAATGTTTTGCTGGGATAGCATGTATCCTGCTTCTCATGCGGGTGTTATGCTGAGCTGTTCCCTACAAAACTCGCCTAGTTCCCTGACTGTTATTTGATGGCAAAAAGGGGAAATTAATGAATAGACACGTTGACATCATGTTACTGACGACTGAGTTAAATAAAAACGTGCAAAAACGTACCTGAAGAAGTTCAGCGGAAGAGCTGCTCAGTTCGTCTCCAGACTCAGAGTCGTTGGTGCGTCGCTCTTCCCCAGCAGAGTCACAGAGTTGGGTGCTGTCCACGTCCAGAGGAGCTCTCACAATATCAGGGGATCGGGCTCGACTTCGAGGAAGTGTGCTGAAGCCCTCTTTGTGAGGAGCCAGGGGGCCACCAGCTGGGACAAGGATTTCAGGCTGAGGTCGGTCACGTTCTGTCGGGGTGGTGGGGACGTGATGGTTACTGTTCCTGCGGGATATCGGCGGACTGAAGTTGCCTGATGTGGCAGTGTGTGCAGGAGAACGCCGAGATTTGGATTTTTGTCTGTTAAGATTTTCAGCAGGTCCCAGCTCCAAACCGGCTGGATTTTTAGCACCACTTTTAGGATGTGCGTTTCCAGAATGTGTGATAGGTTTAGGAGGTGGCATGAGGGCTTTACGGACTTCTCTGACATACTGAGCAGGTACATAAAAAGGTTTAGATGCTTCATCTTTCCTCACTTGCCACCAGTCCTCGTTCGTTTTCTTGACTAGCATGTAGCATTCCCCCTCCCGGATGCTAATGAGGCGGTCCTTGGACTTGTACTCATAGTCGTACTCCACTTCTATGTAGATCTCGCCCGGGGCAATAGGCAAGTCTGCCATGACGCCTCCAACCGTCCTCAAGGCAGCTCAGCACAGCAGCGGAACGTTTATTACCATGGCTGAAGAGCAGAACTGGGGACAAAACGAGCAAAGCTTCAAGTCAGTAAGACGGTTCGAAAAATTAAAATGACTTTCAGATTGAATGTATGTGGAAATCTTCACTAAAGTCAAAATCATTTAAAAAAAATTGACAAAACTAAGATGAACTTTGAGTCAGCAAAATAAAATACAGATGGGAAAAATACAAGATTGTTTTAATTTACCGGTACTCACTCAAATACCCTTTTAATAAAATCTGCACTGAAATCTGAAGGAATTTGAACAACTAAATTGCTTTAATACACCAATTTTCCTGAGATGTTTTGGTAAACAGTCATCTGTTGGTCAAGCCCAAAAATCCAAAATTGTCTATGTTTGATGTTTCTTCTAAGATGGACAATAAACAAAGACTCCAGGAAGTTGTACAGGTTTTTTTTTTTCTGGCATTCTTGATTTATTAAATAATTCCATCAGCATTGTAGATGGTGTTCTTGAGGCAACAGACAAAAAGAGTACCACCTGAGGCAACAGACAAAAAGAGTACCACCTGGTAAAAATTTCAAGTAAACAACACATCTTATGGTTCACTGATGACTTCCCTGGACTTCACAATAGCAGACTTTCTTTGTTTATGGACAGTAGATGGCCTAATTTAACGGGCGGGGACCACACCACCTTAAAAGTGAATCTCCTTAACTGAGCACCTGAATCCAAACAGTTTTCATAAAGTTCCTGTACTTTTCCTTGGACATAACTATTCACTATTTTATTCACTAAAAACACAGAACTGTTTGAGATGTTTGTTCATATGAACTGTTTGTCTGTGACTGAAGATCACAACACAAGAGAAGAAGTCCAAATTTCTGCTAATTTCAGTGGATTTATAAACTTTCTTAAACCTCCACATCAACAATAAGTAAAGATTATGTCCCATCTATTTCACTGCACACATTCTCCATTAAACTTTGTCTTTTATGTCTTTACTGGTTATTTTTTATTTATTATAGCAACTTTTTGTAATATTATTAAGTGTTCTGTTTTCTTTCATAGACAGGGTAACAATACATATTACAACCTGATACATTCCCTGTGAGTAGAAGGTAAGTACCAGGTAAATACCCAGTAGGTACCTGGTAAGTACCAAACTTTATACTCCGTGAGTACCGGATACCTACCCTTTAATAGAAGGTAATACCTTGTAAGTACCTGTACTTAGTAAATATCACATTATGTACCTACCATGTCAGAACTAGGAACAAACCTTGAAAGTACCAATTACATAGTAAGTAAGTACCAAGTAAGTACCAGAGAAGTACCAAACACCTATCTTGTAAGTTTAAGGTATGTACCCAATAAGTGCCCGATGACAACCCTGTAAGTGCCAAGCATGTTCCTGTTCAGTATCCAGGAAATACTAGGAAAATAAATTGTAGGTACTTAGTAATTACCATATATGTAACCCTGTAAGTACCCAGTAAATTCCAAGTGTATACCCTGCAAAAATTACCAGAAAAGTGCTCTGTAAGTATTCAATAAGTACTGGCCCATAACATGTAAAAAAAAACCTGTAAGTACAAGGCACGCATCCATTAATATACACTGCAAGTACCCAAAAAGTACCAGGCACTATCCAATAAGAACCAGGCACATACCCTGTTAGTACTCTGAAAGTACCCAGAATGTACATGTATCTTGCAAGTCCTCTGTAAGTGCCAGGTACATAACAAGCTATAACAAGTAATGACATTTCTCCAGGAAAAATGAAAGTAAACTCTGGCTGGGTTTCGCTGTTGACTTGAAGAAATTCAAATTTAATCATCAAAATAATCCCATTTGTTAATAAGTCAGTAAATTAACCAAAGGCAGAACAATTCCAAAATCTGCAATGTCTCCTAAAAACCTGCTAAAATGAAGCATTAAGATGAAAATCTTAACGTAAAGATAACCCATAAAATAAAAAACCCATCCCTCTCATCAGCTCTTATGCAACACATAATAACATTAGACACAAGTGATTGTTTCTTTTAAAGCCTAATACAGTACTTTGAATCCAATCAGGACAAAGAAATAAGATTTTTCTTTAAACTGAGAAGATTTAATCCTCTCCGGAGGATGAAGGCAGAAACTCGGAGCAGAGATTAGCAGAACAGGGTGAGAGGGGGAGGCAGAAATGTGAGTTACGCTTTCTTTTTCTGGTTATTCCATCGTTTTTATTCCTCTGACCAACGAACAACAGCTGCTGCTGGAAGACGTGCCGAGTCATTCCCACAGTTTTCAGCTGGTCACATGTGTACACACACACTCCCTTTTACAACAAACAGGGAAGTTTCAGCACATCTTGCCCAACGTGGCGTTGAAGTAAGCCTTTATTGTAGGAGAGTCTCATACACAAGTCCACAGCTCCACTTTAAATGACAATTTTAGCTTGAACACTGAAAAACAGCAGCTGAAATGGCACAATCGCACTGCTGCATTCCATTTTCCAACAATGATCTCATTTCGTCTCGTGTTGTAAGCGCAGCTCATTCCTTCCTGTTCAGTGCAAAACTTTGTTACTGCAAAGAGCCGAAACTCTGTGGAAGCTGCACTTAATTTCTTGTATTGTTTCCGTGTTTGTTTTGGTGTTTGTTGAAGAAATAAGAATATACTGCAATAGGTCAAGCACTAAAGTTGCTATGAGTTTATATATTTTTTATATTTAAAGTGCACAACAGGTGCTTTGTTATGTTCTGATGAAATGTTAAAAATACAGGTGCTGGTCATAAAATTAAAACATCATGAAAAAGTTGATTTATTTCAGTAATTCCATTCAAAAAGTGAAACTTGTATATTACTGTATATTCATTCATTACACACAGACTGATATATTTCAAATGTTTATTTCTTCGAATGTTGATGATGGCCAAGATGGCGCCTGTGTACATGGCTTGCTGTTTGTCTCTGCGTATGATTTGTTTGTTTGTGCTGATTTTGCTGCTTTTTTACACTAATGTCAACTCCTTAATGGTGTATGATCGCCAAACTTTGCTGGAAATTGGACTTTCTGTGAGAAATCTGCCTACTTGGGACTTCACCAGGCACGGACCTTTGCCCCCACTGCTGTCGGGGATCCCAGCTCACCTGTGCCGTGTTTGGACTCCACCGCGCCGGCAAAAACGCGCGCGTCGCCGCGGCAAACGCGGCGGTCAGCTGGTGAGATTAAAAGCTGCGCTGAGACGCTTTTCTCCAGCTTCTTCAGAAAAGTTTGGATCGGTGCCTCGCCTCTCTCTTCCGCTGCGTGTGCTGGACCCCCCCGACGCCTGGCTGGTACCTGTTGGCGGCGGCCATGATGAAACGATTCAGCCGCGCGCGCCCCGTTTTCCTCGTCCCTGCAGACGAAGGTGCGCGCTTCAAAACCTGCAGCCTCTGTGTCGGGACCCGCGGATGTCGGATAAGGATGCAGAACTGCCGCTTGCTGCCAGGATCGGCCTGATTAATGCCAGATCGCTGACGAACAAAACTTTTATCATCAAGGATTTCTTTTTATCTCAAGATTTGGACTTCTTATTCATAACAGAATCATGGACAGGTGGACCAGGTGAGTCTAGCGTTTTGATGGAACTTTTACCGCAGGACTGCTGCTATTTTAATTCACCACGGATGTCTGGTCGAGGAGGAGGAATAGTGACTGTTTTTAAAAGTTGTTTTGACTGTAAACAGCTGCCTCCATCTTCATTCAGCAGCTTTGAGCACAGCCTGTTTGAACTTGGCTCCTCCCACATTACGCTGTGTGTGGCTGTTTATCGTCCCCCCAAATACAATAAGGATTTTATAAACGAGTTCTCAGACTTTTTGGCTGAAATTATGACAAAATATGACAGAGTTCTCATTCTTGGTGATTTTAATATCTGTGTGTGTCGTCCTGATTTACCCATGGTGCAGTCCTTTTTAAACATCATTGACTCTTAATCTTGTGCAGTCTGTGACTTGTCCTACACATGAGCATGGACACACTCTGGACCTGGTTTTACCTTGTGGTCTACCTGTTTTTAATGTAGTGAGCAGTGACCCTGTGTTTTCAGACCACACGCCTGTTTTATTTGAAACTAGCTTGTCCTGCACTAAAGCTAAACCCTGCGCTGCAGCTCAGCTCTGTCGTGTTCTGAACTCTTCCACTGCTGGTCACTTTTCATCTGCTTTTAATCAGAACTATACCATCCCAGAGACCAACACCGAGGCCCTCAGCTCATGGTTTCACTCCACTTGCACAATGGTTCTGGATTATGTGTCTGTTAAAAATCAGATCTCCTAAAATCAAGTGTGAACCATGGTTGGACGAAAACACCAGGGCAGCCAGGAGAGAGTGTTGCAGAGCCAAGCGCAGGTGGAAAGCGAACAAATTACAGGTGTGGTTTCAAATATTAAAGGACTGCTGGCGTCACTATAAAAAAAAACTGTTAAAGATGCCAAAAGAAAATACCTGTCAAATGTGATTGTATCAAACAGTCACAGTCCTCATGTTCTATTTAAAGTTATTGGTTCTGTTCTCAATGCACCACAGACAAACTGTATTGAATTCTCACCTGCTGCATGTGAAAAATTTCTAAAAATTTTTGTTGAGAAAGTCAATTCCACCAGGGCCCAGATCTCACCTTCTGCTCATGACCCCTCAGTCTCTGTGCCCTGCTCGGCTGTTTTTGACAGCTTTGAACCTGTGACTCTGTCGTCTCTGCAGGAGGTGGTCAGTCACTTGAAGCCAACAGGTTCACCAAGTGATGCTGTTCCTCCTCGTTTATTCAAAGAGGTTTTTGTCACTGTAGCTCCTTCAGTCCTTGCTCTTCTGAACAGCAGCCTGTCCTCTGGTGTGGTCCCTGGAAATTTTAAACATGCAGCTGTCCAGCCTCTCATTAAGAAACCCACTCTTGACCCCTCTGTTCTTGCTAACTACAGGCCGATCTCCAAACTTCCATTTCTTTCAAAAATCCTCGAGAAAGTTGTGTACAACCAGCTATCAGCATATTTGAACGAACAGAACATTCTCGAGGTTTTACAGTCTGGTTTTAAAGCCCTACACAGTACAGAATCTGCTCTTTTAAAGGTTTTTAACGACATATTTTTAGCAACGGACTCTGGTGACTGTGTTGTCCTCCTGCTTTTAGATTTATCAGCTGCTTTTGACACCGTGGACCATAACATCTTACTTTGTCGTTTGAAGCAATGGGGGGGTGTCAGCGGTGCGGCACTGGACTGGTTTAGGTCCTACTTAGCGGAGCGTACTTTCTCTGTCCGCCTTGGCGACCACGTGTCCTCCTCTGCTCCTCTCTTGTGTGGGGTTCCTCAGGGCTCAGTCTTAGGCCCCCTCCTCTTCACCCTGTATCTGCTCCCTCTTGGCTCTATTCTTAGAAAATATGGTATCTCCTTTCATTGTTATGCGGATGATACGCAGATTTATGTCCCACTACAGAAAAAGGACTCCAACTCTCTGGCCCCTCTGTTTTCATGTCTGGAGGACATCAAAGCCTGGATGGCTGTGAACTTCTTAAAGTTTAATGAGGGAAAGACTGAGGTGATGGTCTTTGGAAGCTCCACTGAGACTCCCAATGTCAGTGTTGGTTCCTTGGCCCAATATGTCAGACCTATTGTTACAAACTTGGGGGTCAAAGTCGATGCTGGACTAAAATTAGAAAACCACATCATAGGAACTGTGAAATTCAGAAAGAAACAAGCCGTAACCTAAAATAATTGAGCTGAACCAAGCTAACTATACAACAATGTGGGATTTCTATCAGTTTTGTTAATAAAGGTTAATATCTCATTAGAATCTGACTTTTTAAAGAGCAAGACAGCCTTTCATTATGTTTGCTCTGTATGTGTTATGTTAACATTTTAAGTGCACAGCTGTGTTTTTGGTTTTGTTATGCAGGACATTTTTATTTTTTATACATTTATTTTGTACATTTACATCTTTGTTAATAAATGTGCCTGTGTGACAACTGGAACAAAGCTTTGATTTTTGTTACTACTTTATGGAGAGAAAAAAAATATTGGTATCTTTCTTGAATCGCCATTTATCTTAAAATATCAAGATATTCATTTTGGTTCATATTGCCCAGCCCTAGAACTTCAGGGTTTGATGCTCAGAGTAACCTCACTTAGTTTTCCTGAGTTATAGTTGTATGTACTTTATGTTAACTGTTGATTTATTTACTGCACAGCAATCTGGACACATTTAGCTTTAAGCCAATAATCAAGGATGTTCAATGTTTTAAAAACAATCTGTTTTTCTTTGCACAGATTATCCTAAAATAAATGTCTCTTGCGTTGTATGATTTTTTAAAATTTTATTTTTCCTATTTAAAAACTCAACATGTGATGTTCTGTATCATTTGTAAACAATTGTTCAGCATCTTCTTATTCTACTGGGTGGAATAAAGATGTGTGTTGCCTACTTTTCAGTTTCCTCCATCAGTGTTGTGTGTCCACAGGTCACTCGCTGACAGCCATGGAGATGCTGAGCACAACCGCTCTGTCTTACTGCCATGTGGGCAAGAACGAAGCTGCTGCCTGCCGCTCTCTGCTGACACTCTGCAAGTGGCTGCTGGCTGACTGGAAGGACATGACCCCTCAGCTGAAACAGGCATGCTTTTAGCACAAATATAAATCTCAAATCAAGTATTTCTTAGTGCAGTGAACATGCAGCATTTCTTGTATTTCACAGTATTCAAATTATGGAAAAAATAACTGTCATACAGCTGAAATGAGCATCCTGATTCATGCTCAATAATCCAGGTAGAAAAATCTAACAGGTCCTCTGGACAGATTCTTCTTGTTGAAATGTTTTGCCTTTTATCCAAAACACTTAGTCAGTCTGAGGAGCTGCAACAAACAAAACATGTTTTTTATTCCTTGCTTTAAAGTGGATATTTAAGTGATTAATTTAAGTGATTGTTTGTTTAAAGTTAATTTATATATTATTTTAAATAAG
>JARVGS010001968.1:32777386-32789122 GCA_031762315.1 Hypsolebias antenori | reverse complement strand
CCTTTTTCCAGCCACTTATTGCTACTTGTCTCAACTTTTTTGGGATTTGTTGACACTGTGAAATTTTGAATCAACATGTTTTTCCATTACACTTTTGATCTGTCACCTATGTTCTATTACAAATAAAATATTGATATTTGCCATCTCCACATCATTGCATTCAGTTTTCATTCACAATCTGTTTAATGTCCCAACTTTTTTGGAATCCGGTTTGTAGTTTCCACAAGTCCTCTGTGACTCTCACACGATGATATCTTTAGCTAGGATTGCACTCAACTACTCCTGTCTCATCTGTTCATCTAAAATATTTAACATGTTAAAAAATGGTTGAGGCTACAACCAGTACAAAACATACACAAGAAGAAGAAGAGGACGCACTCGGAAATTCTACCGTCTGTCTAATAATTTGAGAAGACAAGAGACAGAGACAGAGCTAGAACACGGTTGACCCTCGGGCTCAGACGTCATGCATTACAGCCTTCGTTTACCTACTTGTAGCGCACGGTTTGATTAACATACCATCATATGCACATCAAGTTCGATCATGGGGCGGCTGTGGCTGAGTGGTTAGAGCAGTCGTCCTCCAATGCGCGAGTTGGGGGTTCGATTCCAGCAGTAGTAGTTGAGATGTCCTCAGGCAAGCCCTAAAGCTCCGATTAGTCTCTACAGATTCACATTAGCTCAGTAGAGATGTAGAGTGCTGTATGAATGGGTAAATGAGGGCACGTTTGTGTTGTAAAGCGCTTTGAGTATCTTGATCAGAGCGAAAGGTGCTTTAAGTACAATCCATTTAACATTTACCATTAAACAATTAATTTGTGCAGTTCTGGTCCCAGCTTCAGACTCTTTACATCCCTGGAAACAAAATCCACTATGACAAGGAGGAACCTTACAGCGAAGTCAGATCAGTTCATACCCCTTATAAACGTGGGAACACCAGATTAATTTGTTTTGGGGAACTAAAGAGAAAATGTGCAACATTAAAAACAAGCAGAGCCAGTCAAGTAGTGCACTGTGACCTTCACACAACAAATATAGGCCTCGAACAGCTGGGATCCAGCACAGGCTGCCCCAGTTAGGACCATCTCTCCACAACTTTCCTCCAGACTCAACTCCCTGCGGTTCTTCAGGACTGTTATAACTGAGCGGCCCACTTAAATCAGAACACACCAGTGCACACACAAAAAGGCCACATTCACAGAGGAATGATGGCTGCTGAGAGAGCAGGTAGTCCCACTGAATCACAAACATGGCAGAAGTCCACAAAAGACTAATATACATATAGTTTACTCATATATGTAATACTTATACTTCCTTTGTAGTATATTATACATCCATAGGGTAACATTTACAGAAAAAAAACACAACAAATCAGCTCAAATGTACAGAATAACCATTTGAGGTATATTTTTTGCATATTTGATTAAGTTATGAGACTATTTAGTGCATTAATTAGCCTAAATAATCTCTAAAATGACTGCTCCAGTCTCCCCCATTGACATTTTTTGCCTAATTGTTGTTACAAGAGATTCATTTTTGAAAAGCAATGCAAGCTGTGCTCCAGTTTGTATTCTCAGCTGACCTTTAAGAATGTAAAAACATCACAGATTATTGGGGTTTCTCATTACAATACTTTATTATAGCAGCTGTTCCGGTGAGCTCAGTCATGTTAAAGAAACGTACAGTGATTCACACACAAATTAACATTTAATTATTTACTGTTGCAACTTAAATCTGATTTAAAGGGTCAGAGGTTGTAGCGTTTTCACATGGTAACTTGGTTCCTGACAGTTAATAAATTTAGTCTAAGTCAAACTTTCTTTTGAGAACATTACCGTCTATTCGGATTTAAATTAGATTTTGTTGTCACTGATTTACTAAGTTTTGCTGCGGGTGTTTCTTATTTTACTTTTGTAAGGTTTTGTTAGACTTTAACGCACTTTCGGTACTCGCATCAAGGGTTTAATATTTAAGATTTATTTATTTTTGAGAATTTTATCGCAAAGTTTCGACCCGTCCTGTCGCTAGCATTAGCTTAGCTAATTAGCTTTCAGGCTACAACATTCCAGAGTGTCCCAATCACCGATACGTACCTGAACGCGTCTTTTCTTGGAAGTCCTTTGAGAACAGGGAAAAGTGCGGTGCTCCTGTGCGAACTGAAACTCCAGAAACTTTCCTGGCGAGTTGTCAGATCAGTTGTCTACTTGTGAAGTTTGTCCAGCATCGGCTGTCCCGTCCCTGATATATCCACAACAGTTCCCTTCCCGTGGACTCCTGCCTGCCCTGACAACTTCAACCACCTTCTACCAAAGATCGTCTATTGACGCGCTGCACCGCACCAGAGATTTTTCTTTGGGGGAAAAAAAAAAAAAAAACACTCACTTTGTGGTCAATTGAGTAAGCAAAATTTAGAGATGAATAAATCAAAAATCTTTAGGATGCGTAACCACACAATGGTTGTAGTATGTAATCGATTGTGAGTTCCTAACGCCATAAACTTGGTAAAATACTTTCGGCGGAAATGACTGTAGAGTGGGACCTCATTGTTGGACTTCCACGTATGTCGAGCCCTCAGGTGTTCAAAGATGCTAATGGGGAGTCAGCGCCGCCTGCTGCTCAAAATGTGAAACTACAAATACAATTGCTCCACTTTAATTGGCCCCAAGGTTAGATAGACCTGGAAAACATGATTTAAAAAAATATATTTTTTTATATTCGTGAAAATGTATTGTAGTATTTATCTTTTATCAATTAAAAAACTGGCAAAAAAAACCCTGCCGCATGCTCAATTCTACAGGTGTGCAGTGGAGAGCATCCTGCCCTCCAGCATCAACGTGTGGCATGGAGGTTGCACAGCTGTAGAAAGAAAAGCTCTGCAGAGTGGTGAAGGCTGCACAGAAGATGTTGGACTCAGTCTCCCCACCATCACAGACATTTACACCTCCAGATGCAGGAAGAGAGCAACCTGCATCTTGAAGGACCCCACTCACCCAGCACACAATTGTTGCCCTGCTCCCCTCAGGCAGGAGGGCACTCTTCATTAAGTGTAGAACCACTAAACTGAGGAACAGCTTCTACCCTGAGGCTGTTGGACTCATGAATCTCTAACCACTGTGAAAAAAAAAACAATACATCACGCTGCTGTGTTCATTCATACTCATCTGCTCACAGACATGTTTGTGCTCTTGTTCGGCATATTAGCTTAGCATATTTTTTGTCAAATGTTTTTCTTAGTTCATATCTTAGATTTTTTTTACTGTTTTTCTTACATTTTATACTTTTGTTGGATGTAACTGGGACCCTGTGTACAGTTTCGTTCCACCACATGTACATGTGGTGAGTATGACAAATAAGGAACCTTGAATCAATGATTCAGGTAGATAAATCTAACAAGTCAGGTCAAGTCTTTTTGTTGAAAAGTTTCATCTTTTATCTTAAAAAAACTTCTTCAGTCTGCAGAGTTGCAACAAACTCAGTACACACTGAGTCCCAGTTTGTAAGAATACATCCAGAGGACCTGACTTAACCATGTTGGTTTAAAATAATAATAAATTTAAAGCATGATGGCCACCCAGGATTGACAATCAAGTTGAAAACATGAGAATTTACACATCAGAGCTACTTTATGGATGTTAAGAAGTTTCTTGGTGAGCAGAAACTTAAATTTCTAGTTTTGGCTCCTAAACCTTATTATTTAATCTATTTTGCAACCAAAACATCACTGATCATTTTAGCAGTGTTATTGAAATTTGTAGTTTTAACACTTTAGTTCATGTTTTTAGTTGATTTAAAGCTACAATTTTACATATCTGTTTGAAAATGTGTTACTCTTTTATCTAAAAAAAGTTGAAAAATGTTACAAATTGACAGAATAAACCATTTATAATATTTAATCTTGCAATAAACAAGTCTCTAATCATAGTAAGCACTTATGCTACACATCAAGCTCAATAAAAATTTTATTTTCTAATGCTTTAGGTTATTCTGAGGGAGCAGGAATTATCCTGAACCTTTATTTAACCAGGAAAATCCCATTGAGATTACAGATATTACGATGAGAAGTCTGGACCTTCATCCTGGGTTTTGCTCCCATGTAGCGGTTTTGTTTAATAAGGTAAAATTTCTGTGCAGGTCACCACAAAAAAGACTTATTATAAAAGTAATGATAAATTAAATGCCATAAATGACCAAACAGAGGAGGAAAAAAAAGGACATTTCTCATAATTATTTAATCACACATACATTTACATCATGCAGTCAGTCCAGAAATGCGATCTCATTAACTTCCCGCCTCCGTCCACATCAGAGCCCCGCTACTTCATGCCCCAGTTCTCCAGGAATGATCCAGTACCTTTCCCACTGACAGATCCCCCCAAAACTGCCCTTTCAAAACTCACCAACTATTACACAGTAATAAAAAGAAAAGAAATACAAAGGCTACAATTTGTGTTTTTAATTTAGGCAAACACCATGAGTATCCCTTCACTATTTTTTTTTATTTTTTACCACATTTCATATCCAGTTTGTTTTTTTGGTAGAGGGTCAAAGGTTAAACATTTTGAGGTTCGTGTCTTAAATAATCCATAAATTTACACAAACAGACGTCTATAGATAAGACACGGCACGCTGTCCTGTCGGACACACGGGGGGGCGCCACTCCTTCCTGCTCCAGTCAACACGAACCACACATGGAGTGTTTTATTTTCCAAGAGTGCAGATATTGTGAAGAAGAAGTGCTTTTAAACTGGACTTTCCTGTTCTGAGGGCACAGGATTTAATATGACACCGCTTAGAGAAATCCCGCCCTCCTTTCGGCGCTCCAATGGTCTCAGATAAATACTGTATCCTTTAACAGAGGCTTCTTTAATCTGGCTTTCTCCTCAAATTCAATAGAAGCGTATTTTTCTTACAGTTTAAAAAAAAAAAAAAACAAGCATTATGTTCCTGCTTTTCAGAAAGTGTGCTGAAAGAAGCCTTCAATGAGGAAACACACAAAAGCTCAGGGAAAAGAGGCGTGGCAGGACGACTGCTGCAAAAATAACAAAAATAATCCCGCTCGCATCGCTCCCGCCTGCCGACAGTGTATTTTACAGTATATTGCACTTACACAAGATGTTAGTGTTTTCATGCTGGGGTTACAGTCACTGGAAGCTTTCTTAATCAACGGGGGCCTGGATGTGTCGGGAAATAAAATGGGCAGAAAAAAAATAAAATACAGACAAAACAACAAATCCAACATGGCCGAGCTGGACGCAGGTAAATAAAACCCTCCTTCCACATGATGACTGAACAATAATGTGCAATTTTAAGCCCTGCTCTCCCTGACTGGTTGACCAGAAGCAAAAGTCCGACTCCCCAACCTGCCGATCCACTTCGAAGAGAAAAAAAAAAACTCACTCTGGAACAATGAAACCCAGAACTACACAAGTCTTACATCTAATAAACAAAAACAGAGAGGGAGGGGGTCAAAAGAAGAAACGAGGCACCCTTTGAGCAGAAACGGTGACGTGGGCGGGACCAAACGGTACCTGACGAGCCCGGGCTCTGGATGTGCCAGGTGAAATGAGTGACGGGAGCCCAACTGGGACAAACAGGGACTGTGTGCGCGCTCTCCGTCCAAACGCCTGCAGACTACGTGCTCCGATGTGCAGAGATATAAATAGCATCTATTAACACAGCATTATTTACCACTTAGAAGTAAAAACAGTACATTTAGCAACTTCGCATGAGCTAAAAAAACAAAAACAAAACAAAACGTGGAAGTTTGTCTCGTTAACCGGATCATTCTCCTCTTCGTCCTTCTTACATTCTTCACTTCCTCCTCCCGCCGCCGCCGATAACATTTTAAATTAAAAAGGTACTCGTTGCAAAGTGTGAACATTTAAAACGTTTCGTCAGTGCTAGAGCAAATGGTGCCATTTTGTACCGGTAGTTGTGTTCCGGTAGTTTTCCAGACGTACTGAATTTCATGAAATGCGGGTCAGCACTTTATGTAAACAAAGCGCTCGGTTGAGCCAAGACGACGGCTGTTGGTTGTTCTCGAAGGCGGGACGAGATCATTTTTACCGTATTTTTCCGACTATAAGGCGCACTTAAAATCCTTTAATTGTCTCAAAAAATGTCAGCGAGTCTTTTAATCAACCTTATGTATTAATTCTGCTGGCGCTTACTGACCTCAAACTGATTTTACTGTGAATGAGTTGAATAAAGTTTGACTTATCTGTTTTGTTTTGCTTAGTGCCTTATAGTCCAAAAAAATACGGTAATTTTACGACACGTTAACCATTAGTTGAGAAACCTAGTTTGCTTCTCGCTTCATGATTTGTCATCCGGTTGTTGCGACTTAGCAACGAGTACCTCTACAGATAAAACCAGTTGGCCTCCACAGGTGTTTAGTTAAATACATCTACAGTACGCAGTACTTTTTTTTGTTTGCATCCTTCTCTTCGGGCCCTTCTCTGCTGCCTTCTTCAAAGAAACGTGCACGAGTGACGATTTTACATCTGTACAAGAAGAGTGGACAGAACCGCAGTGCTCGACACCTTCTACTAATTCAAACCTTACACATTTTTTGGTTGTTTTTTTCTTTAGGAAGCTGAAAAATCTATTCAGAGAAAAACGTGGTTAACAACCAATAATAGTAATGAAATGTACAGAAGTTAGACTATAGGGTCAAGCGATTTTATTTAATTTATTTTTTTTGGTCTTTGTTTGTTTTAGGTGTTTACTTTCATTTATATATATATATATATTTTGTTTATTTATTTTCTGATCTTGCTATCGTTACATTCAGCTTGGCACAGTGCAGAGCTACTCGCACGAAGACGACGGATGACAACAGACTGTGCACAACGAGAACGGAACCGAAGCTACGGCTTCGCAAAAGTCTGCGCTCAAGACTGCGTTTGGTTCTGTAAGAACATTAATCTGCTCTTTTTTATTTATTATTTCCCAGAGGAGATAATTCATAATGAGGAGAGGAGAAGGGTGGACTGGAGGGGACAGGAGCTGTACAGGCCGGGAATAGTTACACATTTATATTTATATTCAGAAACTCCTTCATGGCTCCGGAGCGGCGGCGGCGGCGGCGGCGGCGGCGGCGAGGAGCCCGGTGGCTGTAGTGGAATGACAGGTCGTCTGCGTGGGAGAGTGGGTGACGTTGGCTTCTTCTGTGGTGTCGTTCTCCGCTTCCGCTGCTCCTCAGCTGGAAATTGAAAAAGAAAAAGACGTCGTCAGTGAACGTCAACACAAACGCATCCAAGCCGCTCTCACCGTGTCACAAACTGACAAATGAGCTTTTCTTTTTCTTCTCAAATGTCAAGTTAGCTGTGGCGGCCATCTTCTATTGGACACATCTACAGACTGTTTTCAGTGTCTTTCAAATCCAGCCTGTAGTTCATGAGATATTTTGCTGACAGAGTGTTGATTTCAACAGTTAATGCTAAGGTTTTAAAATAAAATCTCTCATGGTGCATTAGCGCTCAGCGTGTGCAGTGGAGGACTCTTAAACCTCGTCTACACAGAAACGCAGCCTCTGAGTCTGTGACCTCGGATGAACTGATCACAGTATAAAAACAAGCTTCACACGCGGCTCGTGGCAGATTCTCATGACTTCTTCATGTGCACTTCCTGTTTATCTGTGTGCACTTCCTGTTTATCTGTGTGCACTTTCTGTATATCTGTGTGTACTTCCTGTATGTGTGTGTACTTCCTGTATGTGTGTACTTCCTGTATATCTGCATGTACTTCATGCATATCTATGTGTATTTCCTGTATGTGTGTGTACTTCCTGTATGTGTGTACCTCCTACATATCTATGTGTACTTCCTGTATATCTGTACTTCCTGCATATCTGTGTGTACTTCCTGTATATGTGTGTGTACTTCCTGTATGTGTGTGTACTTCCTGTATGTGTGTACTTCCTGTATACCTGTGTGTACTTCCCGTTTATCTGTGTGTACTTCCTGTATATCTGTGTGTACTTCCTGTGTACTTCCTGTAAACCTGTGTACTTCCTGTATACCTGTGTGTACTTCCTGTATACCTGTGTGTACTTCCTGTATACCTGTGTGTACTTCATGAATATCTGTGTGTACCTCCTGTATACCTGTGTGTACTTCATGAATATCTGTGTGTACCTCCTGTATACCTGTGTGTACTTCCTGTATATCTGTGTGTACTTCCTGTATATCTGTGTGTACTTCCTGTATATCTGTGTGTACTTCCTGTATATCTGTGTGTACTTCTTGTATATCTGTGTGTACTTTCTGTATATCTGTGTAAACCGTCTTGAAAATCTAACCGTGGACGTAAATACTGGTTAAAAATATTCTCCTGATGTCGAGTGTGGTTCCTTTTGAGTAAAATAAAACGAGATTTCTCTGCAACATAACCCGTTTTCAAAAATATTGTTTCCTAAAAATATAATTCCCATGAGGACACAAGTCAGAAACGATTAAAAAAAATAAAAATAACCTGTGTATTTACAAAGACAGCATCCTGGTTAAATGTAAACAATGTCTTGTCCCGTGCCTTTCAGCTGATTGATGATTAAAAGTTCAGTGTTTCAAACACACCTGTCAGCTTTGAGGTTCAGTCCTTTAAAAGTTAAACTTTTCACCCCCACCCCGCCAACCCCAAACAGTAAGTTTTCTGCCCACTCACTTCTTGTCAGGCTTGCTGCCCCCTCCCCTGATCGACACCGTCTGGCTGTTCTGGTAGAAACCCCCTCCGCTGCGGTTGATGTTGGGGTGGGTGGGCGATGCCACGGGCTGCTGTCCAGGTCGGATGGGTTTGGCTGATGAACGAGACAAAAACGTAAATATTTGATTCAAATTATTAAAAGTTTGCAAGATTTGGAATAAAACGAAAATTATATTAAACTTTGTTAGATTTAACAGAAAACTCATCTTTGAATAAAGTTTCTAAACATAATTAGAGGAAATATTTACCAAGTCATGTCCTGTTAGTACAAAAGTAAATGTAAAATCAAAAGTTTATTTTATTTTTTTACATTCATGCAACAACTCACAAAGGAAGATCAAACGTCTTCCAGAGTTTTCTTTAAGGAGGACGCTCAGCTCTTGTTTACAAATGTTTCAGACACGGAGCGGATAAAGGCCCAAGCGTGTTTTCCACTGACCGATCTGCGCCGAGTGTCCCCTCCGGGCCATGTTCTTGGCCCTGACGGCCTCCTTGATGCGGTCCACCTCCTGCTGGTAGCGCTTGCGGTCGCGAGCGGCATTCTCCTTCGCCTCCTTCAGTGCAGACTCCAGGGCCTTGACCCGCTCAGCCGTAGCACGAAGACGCTTTTCCAGTTTTGGAAGCTCACAGCGAAGGTCTGCATTGTCACGAACCAGCTGTGGGGACGTGACGGCGTGTTAAAACGTTTTACTCTCCAGAAAGAGAAAGAGAAACAGACCGAATGAAGCAGAAACATGTTTGTCCTGCACGAGCGCAGGGAGCCCCGATGGAATGATAAGACTTGATAAAGAGGCTGAAACTGAGCTGTTAAAGCTTTTTTTTTTTTAATCTAAATAGTAGCTAAAAGCAACAACAAAAAAATGCTTCCTAAAAGACAAGAGTAGCAAAATGCTATTAAGAAGCTAAAGGCTAAGTGAAAGTGGCACAATACTGGTTAAAAGTACAAAACATCAAGCTACAAGCTAAAAGTAAACAAATTATAACTACGGTAGTAACCAACAGCAGTAGGACAGTAACTAGCAGTTAAACATAGCAGAATAGTGGCTATAAGTTAAATGCAGCGAAACTGTGGCTAAAAGCTAAAAGTAACAGAACTATAGCTAATAGTTGCAAGCTACTTTGTAAAAGTAGAAAAACAATTATTAGAAATTAAAAGTAGTAAAACAACAACTACCAGCTAGCAGTAGCAGAACACTACCTATAAGCTAAATGTAGCAGAAAGTAGCTAAAAGCTAAATGTAGCAGAACTGTAGCAATAAGCTAAAAGTAGCAGAACCTTAGGTACTGTATAAGCTAAACGTAGCATAACTTTAGCTATAAGCTAAAAGTAGCAGAACTGTAGCTAACAGTTGCAAGTTAAAAGTAGAAAAACAATAATTAGAAACTAAAAGTAGCAAAACAAAGCTAACAGTTAAAAGTAGCAGAACTGCAGCTATAACCTAAAGGTAGCAGAACTGTAGCTAATAGTTGCAAGCTAAAAGCTAAAAAAAAAAAAAGTTAGAAACTAAAAGTAGCAAAACAAAGCTAACAGTTAAATGTAGCAGAACTGCAGCTAAAAGCCAAAAGTACGTATATAAAAAATGGCTGGAAACTAAAAGAAGCAGAACAGTAGCTAGAAGCTAAAGGTAACTCAATAAGATTAAAATAGATCCAGTTTGCAAAAGCAGATTTTAAACAAACAATATTTTGTTGAATAAATATATAATATATATCAATGCATTTCTATGCAGAAAATAATTTGTAAATAAAGTTGAATATTATTAGAAGTATAAAATTTACAAAACACGTAGCAGCCTTCTACTGAACAAACTGAACTGAAACAGCTCAAAGTTTGCAGGAGTAGCTGACTCAGCATTTACACATTAATAAGAGACGTTTAAAAAAAAAACTGCGAGAAAAGAGCTGCAAAGGAGCAGACACACGGTAACCATGGCAACTAAGACGGCAACTCCCACCTGTTTGTGAACCTTGGTGAGCTGCTCAAGATTGTTCTCAAGAAAGGATATTTTCTGCTTTTGTGCCGCGCTGCCTCCCGTGTCGTCTGAATCCATCTCGGCACTCTGCACAAACAAACAAACAAACACAAACATGAGCACAAATAAAGCCGCCCATCATCTCATCAGTAACTGCATGCAGTAAACCTGCTTGAATTTACTCTCCAACGTGGAGTCCATGTTTATTTTGAGTGTAATATGTGAGAACTGGTAAAATGTTGGACCTTTTTCACTCTGGTTGCCAGGTCCTGGACAAAGAGTTTCCTCAGGTTGTGAAGAGTTTGTAGCTCTTTGGCCTGCAACACAAAAACATCCAGTTCTGTTCAGTTCACATCCATTAAATTCAAATGCAGCTCGTTCACCTGGTGTCACTAAACTACCTAGGTCTTCGCAGGTCGCTATATACAAACACAAACATGTCCAGTTTAATTTAATTCTCGTCCAATTCGGTTATTTTATTTTGAGTGTTTTAAGAACTACAAAAATGGAAACTAACTGTTTTAAGGAATCCAGACTCCATCAAACCACTCATTTAATTTATCTGAAATAATTTTAAACAGAATTAATGTGGTCTCATTAAAACAAGTCTGAGCAATGCAACTGGTTGTAATTTTAATTCACATACCAACAATTAGGCAAATTTAGAAAATACCGTAATTTCCGGACTATAAGCCGCTACTTTTTCCACACGCTTTGAACCCCGCGACTTATACAATGCTGCGGCTAATTTATGGATTAGATTTATGGATTTGATGTGCTAACTAGCTTCATGCCACCACAACATTTAGCCTCATCACACCCAGGCGCTCAAATAGCTGCCCCAATACACGTCTCTCTTGGGGTTGGTGTCCTCGTGACTCAATGAGACTACCTGTATAAATAAAGGCAATTTTTTTTTTTTTAAATCTCACCAATGAAACGGGAAGGGGAGAACTGTTTCCCCAACACTTACTTGCATTGGCAGGGCGATCATCTCTTCCATGATTTTTGACGATGTGTGAGTGTGTGTGTGTGTGGGGGGGGGGGGGGGGGGGGGGGC
>JARVGS010001968.1:32756571-32776510 GCA_031762315.1 Hypsolebias antenori | reverse complement strand
AACGAGGGGGAGATATGTAAAAAATCTTTTTTTTTTTTTTTTTGGTGGGTGCGGTTTATATCAGGTTCGCTCAATAGTCCAGAAATTACGGTAGTTCTGTTATCATTTAATGATGTAGATGAACTCACCACAGTCTCTTCAAGCCCCTTCAGATCCTGTCTGGCCTGCTCCCTCCTGTCCTGCATCACCCTGAGGAAAAAACAAACCAATGTTGAGTCTGTCCACAACAAAGACAGATTTGTTAGCTGTGCACGTGAACGTCTTAAACCTACGTGAGCTCGTGCAGCTTGCGGCTCTTCTCCTGGTCGGTGGATCGGAGCTTCTCGTGCTCCACTCGGAGCCGCTCCTGCTCCAGCATGATCTTCTGGTTCAAACTGGTGGAAACAGAACGCAGACAGAAATAAACGATCCCCGTCAAAACATCGGAGTCATGGAGGACGACGGCATCAGCTCGTCATGTTTAATACAAAACGTTCGGTTCCAGCTGAAGTGTCATTAAATGTGGATTTTCATCAGTTTCTAATCTTTGTGAGGGAAGCAGCAGATTATCACGTCTTACTCCTGCAGCTCAGTGATGAGCTTCTCCTTGTTGTCCAGCTCGTCTCTCAGGCTGCTGATCTGCTTCTGATGAGCTTCACGATGGGAGTGGATCTGCTTCTCCACCGCTTCCTGAACACAGACCGACCATTTGTAGGATTACTCACAAATACATAATTTTACAGACAGATTTAACCCTAAAATAAAACAAATACGTCCACATTATTTGTACAAACCTTTTTATTTAGTTATTTATTTTTTTATTTGTACAAACCTTGACTTCATTGGCAGTTTGGATCTCGTTTTCTTTCTCCATCGCATGAACTTTCTCTGTAAAACAGAAACGATGGACTGGACATTAGATTATTTTTAACAAATGTACAACAGATTTACTGAATTAGTCATATGATCATTGTTTGACAAATATAAAAACTTGTCAGAATTAGTCTTTCTACAATGTCCCAGAACGTAACATTTCCATGTAATAAAAACTATTTTAAAAGCGTGAAAGGAGTTGGATACAAATCTTCTGGTGCTAGTTTTAGTTTACAGTCCAGGTAAAAAACAACAAACTTTTGATTTTGAGTTGCTTATTTTTAAGAGCCCATTTCTAGAAATTCTTAAAAAGACAGTTCTTTATGTTGGATGAAAGCATTATACTTTTATTCTACAGCGTCTGAACTCAGAAACTATTTTAAGCCCTTTTCATCAGAGCTTTACATGTTTTGTCCTCACAAAAAACGTTTGTTTTTCACAGAAAACGTTTGTTTTTCCCAAACAGGTGATTTTTCAAAATAAAAGAGTGTCAAAACACAAAACAGATTATCTTGCTCCGTGGAAGGTTGTAGCTAAAGGAAACTACACAGGTTTATGTGTTTTAACAAGTTTTTCTTCCAAACTAATATCACCCGTGAACAAAGCTCAATAATTGTGAACATCTGCAAAATGAATAGTATTTATGAATGTCGCCACAAATGTGATTTTATGCACTTTGCGTTATAAAATCCACTTGGTGACAGTCAAACACCAGACACGGTTTGTAAAAGCAATTTAGAAGAATCTTTCTAAATTCAATTGACAGCTTTTGTGAATTTCCATTCATGGTGCAGAGTTTGGCAGTAAATACTCTCGTATTAGCCCGTGTTCCTCCACTGCTGTACCTGCTTTAAAATCATTTGTTCTCATTATTCTCTCTTGGAATTGTCTGCCCAGACGTTGCATTGTTCTTGTAATCTGGTCTCTATGACACCGTCTCCACTGCGACTCTAGACCAGTTCTACTACTTCCCACACAAAATAAAATTTGTCAAGAGTTGCATAATATTTGTATTTGTGACTTATTTCCTTTAAGAAAGGCAAAGCTCACTATTGACTTCAACTTTATTTTTTATCAAAACAAGCTTTTGTTATTTCCTGACTTTATATGGGAGCTAAACTTTTAGCTTTCCCTCCTCTAATGTAGCATCAGTTGTGGTAAAACGTTTAACTCCTGGTAGATGAACGAATGTTTTGTGTGACTGGAAGATAAATAAATAAAACAGCTAACAGGCTAACAAACTACTAGCTCCAATTGTTTTACTTCTTTTATTATTAGCATAATTCTGTCAAAACATTTATTTCACATATTTTCATTAAATAAGTGCTGAAGTGATCCCTTTTTAGAGATTATGTGCACATTTTTTAACTTCATGTTATTTTTGGTCAAAGCTACGAGTCACCTGAGAGGGATTAAAGGTCCACATGTGGCCCCAGAGCCACAGGTTGCAGACCCCTGCTCTGAACTAACAAAGAATTAATATTACTCGATCACCCTGCTTTATAGACTGAGGCAGGCCCTTAGTTGGTCCAAACATGGAAAAGTGGCTTTGGTTTGTTAGAAAAGCTTATGTTTTATGAATATTTAATATAAATGAGTTCTTTATGTGGGGGTTTGACTTAAGAGAGAACAAGTAGCTTATGCAGGAGAAATTTAAAAACAATAAATAAAGAGGAGATAACGACAGCTGCATTAACCTGAAACACCAAAGAGCCTGAAGGTTGAACTGGAACTGAAAAGAAAGATGTCTGCCTGTTTTCTGATCATTTTCTGGACACTGTCACTTTGACTGTTCTTGAAAAACTAAGAGAAAATGTTAAAAGGTGCTTTAATGACTTACCCTGAGCACTAAGTTTTACTAGTTCCTCATTGAGAGAGTCCACGTTCTCCTCCAGCTGCCTCTTCTTATGCTCCACGTTCTGAAGGTACTCAGTCAGCGACTTGATTTTAGCCTCATGCTGTTGATAAACAGAAAATTAGATGTGTGCAATCTTTTAGGGCATTCAGGAACAAAACAAGGCGGTTCATTTTTATTAACCTGGGAGATGCGCAGCTGGCAGGCGGCCAGCTCCTTCTCGTTCTCATCCATCTTCTTGTTGCTTTCTGACTGGATGCCCTCCAGCTGCTTGCAGCGTTTCACCATCGTCTTCACCTCCGACTTCAGCTTACTGATGTAAAGACGTGCCACCGTGAACTCCTCGTCGATGAGGCCGCTGCTGCTCTCGTGTTGCTACAAAATAAAGAGACACTGTTTGAGCAGGAGAGGAAAAAAAAAAGGACAGATCTCCACGTAGAAACCGTTCGTGTACCTTTATATCGTTGCTGCCCACTGCGAATCCAATCTCAGCCAAGTCTTTAAGCAGCGATGACATCATCTCGGTCACCCTCTTCTTCTGGTGGTTGGACATTTCCTTCAACTTCTGGAGCTCAGAGTCCAGAGACGATAAGATGGACTGCAAAAACAAGAGATTTTAACAACGTAATCCAAGGTTTTATGATGCCACCTTTGTTTTAATAAAACACACTGAACGGGACAAAGCACAACATGTGTCACTCGTGAAAAGCTGCACAGTCACACTCTGTTACAACTTCCATCTAATCATTTGACCAGCAGAGAAAAGTCTGACGGCAGCTCATGGATGAAAGCAGAAAAAAATATTTTGACTGAAACGTTTTCTACATCTAGAGGTGCTCATGTAGTAATTTAATACTATTTAATATTTCACCATTTATTAAATTACATTTATGTCAGTACAGTAATTTCTCAGTATGTTTCTAAATATAATCAAGTTTAGCTCTTCCAAACAGCCTCGTTGTTGTTAAAACATACAGAACTGAATTTAGCAGATATTTATGATAAACTACAAACACCTGAAACTGAATCACTCAGAGAGAACTTTGTGGGGTTTTTGTGGAAAATTAAAGTTAAACAGAGACGCAGCTCTGCTATAATCTGGGGCATAAACATTCGTCTTTTAGCCGTAATATTTATTTAGAAAAACTAAAGCAGCAGAAACAGCCTCTCTCTCTCTGTGTGAGAGAAACTCAACAGAGTGCGTGTGCCCACAGCGGTGCTCGTCTCTGCGCCTCGCCCTCGGACCTGGAGTTTGGTCACATGCGAAGGTTGCATGTCTGTACGATGACGACGCTCCGAACACATTAACATTTAATACAAAGTTAGATTTTAGATACAAAAATCCCAAGCGGTAGGGACGCGGTGCAGGAGGGGGTGATGCTGTATCAGTTCTGGTGAATTGGTCACGTGTGAACACAGATGTTTAATAATTTAATCCATGTCAACACCTTGATGAAAGGGGTGGGTGGTTCTGTTAAGTGTAGCGGGGTGTCTCCCAGGTGATCTTTCACCTGTAGTGTCTCTAATCCCTGGATCATCATTAGATTGGATGGATTATTTAAAAAAAACTGCAAAACACACTCTTGTCCTCCTCTCCTTGTTTTTACAGATGAATGAAATTCATCCAGCTACATTCAAAATTAAGCAAATCTGTCGCAGCGACGGAGATCTTTAATCCACGCCAGCTTCTCATGACTGTAACAAACTCTGCCACCTGACACTTTATGACCATCACAACCTCATCAGCCACACCTCATGAATTTATTGCCTTCTGACTCCACTGTTGCATCATCTCCTGAGGGGGGCTGCACTTTCATTTCAAAGTGTAATCACCACTAAAATGACGGCTGCGCAAGCACGACTTCAGGCGTGGGAACATTTGTACTTTGAGGATTTTTCTCCCTCACAGCGATTTAAAAATGTGTTTTATAAAATATGCAGCAGTAGTTACTGTGCATGTTTATTTTTAAATCCCTGGAGGATGTGTTTGTTGAAGTGTCTAATAGTATCCGTGTTCTTTACCGACATCACAAAAACAAATCAAAGGTGCCTGAGTAAACTCAACCCTCTCCAAGTACTCATGCATGCTGATGTTTGCCCCCAGCTTACAGATTTTTGGCTGAGCTCTTCGCTGATGGACTCAAACTCCTTGGTCTTGTCCTCCACCTCCTGGCTCTTCTGGTCATAGTTGACAGCCAGCTCCTCCAGGGCCTGCAGAACCTCCTTCACTTCCTCTTTGGAGGCCTCGTTCTCTGCCTGAAGGCGGTTCAGCTCGGCCTGGAGGTTCTCGTGATCTCGCCGGGAGGAAGCTAGGAGCTGAATGAGTGGAGGTGCATAATTAGGTTTATGCATACTTAAATATGTGTGTGAGTTAACTCATTAGTGCTAATGCAGTCATTAAGCGTTACATTGACAAAATAAAATGACTGATCAGTATCAGAGGTTACAGAAGTGATCATACCAGATCTTAGCTCATAAAACTACACTACAGTACTGCAAGTACAGTAACAGTTTTTCATGTTCTCCCGTATCAAAAAAGCTCCAGAAATCATAATATCAATCAGTCTGGTGCCTCCACCCCACCTGTTGGGCTCTCAGCACTCACCTCCTCCTGATCCAGCATCTGCTGCTTCAGCTTCTCCACCAGCTGGCTCTGCTGGTTGATTTCATCGTCCTAAAATCAAATTAAATTAAATTAAATTAAATTAAAAGACAGACATTAAACAGCGTCACTATTCGCATACACATGACGTCACTGTTTATGATTAGTCCACACACAGTAATAAACTTACTATAAGAAAAGCCTTTATTTAATAAAAAGAAAACACTTTACTTTTCTGGTATCTGGACTGAAAACAAAATGGACTTCCTGAATCATCTGTCAAATTAAAATGCCAGTTATATTCTATGAAAAAAAAAAAAAAAGCAAAGCATTGGATTTCACAAAAATCCAAAGCAGATTTACCAAAAACTCTTTCATTTTTCAGCATTACTGGATACTTTCTAGATGAACCAGAGGAAATCTCTGTTCTTCAACATAGTTTGGCTGAAGATACATAGATCAATCAAATCACATCTTTACAATGTATTTGTAAGGATATCAGAAAGGGAACCATCCAATAACTGACTCAGAAGCTTGAGAAGAGTTCATTTGTTGTTGAACACATGAATCAATGAACATCAGTCTCACTCCCAAATGAGGAAAGATTTGGACTATTCAACCAAACGTGGACGAGCTTGCAGTCCTACAAAAAGCCAACAATGTGCCACCGTCTGAGATCACGCTGAAGTTTTAAAGTAGTTTAAGCTTAAAGACGCCTAACAAGCCGTTTGAACACAAAGAGTGTGAACATAAGAGTAAACTTAAAAAGCAGCTGTAGTGGATGGTCTTCATTTTTAGCATTTTAAAGGTTCGTCACAAGGAACTTTGTCCTCTTTCACCTCGGAAATGTCCACAGCAGAACAAAGCTGAAACATCAACAGCACCAGTGAAGACGAGCTGCACTGACATTTCCTTGAGACTGTTTCCAAGGAGCAGCAACAAACATGTAAATGTAAGAAGGCTCTAAGAGAGTTTTAAGCAAAAATAAACACACAGTTATAGAATAATGTTCTTTGTGCTCTCGCTTACCTTATCATCCAGCTGTTTGTACAGCTTGGCCAGCTCAGCCTCACACTTGTCTTTCTCCACATCTGTCAGCCGAACGCCCGGCACGTTGGGTGTAGACGCTGGCTTGTCGTTGAGGATGTTGTCCAGAGCCAACACCTCAGCGTTGGCCTTTTCCTTGTCAAACTGCTCCTCCACCGGCACGCTCTCACCTGAAGCAGGACAGAATAACGTTCAATAAATGGGAGTGGATTAAACGTAAGCTCAGTGGAGATTATAATCTGTTCTGCTCCACCATTTCTCCAGCGATTGAGCTCATTCTCCAGCCAGGTGACGGTGTTTCTCAGGGTCTTGTTCTTCTCCTTCTCTCTCTCATATTTCTGCTTCCATTGCTCTGCTGTCAGCTCGATATTCACCGTCACAGTATTCTTGATGGTCTTTGCTCTGGAAGTAGAAAAATAAATTAACAGTCGGACATTTTATAATGTCGTCTAATCTACGACCTCCTAACTAGGCCTGTCATGATAACAAATTTTGCTGGGCAATTTATTGTCTCAGAAATTATTGTGATAAACGATAATATTTGAAATTTGACAATTATTAGTAATTATTGTCAAATTTAAGAAGAAATGGTAATTTGTTTTGTGTGTAGTACCTTTTTTGACCACCGGATGGCAGTATAAGATGGTTTAAACCAAGTATGAATAGTGAAGGAGAGCAGCGTGTCTCTTTAAGAAAAATAGGCTGACGTGACATGGGCTGTCTCTCTTTCCTTTTTTTCAGTTTGCAAAATGGCGGACGCTCAGTGTGGTTTGAGCTTTGTCACACAGAGCTTTTAATAAAAATCAATAAACAAGTTCTCAGCTTCTTTTTGCAGAAAAAAAACACTTTTTACACAAAGGCACAGGTTTCAGCCGTGAATTTTGGAGTTTCAACATGACAGAGTTTTTTTTTTCCCCGAGGTCAACCTGTTAGCTTAGCTTGTAGCTTAGCTTCTCAGCTTAGCTACTTTTAACAATACAAAAATGTGATTTTGGATGATTAAAACAGATTTTAAAGAGAAAAGAGAAAGGTAGGGGTCAGTGAAGAGCACCGGAGTTGAGCCTTTTGTCATCCAGTGACTTCAGCAGAAAGAGACACGACGAAACGATAAAGCCGATAAATGAAGACGATGTAGATACTTTTCATTTATCATGCGAGTAATTGATTTATTGTTTATCGCGACAGGTCTACTCCTAACTTGTAGTTTTTAAAGATGTATTTATTTATCATTTCTGGTACAAAAGAGAAAATTCTGTTTGCATATAGAAAAACTGCATTTTCTGCAATAATGCAGCGTAAATGCTAATTACTGATAGGCTTTGCTGAAGAAACTGAAACGGAGTTGTTAAAACTCAAATAAGCCAAAGATTAGCTAATGGCAAAAGGCTAGCTAAAAGCTAAATTGGAAAGGAAAAAAAAGAAGCTGGGTAATAACTGAAAGTAGCAGAATTATTGCCAAAAACTGGATAAGAAAACACAAACAAAGCTAGTAAGTGGAGGCAGATTTCAAAGAGAAGATTTTTTTTGGATGTCTCAATGCATTTTGAAGGAGAAAATATCCATAAATAAAGTTAAATATTTTAATTTAACTTTTAAAAGCTACAATTAAAATTTACAAAAAAAAACCATTAGTCTTAGCGTCCATCTCCAGAATGAGCTGAACATTTTGGTATATGATTAGATAAAAGTAGATTGCAAAAGCTGTATGGAAAACTAAGAACAGGAAAACAACTGAATGTAAATGTGGAATCAGCATTCACACGATTATTCAAAAGACGTTTTATAAATCTGCACCTCACCTCAAAACACTTATAAAGTTTTACATTACGTAAAGCATGCCATTCAGTGTCTTTGTGACTGGAGCGGTTGTTTGGCCCACTAACCTTTGTCCAAACATCAGGGTGGATTTGGTTTCAGCCTCATTGAAAGAGGAAGGCGAGCAGCAGATAACAATGGTGGTTCGACAGTTGCCACCCAGTGAGTCTTGAAGGATACGAGTCATCTTGCTGTCTCGGTAGGGGATGTAGGCCTGGAAATACGTAAAACAATGATTTACAAAAAAAATATGAGGGTCCTGACTTTAAGTAATCAGATGGACACCTACATAAAAAAAAAACTAAAACATGTCTGGGTTTTTTAATAAGCTGACATATTTCAATCTAAAATATTTGTTCTGTTCTGAAACTAGAAAAAAAACAACTTTGTTTTCACATCTGAACAGACTGGTTTGGTTACAGTTCTCTCAAGTTCAGTAAAACGAGCTCAAAATTAAAATCCAACTCAATTTATGATTAGTATTGAAACGTACAGCTGCAGAAAGCTGCCATCCTTCTTCACAAACTATTATGCTCAGTGGGTAGTGAAGCATCTCTGGACAATAGCTAATTTGTTTTTGAGCATCATAAATGGACCAGCAGCTGTCGGCCGCAGGTTGTTTACCGAGCGAATGAGCCGTACAACAAACCAACACTCGATCAAAGTGAAAAGGGTGAAATTAGAACCAAAATCTGGAGAAAGGGATTGCTCAGAGGAAAAGCTTTATCTGCTAAAAGTTCACTCTGCAACACAAAAGACCTGTAGATGTCTTAAAATGGAGTTGCAGCACAAAGAAAACAGAAAAAGATGGTGGTTTTTATCACGTAGACACAAGCTCCAGGCTGTGCAGCTGTTAAACACTGAGCAATTCTTTCTATTGTATTGATGTTAGTGTGTCGATTTAAGACTTTAAATCTAAAAAAAATAAATAAATAAGTACACCTAGAGCAGAGATTTAGCACTTATTAAGGTAAAAAGTAAGATAAATATGCCAAAACCAGATTTAGGTTTATTAGGTTACACAGTAACAGCTAAAGCTTACACACTGTGCCACAAGACCTCTCGCTGTGAGTTTAAATTAAATGACAAAATTTATCAAATAACACCACAAAACCCTTGAAGTAACTCTAGAAAGCAGCAATGAACAAATTTAGGGCGACAGGGAAGAGGTGGCTGTGAGGGGGCTACTGACCGATCCTTCAGCCAGGGCAGAGATGACATTTCCCAGAGAAGACAGAGATTTGTTGATGTTCTTGGCTTCATCCAGCACAGCTCCTTCTGCACCAGTTTTACTGACCTGCACATCACCGAGGTCAACCAATCAGAAACACGATGGTTTATGGAAAATTACAGATTCCATCAACAATTAAAGGCAGAAAATATTAAAACACTTTAGATTACATCAGTGGTTCCCCTACATTACCGGTAGTTGCCTTGGCAGAGTGTGGGGGTAGATGAAGACACGGCTGTGTTGCGGACTGTTTGTACCGACAGTTTTCGGGGGTTGACACGGCAGAGGTGGGGAGGTGGAGACGGCTCAGCGTGAGGGAAACTTGAGTACTACCTCTGTAGCATTGTGCATTGCTAGTTTAGTGCTACGTCAGTGCTGGCAGTTGTCAGGTGGGAGGGAGATGGAGACACGGCTGTGTTGTGCGCTGTTTGTACCAATAGGGGTTGTTCTTTTTTTGGGGGGGGAGGGGGGAATCGACATAGCTCAGTGTGAGAGAAATGGAGCGCTACCTCTGTAGCTTTTTAGCTAGTGTCTGTATTGTATTGCTGTATTGCGCACCGCTAGCTTAGCGCTAGGTCACTTGTTGGTGTGGGGGGCATGGAGACACGGCTGTGTTGCGCGCTGTTTGTACCGAGGGAGGGGTGACATGGCGGGGGGGTGGGGGGTGGAGTTGGCTCAGCGTGAGGGACATGGAGAGCTACCTCTGTAGCTTTTTAGCTAGCGCGTCTGTATTGCGCGCTGCTAGCTTAGCACTACGTCAGTGCCATCAGTTGTACAGACAGTTCAGTTTGTCAGGCAGGGCGCTCGGTTCTGTTGACAGGGTGGGGCGCCCTGCTTGTCTAATGGTAGGGGAAACACTGTGGATTATCAGTATGTACCGGTAATGAAAGACTGGTCGTTGTTACAGATGTTTTAGTTCACCTTTTCACTACCAGCAAGATCCACCAGGTAGAGTTTTCCACTGAGCTTCTGCTCTGTCTGAGTGTTTTCCTGTTTGACGTTAATCAGGAAGATACTGTGACTCCTGGAGCTGTGCTCGTTCATGTCTGGAGGAGAAACGACACTCGATCAAAAGCCCTAAACATACAAACCAGTCAAAAGACGGGATCTATTTCAGGATCTTACTTGTGACAGCTACGTGTCGGTTAGATTTGCCTTCATCAATCGTGTCCATGACTTCCTCTGGGCTGCAGACAAACCTCTCAGTGCAGCCCTTTGAAAGCAAAAAACAACATGAAACACAGTTGTTGAGCTCTGTTAACAGGTTTTACCACATACTTTGACAGGTGACAGCTTAATAGCGCTTACCTTGACATAGGGTACTCTGTTTTTGTCTTCATGCACGGATAAATTGGTCTTTGACACTGGAATTTAAAAAAAAATGCATCAGAGAAACTTACTAAGCATGAAAAAACAGGATCAGATGATGTTAGACCACAGAAATCTTAATAGAGGAAAGGAATGTAAAAAACATAATTAAGTGATTTTGTCTGAATGTCCCCACTAACGGGGCTCATTTCTTGATATATTGCTCTAATCCTCATCTCTGATCATGGAATGACAAACTCTTAAAATATTTTTCTCTTTAGATGGTTGTTAAGTGTATGAAGCAGATTAGCTTAAACTGCTAAAACTACGAAAATTACATATTTAATTGACAATAAAATTCTAGTTTAGAGGCATCAATGAATCCCACCTTTTAAGAGAGAGAGAAATACTTTCATTTTCAGGTTTAAAATGGTCCAGAGTGGTGGTGTATGACATTGTTCAACAGTCTGCCTCCTAATGATCATGATACAACTGCTCATTATTTTTTTCTTGGCATACTTTGCAGCTCGCTCTGTCACATCTGCTGCCACAGTTCGGTACAATTAAGGGAACATGAGAGATAATGTGTTCACTCTATGCGCTCAGTCGCTTACCATCCAAAAGATCTCGAATTTTGTCAAGGTAGATTTCAAAATATGAAACCTGTGAACAAAAAAGAGCCTCATTATTTACAGCAACAACACAACCTACACAAACGTACAACCAAAAGAAAAAAATTAAGATGAGGGAACAAGAAACGAATGCGTATAAACAGATGTGAAAATATATTATGCTTTGTTTTCTACTTTTTTCCCCCAGATATTTTAGACTTACATTTTAAAAGCAGAACTAAAAATGATGCAACACAGGTACCATGATACAGCAGTACAACTCTGCATGTTCGGCCTTTCACATATTGTTGGCTTAGAAATGACACGCTGTTAAAAAAACTCAACTTATGGTGTTTGAAAATTCTCCTAAAAGCATGCATAACCAATAATAATCATATATTTCATCACATAAGTTCAGTAACTGAGGTTAAAAATGTATTTTATGTTCAGTAGTGCCTTTTAGTTTCTCCGCTGCAGGTGCAACAGTAGACCAACATGCCTCCTCTGCTTACTTTGATATGAAACTCCAGGTTTTCATCCATGGCATAGATGTAGTTGAATATATCTTGCACTATCCTGGGGATGATACCCATTCCATCTGTGTCATGGAGATTCCCCTGCAAACAGACAGCAATTGCATAATTTAAAAACAACACCCTATAATGAACAATGAAAGTAGAGGTTAGAGGTCTCGGGCTCTTACCTCCATGGTGTGTGTTTTGCCAGATGACGTCTGCCCATAAGCAAAAATCGTTCCATTGTAGCCTTCGAGAACATCTATCAGACACCATACCGATATTAGTATAGTAATTATGTATTCAAAAAAGTACATTTTTAGAATAAAACTGTGTAGTGTAAAACCATTGCATACAACAGTAATTAAAGATAAATACACTGTAAAAAGAAAAAAAGCATCACCTTTGACAATTTTTTGGGCGCAAGCATTGTAGACTTGTTCTTGTGTAGTATTAGACTGAAAGACTCTGTCAAACATGTAGGGTTTACCCTGAAATAAAGAAAGAAAAGAAGTGAGTCATACAAGCACGTTTTAAAACAAGAGTGTCGCCAACGGTACATAACACGCCCGTCAGTAAACTATCAGAGTACGGTAATCAAAATACAAAGCATGCAGTACCTCACACAACAATGCTGAATATGTGTTTATATAGTATTCATTCAGTCATTTATTCATTCAACCTTTATTTATACAGGTTAGTCTCACTGAGCCACAAGGGCTCATTTACAAGAGAAACCAGTTTTAGACAGAACATATAAAGTACAGACAACAATAACAATAAACTACAGTAAAAATGCAGTTAAAATAAAAGTAGTGTTATAAAACAATAAATCAAGGTGCCTTAAAACAAGGTAGAATACTAAAAACATGAACATATTTGCTTTAATGTTTCTATTGACTTTGTCAAATGTTTAAAAAAAATCCCCTAAAGAAATTAAGGTGGACAGCTTCAGTTCCTGTTGCAAGGTGTTCCAGGTATATATACAGGTAGTATATCCAGGATTGTGGTGGGGTCAAAGGTCACTTTCAATGATAATGACGATGGTGTTACACACGGTGTAAATCGACAGTTCAGTTAAATTCATTATTAAATTTGCAGATGACATTAGCCTCATCAGCAGTCCCTTATCCTCGCTAGAAGACGTCGCCAGCATGCAGTGTCTCAGGAGAGCGAGGGTAATCATTGCTGATCCCTCACACGCAGGACAGCACCTGTCCACCATCATGCCCTCTGGCAGGAGGCACAGATACATTAAAAGCAGGACAAAAGGACCCATATTCTTTTTCCCTGGGCCATCAGGTCCTTTAACTCAAATGCGTATGCTAAGGGTAAACAAAGTGAATATGTATATTATTTTTTAAATTCTTTTTACTACTCTATGCTATATTTATTCCTGTTTTGTTGTTTTACTGTTCTATTCACTGAAAAGCACTGCAGTCTCAGTCTCTTATTAAAGAACATGAAACTGCAGCTACTTGTTGAATGTGAAGAACTAACCTGTTGATGACTACCAGCTGATCTAAACCGTTTTATGACTAGACTCCTAGACTTCACCATCACCACTTTGGTGGAAGTGGTCTTAGTAAAAAATAAGATAATTTGTAGCCAAAGTCTGATGACATTTTCTATTCCATTTGTGGAGTTACACTACGGACACATTACTCCGGACCAACTTATACATAAACAGGCACAAACTAGGGGACAATGGGTTTAGCATGTTTATGTTACTTGGATGTTGGACAAGGTTTTAATAAAGAGGCATTTCACACTTGTGACCTTGAAATCGATAAGGGTCATGCACAGCTGATGTTAAATGTTCCCAGTTAAGAGCTCGGTCAAGAAATTGTCCATCCAGACAGACAGACAGTACCATTCCATGACACCTCCCATCTTAGGACATGTATGTTTTTATTTTTATTTTTTTCTAGGCAAATTGCTATATCATGCTTTTGTCAGAAAATCTGTGATTAACACTTTCTTTAACAAAATGACAAATGCCGATTTAATTACAAAATATGATCAATATTAAAGGAGAGAAAAAACTGACTAAATAATAAATGTTGCATTTTCAATTATTTAGGTTATTCATAAAGAAAAACTATGCTGTGTGAGCTGTGAATACCATTATGGACAATGGATATTAAAAAGACTAAAAAAAGTCCATGGCAGCACATCTACCTCATATTTTACGCATAACAAAACGTCAAGGCAATATTTCTGTGCTGCAGCCATTCCATGGAAAACTGATTGAGGAAGCGCAACAATCTGAATATGGTATTATTTAACATATTTTAGGACTACATAAATTATCAGCAACATTTACAAACGGGTTTACAGACTGTCAGGAAACTGAGAAGCAACACAAGAGAACCAAGCTGAGACGATAAGTGTACAGTGATTTAAAAACATGTTTCGAAACCAATTTAAAAAATAAAATTACTTTATAGTAATCAGTGGATATTTAATAGTTAATTTAACACTGAAGTAACCGCTACATGACTTAGCACAAGAGGTGTTCAATAGTTTTCACACAAGAGCACCCCAACCAGTTATACTTCCTATGTTTTATCATTTCTCAGGTTCAATTGAGCTCAGCATGGCATTTGAAGTAAACTTAGCAGGATTCTGAGCTTTTAGTATCAATTTAGAAGTCAATCTACTACAGTCAATCAGAGCATAGCTGACTGTGGGATAGTCAAAACTTCAGAGCACAATCCCAGGGAGACAGTGATCAATAACTGCGTTTAAGATGGAAAGTGCAGGCCAATAAATCTGATGTTACAAGCAAATCTGAGGTTCATCTGAGATGGCAAGCTGCGTTTGGTGGTTTTCAGTCCCAGCTGACTCATCTTTTTCTCCGTAGGTGGGGCTCTAGCAGAGAGTATGAAACAAAAAAAAAAGCAAAGAACAACCAAGATGTCTGCAAAACAGGAATAGTTTATGTAGTTTGGTGTTAACATCTATAAAGGCGGCCAACCTGAGAATGCTGACAAGCAGCTGGTGTCTCTGAAGACACTAGTTTTTATAGTGCTCACTGGTTTGGGGATGATAATACGTAAGCAAATTCCTTATTCCGTTTAAGGTGGAAAAAACACGTTTGTCTCAGTCTGACATTAAAAGATTCACTGCTCAATATTGTAAGACTGCTACAACTGAAATGTCCACTCATAAACTCTCCTGACAAACGGTTACACCTGAGGTAAAGCTTCGTCTTTATGAACCAGCAGCATCTGAAGACGGCTGTTATTCACTCCAGACAGCCACGTCCTGGTAATTAACCTTGCCCAGTACAAGAGCACAGAGCCAGTATCTGGACTGCCAGAGGCTGCGAGCAAACAAAGGAGAGTTTAAAGTCCTGATTGTTACTGCTGCTACCGGCCTCGTTACTTACACTTCCTTCTAATTGGATTACCGTCTGAAATTACAATTACTGATATATATTGTCAGTCTGTGTAAAAGTGCTTTGTCACATCATTCTTCTCTTGATGGCTTATTATAACACTGCCCCAATAAGCTCTTAGTAAGGGACAGGAAGACAGTCACCATCCAAGGTTATTCAGAACATCCTCATAATTTTTGATAAAGCATGAAGTCAAACAGGTTTTATGTTGCTATATGGAGTCCATAAGTTGTTGTTTCTGATTTTTTTAAAGCCCTCACGAATACTGTTTGGTATTCATACAGCAGAAAACTTTAGCTTTATTGGCTGCATGTAACTTGTAAACATGTTTATACCTTAAATGGTTACTGATCTATGTACGGTAGTCTTTTCATTCACGTTACCTCTCAAGCACTTCCAAAATAACACCATCTAAAATTAACTCAGCTCTGGTTACGTATGGCTTTCCTGAGTTACCGAAAGAAAAAAGAAAACGTGACAAAACATGGAACAATCAAGTACTCTAAAAGCGTACGGCTGGTAGGAGAAGAGACAGCTGCAGGAATAATTCACCAGCGCGCTCACTTTACTGGCAAAGTTAGTTTGGCGAATCAAGCTCGTTACACCACTCAGACAATCATCTAGAAATGTCATCTCTGTCAAAGGGCTGGAAGGATCTTGAACTGACACCAAGAATCTAAACACCACTGGTATGATCTGATTCATGGCTACTTTATAAAACCAGTATCTCAGTTGGTGAAGGACATCTGCAAGGGATACGCGAAAATGTCTTGAAATGTTTACAAGGACTTGCAGTTTCCTTACTTGAGTTGCAGAGGCTTGAAGCCTTGTCACTCGTTTTTTGTTTAAAGAAGTTTCTGCAAAATGTTTCCTCCTAACCCCATCAGTTGTCATATGCGTCTCAAACTCATCTAAAACCTTTGTAACTTAATTTAATTTAATTTCAGCATGCTGGAGCAGTATTTTGACACCTGCACAGGAGCTCTCCTACGACAGCCCTAAATGTTCAGGTCTAAAAAACAAGCTGATGATTAAGAATTATTAAAAATAATAATAATAATAATAAAAAACTGGTCCAACTCTTCCTATCTTAATTTCAAAAGTGTACTCCAGTATATGAATTCATTAAGAGTTGGTGTGGTTGCCAAGGTGGTAAAACTAGATGAAGGGGATACAATGTGGGCAACTTAATAATGTGCCTGGCAGTGGCTTAGAATAAAAAAGCTGCACACACAAAGACCGAATGTAAAAAATAAAAAAACTGGACACTCAAAACGAGACCATATGGCTCGGTGGTCGCAATCTCTCAAACTAAACTTCAGTCTGACAACAATAGAAACTTGTCTTTTCTTCACAATTTTTTGTTGCAACCCAATGAGGGACACCTTAACAGAAACTATAGGCAGGTTCACTCTGGCTGAGCGATGAAACACTGAAGCTGAGGCTTCAATTTCAATATAAAGTCCACACCCTAGATTCTCTGAAAATGGATCAAAATAGCAAGCAATCTGAGTAGGTCAACCTTGTAGGTCAGTATCAGCAAAACAAAAAAACATCACCATAATATTTACCCTCCCCATCCAAAGAGATTGCCTACTGGTGTCTAACTGGTTGAACAGCTGGTAACCAGGAGAGAAAATAAAAGGGATTACCCAGGAGGCCCAGGTAACACTGCTGCTGATGATACCTGTGGGCACTTTAAGTGCTATACAGCAGATGCAACACGAGAGACTACGTACTCACTGCTGGCTTACAACACGTGTCTCTCTCAATGCGCACTGGCATTTTGGCACTTTGACCGGCACTATGCACTGGGCAGGACCACACCACGCCTTAGTGGGACAGAAAGTAAAGTCGCTATTAGCTAAAAGCCTGCAGAAAATGCATGTAAATCAATTGTTCTCTGTTCTAAAAGTAATAGTGATGTTGTAATCTACACTAAACATCTTAAGTAGCAGGTCAACCAAAAGCCCAGTATTATTCATTTAGCCAAAACTGGCAAAATTATGAATATGTTTAACGACCAGGTTACTATTACCTTGTAAACTCTGGAAGTCATATTTGTATGCGTGAGCATGTTACAAAGACGCCAAAGTCCACAGAGACAATGACAGATTGAAGCTTTGGCAAACTAATATTTAACTATGTACAGTATGCCAATGACTTACGCAAGTTGCTATGTAAACCTTAAATATAGCATGATGGTTGTGTGCTTTTCGTGAAATATGCCAGCCCACCTCCCTTAACAGGTGACTTTTACTCCTGCCACACCGGTACAGAATCACACAAGTTCACAATTCAAAAAAGAATTAATTTTTCTTGGGAAAAACATACTGCATGAGTCTCAAATGATAAATTGTGTGCATATTACAGTACAGTAGTTTCAAACAGACCTTAAGGGAAATGTTTTATTGGTGCAGCTAAAAGCCAATATCAAGCAACTGCAAAGCATTTCCTTTTTCTCTCTGGGTGGACATTGTGCCAATGTGTTTTATGCTTATCAAGCTCAGGAGGGCTTGGCCTCACAAGAGAGCTAATTACAGTGTTGACAGCATACTTTTAAGTGGTTCCAAAATTAGCATACTCATGAAAACAAAGTTTAATTTGCTGCAGCAAAGTGTTCATTCACAAAATAAAGATGGCCTTTCACTTGCATCTGTGTTTTCCCTTACGAAGGGATATTCTTATGTATAAATTATACCTGACAATCATTTACATGGATGACAGAATAGGGTTTGGTGCCAATTAGCTCATGCTAGCTCCAATTAAGCTACAAAACTAGCCTGCTAGCGGCTAATCTGTGATGATACAGCTGGCCTAGCCTGACAGCCAATAATTAGCCACTACCAATCCAAAGCGGTTATCCTAAACTAGTCACAATTTACAAATTTAGTTACAGGTGTGTGCCATCTTTCCACCACGATGACACAATATAAATGCTGTGAGTTGTGGCTCCTTCGTTGAATGACAGCTCGCTAAGTCATGACAAGGCAACAGCCGAGTTTTAGGAAAGAGCGTGTGGACCATCTTTCAGAAATATACAATCCACCAAAATGTCCATTGTTATGTCGAGTTAAAACGAATAGCTGGAGTTTAGGTGGGTGAAATATTTGCTAGAGTTCGAAGTTGGTGGCAGAGGAACGACGCAGCGGTGAACAGGTCAGCCCAGCTAACAAGCTAAGCTGCTAACTCTTAGCTACAGGACAATCAGAAATGGCGCACCGTGCGCCGGAGAGCTCTGGTAAAAAAAAAAAAAAAAAAAATGAGGAAGCCATAGCAGATCTTAAAAATTTCTCACCGCAATTACTATGGTGTCCTCCCCTTGAAACTTGGGAATGTATCTGTCGCCTCTGGTCACCTCGGAGCTGTTCAGGGGCCTGAAACGGCACATCACTTTGATGGTGCACTCCGCCGGGTCGGCCATCTTCCACCGTTACCGAATGGAAATTCACGGATAAAGAAACTAAAGTAGATCCCGGATCCCAGGGGCGGCGGATGAGTAGGCCGAGCCCCTCTCTGTCCAAATATCAAGCTTGGGAAAAGGGGAGTAGTAATCGATCGGATGTTCGGCAACAATTAAAAAAAATAGATCTTTGTTTTCCTCTCAATCGCTCGAGGAAGCCATGACACCGGTGGATGAGCGGCGGTGCGCCTCACCCCTGCTGCTGCCGCGGATGTGGATCATGATGACGTCACCAGAGAGGGCGCTCCCCAGCGAAAACACAAAGCAGCATCTAAAATAAAATAAAAAATACATTGTCTAATGAGCAATATTTGCTGTTTCCGTACAAGAGCCATGCTTTGACATATTTAAATGTTATTAGGTACAAACTTCAGGATTTCAAGCATGAAATTAGTAACAATGTTCAGTAATGTGTGCCTTTAGGTAGCAGATTTACTGTCCAGTTGAGTATTTACATGTATATGTACAGTACATTCATTATTCTGAACTTGTTTTCATACCAACAAGACTTGAGAAATGACATGCATGACATATTTCACATACCTTATTTATGAGCTGAAATTGTTCAATTCAGTTTATTTATAGCATAGTGCCAAGTCACAACAGAAATTAAAAATGCCAATTAGTAAAGTTAACTATCTAAGGAAGGAAGATAGCAGATTGCACTGAGTTTTCATTTTGTTGCAGTCTCCCATCCTGAGCAAGCACAAGGCAACAGTGGAAAGGAAAAACTCCCACATAATGGGAAGAAACCTCCAGCAGAACCAGGCTCAAGACAAGTCAAGCAGCCATCTGCTTCAGCCCGCTGGGTTTGAGGACAGGAAGGACAAACGGACACAGAATTGCAGGTCCAGAATGGAGACGAGCAGACAACCAGGTTCCTCTCAGGGGAATTAAAAAAAACAAACAAACAAAAGTTAAGATATAAATAATTTCAAAATATTCATTTGTAACTATTTATTTGATGAAATGAGGTCATTTGTCCTCAGTAGTCTAAAAGCCTACAGCAGCATAACTACGGGAGAGCACAGGAAAGCCAATCCAACTCTTACTATAGGATTTGAGAAAAAGGAAAGACTTGAGCCTAGTTTTAAAAGTAGACTGTGTCAGCCTTACAAACAGAAACTGGAAGTTGGTTCCACAAGAAAGGCGCCTGCAAATGAAAGATCTTCCTCCCATTCTGCTTTTGGAAACTCTAGGAACCACAAGTAAACCTGCAGTCTGAGAGTGAAGTGCT
>JARVGS010001968.1:32685204-32701343 GCA_031762315.1 Hypsolebias antenori | reverse complement strand
TTAAACTTCTTAAACAACTTCTGTAGAATCACTTTGACACGTCCTTGATGGAACAGTGTCCATCACTTATTCTTTACCCAATCTGAAATATGGAAATGAAGTTACTTTCATGTAAAACATTCAGTAAAACATTCACCGGTTTGACAGTTGATTCAAAAATAAGTTAATTCAAAACAGTAGACTGTTGTAAACTAACACTGTGAAATAAGAAAACGATATACAATTAAATTGATTATCTCTTTTTTTTTCAGTCAAAGTATATGAACTGTCCAAGATTATACTTTGATTAAAAAATCTGTGATTATCAAATATTAAATGATAATAAACTAAAAAAAAGATTGTCTTTTTAGATTAATTTAAAGTAGGACAAAAATGAAGTGTCTCTTGTGAGATAGTTTGTGTCCTGGATTCAAATACATGGGGTCACAGTGTTCTTGTCCTCTGAAGGCCTCAAGGACAAGTTTGGACACGGAGGTATATCTACTACATATTAAATATAGTTTTTTCCCAGTTTGGATGTCTAAAGTGAAATATACAATCAGTAAAAGTGGAATTGTAGATAAATGAAATGTGACGTTTTGTTACAAGAACGTTTGTTCAGATATCACCCATGGTTACTGTCTTAAAGAAGAAAGTAATTGTGGATCCCAAGAGTTTAAACAAGAAGATTAGACTTTTTTTTTTTTCTCGTTGAAAATGTTTCACTTATCATCTGAGGAAGTTTTATTATCAAACTGAGTAAACTCCTGCGATTGGCCAGGTCGTAGATGAAGAGGGAACTACAAGAATAAGGTCAGAACACATTAATGATGTCATGAATAGAACAAATGTCATGAATAGAACAAAAGTTTTTCTATCTGACATCTCATGTTCAACAAGGGTGAGATGAACTATTATATGATATATTGGCTTGCCATATCTCCATCAGTCAGTCCATTTCTGTATATCGGTGGTCATTTTGCAGTGGGATCAGGTCCAGGAGGGAAACGGTCATCCCTCTTCTCAGTGGTAGCCTCTAGCTCTTCCTGGGGGACCTCAAAGCATTTCCAAGGCAGAGATAATATTTATACTCCACAACAAGTTCTGGGTCCAGTCCCGGGTCACCACCCTATGGGATGTACCATAAAAATCTCTGAATCTCTTGAAATTGCTCTGGCTCTGTAGATTTTGCCTCCGCTGCTTCATCAGACTGGAATCTGCTGCAAAAATCTTTGGGTATGTCCTCAAGTCTGTTTCTATTTTTAAAAGTAATTTAAAATGATTTTATTTATTTATTTATTTTTGCTAAGTACAGTATTGTTGTCTTTTGACTTTGATGAACTGTTAAAGTAATTTGTGTTTTACTTGTTTGCTGCTGACTGCTTATATTTCCTTTTTGTATTCATCCCTTCCCTTGATCCTACAAGTGTCTGTTGGGGCTTGCCAGGCCAGCACTGTAAATAAGCATTTGTTTGGTTAGATAAAGGTTAAAAAAAAATCTTCAGAGGGAAGTGTCTAGAAAAAACAGGGAAGTGTCTAGAAAAAACAAACGCTCCCACCGTTCGACGGAGCTCCTCAGATTATTTATAAAGCTGAGCTCCGACACTTCAGAGGAATCTTACTCCAGCTGCTTCTGTCCAGGATCTTGTTCTTTTGGTCATGATCCACACCTAACGACCATGGGTGAGGGCTGAAACATCGACTGATCTGCAAATTGAGCTTCTAATTATGGCTCAGCTTCTTCCTCACCGCGACAGACTGGAGCGATGCCCTCATTACTGCAGATGAAGCCCCGGTCTACCTCTCCATGCTACCATCACTTGTTAACAAGACTTCCAAATACTTGGAACTCCTTTCCTTAAAGCAAAATATCACCCCAACCCAGAAGGATTCTTCCACTGTTTCCTGGTTTATTCACTCGAAGGAGTTTCCAACAGCCGAGAACATTAAACAGCAAACATATAAATCCAGAAACAGACACAGTGACATAAAATAAATTCATGTTTAAAAGCAGAACAAAGAAATCCCTATAAAATCTAATAATGTGTATGGTTTGTTTGACAGCTCTGCTGCGTTTTGACTCCATCCCAGGAGAACGAGATATCACAGATATTTGACTTGTCTGTGTAAATATTCATTTACTGAAGGGATTAATAAAAATTAAATTGAGCCTGACTAAACTGGCCCAGAGCCTGTGAAGCGCCTGGTCTCAGTTCACCCTTTAATGAATGGAAATTTAATGCTCAGCGTAGCACTTCTCTCCCATCCCTCACCACTGAACTCACTTCACCGTGAAATCCGGCGACCTCCCGACTGCTCTCGGTCGTAACATTTTCCGGCTTTGCTTTCAGGAACGAAGAAGCTTTGAGCAACTCCAAGAGACGCAGGAGAGAGGTGAACTCCTCAACCTCGAACGCTCCTCTGGAGTGTAGTGAGATAACGTGTCATTAATTCGTCCTTCTGCTACATTTACGCAGCTTGGTCAAATTAAAATTCTTCAGACGCTCCAAACGTTAGTTTTTGTGCCTTTTCAGGAGAAGTTAGTGACTTTTAAAAAGTGCCAGTGTTGGAAGCACGTAGAACGTGAAGAAGTGTCTCAGTTAGTTTAGAAAACCTAAATTTGGCTCAGTTGGTCGAGCCGTTGACTCTCAGCGAGAAGGTTGCCGGAACGAGTCCCGGCCAGGACATCTCTGGGCGGAGTTTGCATGTTCCCTCCGTGCTTGTGCGATTTTTCCAGTTTCCTCCCACAGACCAGAAACATGCACATCAGGTTGACTGGTAACTCTAAATTGTCCCTACAGGTTTGTCTCTATGTGCCTTTATGAGGGACTTGAGACATGTCCCTGTTGCACTCCACCTCAACTTGTGCTCAGTTTTCACGCTTCGTGTTTGGTTTGAACTTTTCTTTTTAAAATCGCCCCAGTCGACTGTCACAGCCCACTCAGGACAATGTTTTTCCAGCCTCTTAGAAAGAAAAAGGTGAATCTGGCACTCTTCTCTCCTCTCCCTTTATGTTGTGACTGTTACCACGGCAACACGCTGTCATCACACCAAATTAAAACCACCTGTCAAAGGATGAGAGGGCGGTTGCTCCCAGAGTCCGGTGAAAGACGGAGGAGGACAGGGTGTATAAATAAATACACAAGAGCTGATATTTTCAGTGTCTGGACTGTGATTTATTACCGGTGGGGCTGGTGTGGTTGTCCTCCGGTGAATATAGCAGCAAGGGTTTTTCATCCCAGAGACACCGACTGTAGCAGGAACATCACTCGGGTGGTTCTGAAAACTCCTTGATGGTGTCAGGTTTACATTTATGCCCATAAGGGGTGAGGACAGATTTTATTTAAAATATAAAGGCTGAGATTAAACTAAAACTTCCTTACAGACACCTGGAAATGTTACAATTTAACGGTGGAGTGATCTCATTTTGTGCTTGTTTAATGGAGTTGTTGGTAAATCCACACCAACGGATGAGTGCATTTAAAGCTCACCGATTATTTTTAGCAGTCCTGATTACAACCTGTCGCTCTCTGAAACACTTTCTAAATGAGGTTGTTCCTTTCGGCTGCCCTCTTCTGCAGGGGTCGGCACATCGAGCGGACTCGCATGAAAGATTTGGCAACTATTTTACGTCAGATCATCTTCCTGAAGCAACTTGGGCTCAAACCTACAGCCTCAGGATTATAGGAGCACAGCACTGACCGGTGAGCTACCGCCCCAGAATCATTCCTCAACATTATAACCTGCTGCCTACATTTATATGATGATTGCTGCTGCAACTTCCTACTGTCTTGTTCTGGCTTTTATGCTGCTTTTAGCTATTTGGCTGTGAATTCGACTACATGCATTAAACGCTGCGGTAGCTCGGTGGTCATTGCCTCGGTCTTGTTATCCTGAAGGAAGGGCATCTGCGGAAAAGCAATTGCCAAATCTCTTTCGTGCGAGTTTTCTCCCAGCGGCAAACAGGCAAATGAAAAAAACAAAAAACGATATTCTTTAATGTTTCTCATGTTGCATCCTTGCATTCCATAGTTTTAAATTAAGGCTTTTCATCAGGTATTGGCACTCAGAGTATAAGTTTAGGACAACCGTCAGACACTACCACACCAAACTGTACAGTATTTTCCAGTGTATGTTTCTTTTTTTTTTGCATAGATTTGTCAGTCCTGCGACTTATACACCAAAGCGACTTGTCTACGTTTTTTTTCCCTTATTCATGACACAATTTTTGATTAACACTTTAAATGTTTATTCATCCTGACATGAACCAGCGTAAACATAATTTGCTACAGGCACAAGAGGGCCCTCTAAGCTTTTGACAACTACCGGTAGGCATACATGTTCCTGTACCGCTACACCCACAGCCCCCTACCAGACATTGACCATCAAAGTGCATTTATTAAGGAAAAGTTAAACCTTTGCTATAATATTGAGCAAACAATTAATTTTGTTGGTGTTCATTTTGTTAAATTTTGAAGAACTGCAACTGGAAGTCCTCCCATGCACGCTCCTGTGGCCTCCAGTTGATTTTTGGCAGCCGGTCGACTTTTGGCATGACACTGGCACACGTTTCCCGGGGGTCAGTGGTGATGCATAATAAACGTGACATACGCCAAAGTGACTTATATGCATTTTTTTTCCTCTTTGTGATGCTTTTTTTTGACTGATGCAACATAATCCAGAGTGACTTATACGCTGGAAAATATGGTAGCTTAAAAGCTGTGAAACTGTCTGAGCGTAAGCCACTTTCGAATTAGCTAAATTTCATCAGCTCTAGCAGCCATCTTGAATCAGACTGAAGCCAATGAAACCCCAATGATGAGATCTGTTCAATGGTTCAAGATGGTTATTTTACTAACAGACGAGGTCAACTCCAACAGTTGATAGTAAAGTTTTAAAGAAAGAACTTGTGTGGTCAGTTAAAGCTATATGTATGTTTTAGGAACGGGCCTCAGCTGATACCAAATCGAACTTTAGCTCATCTGTAAAATTGACTGTAGCCAATACTGTTTGCACAGGATGAGCAGCTGTGGCAGCCATCTTGGCTTCATCGATTAACCAGACATTGATGATTATATTCTGAGAGAATATTTTGTTAACAGACAAGCAAAAGCATACTGATATGTATAGGGTCTTATTGGATGCTGGCTTCTCAGAGTACAACAGTACAGAGGATCCAGAATCAGTTTCCTGGGAAATATCCAGCTGTGCAGTGCATGAGTGCACGAGGCACCGAGGACGGGCGAATCTGCAGCAGCCTCCACGCTCTGTGGCAACGCTGTCCTCTGAGCTGTTTCTGCTTCGGTCTCGGTGCTGCGTGCACGTGGGGCTGTTTCCAGCAGCAGCACGAGGCCATTTCGGCTGTAAAATTCAGTAAAAGCTTCTGTCCTCAACCTGCTTATCTCCAAACAGACAGACGGCCGGGAGGCGGGACACAGTCGGCAGCAGAACATCTGCCGCTTTACTCGGGTAAACACAGAAGACGTGATGTATTGAAAGATTGTTTTCTTAAACCAAACACACAAAAAGGGCAACAGAGAATATCTCACATGCATCAAGTGGACAAAATCATGACGCCGCGATCTTTGGATAATGAACATACTGCCAACGATTAACGTCGGGCGATAACACTTTTGCCTGTTTCTGGGTGTTTTAAAATATGTCATGAACCAGTCAACAGATGACACTTCTGAGGAATAATTATTGGATAAACCAGAAGTGATTAACTTAACTGCACCCAACTGACCATAAAAACACAAAAATGTGTATAATTCAGTCAAAGTCGCAGATGTGGAGCTAAAGTTTGTTGTGGTAGTAGCTGAGAGTCGTTCACAACACATCCTCTGAGCATACCTCACCATCGTGTACAAGACTGAATATGATGTCAATTTCAAGGTTTGACCAAAACAAACACATTTCTGTCATTGAAATGAGTGATGTACAATTGAGTGATGTACATCATCACTCCATTTATCTTCATTCATCACTGCACATTTATTGTGAATATTGTGCTGTATTGTGTTTTTTGGTTGGTGTGTACATATGTTTTTCTTCTATCTTTATATTTTATATTTTTATTGCACCTTTATGCTGAAGCAAGTTCCTAGTTTGTGAATCTTATTCATTGACAATGGCAATAATAAACTGACTCTCTGACTCTCTCTCTAATTTCCCACCAGAACCAGTTCTCAGTGTGAAACTGGCACGAACGTCAGCAGGTGACGTGCATTCCTAAAAAAAGTGATGGGACTTTAGTTTGATTTGATGTCAGCCTCTGAATCCACTCAGGATATTTTGTAGTTCATTAACAGTTGCGTCCCACACCTGAATTCACTGTACTTCTGTTACCCTCTTTAGCATCTGTGTTGCTTTAACTTTGTGTCAAAACTTGATTATTCTCCGTAGAAACAGTAAACAGAGGAGCCTCATCCATGTGCTAATCTTTGGTTTTTGGCCACAGAGCTTAGAAATGTCTTCAGAATGCAAAGATGATACAGATCTATTCTCACTGACACAACGTTAGAACAGAGCCAACACTTCCCAGCATGCCTCAGTGTGCAGCTGCCTCCATAAAGGGCAAAGGGAGGCAGATATTCCAGCAGATTAGCATAAAGTATCAAGAACCAGTGCAACTGTGCAGTTTTTTTTTTAGTTAAAACATGCTCAAAAAACAGCGAATGAACAGATTCCTTTTTGCTTTTTAATTTAATCCTTAATATGAAATGATTAAATCCTGAGCATCATCTGTTGCTCAGCTTTTTGAGCTTCCTGCTCCTCCAGGAGTTTGTCGAACAAGTGTCGTGATTTTACATGCTCTGCAGAGTTTGTCCACCGTGTCGGCTTCATCGTCACTGTCTTGCCTGATTACCTCCAACAAGTTCCACCTCTCCAGTTGTTTCATGTCGACGAGTTCCAGAGGAAACATCATTTGCATCAAAGCTGGTCTCAATACGGCTAAAATACATACGACAATGTTTAGCCCGTTATTTGTTAGTAAAATATCTCATTGTAGCCTCAAACTCTGGCATAAAAAGCTGATGGTTATATGATTTTTATTGTAAAAACAATGTTCACTCTGCTTTTATAAACTTTAATTCCTCTTTTTTCTGGACGTAAATCACTTTTTTTTTTTTGCATGATTGTTTCCTCTGGTATCGAATGATGTGCAGCTGGAAGGATTTTTACTGAACCCTTTTTACGTTTGGGCATTTGTTATGATGCGTAACCATGGCAACAACTTTTTTTAAAATTTTTTAAAACAACCAGGAACAGCTGATTAACACACCAAAGGCTCAAATGCCTCAACTACAGCCCCGAATCCCAAATGAGTTGAAAAGGAGGCGCCGTGGATGAGTTCCCGTCAACCTGGCAGAGGTGCTCGAGTACCTGACTGCCGGGATCCTGGAGCTGATGAGAAACTCAGCTCGTGACAACGGGAGGACGAGGATCACACCCCGGCACCTTCAGCTGTCTGTCCGTGGTGCCGAGGAGCTTTCAGGCAGTCCTGCTGCTGCCCAGGAGAACCAAGGGGCCCACCGGATCTGACAGCAAGCGGGATCCAGGTGGACGGATCAGTATCTGTGGCCAGATTCTTCAGATTCACTGCGTGAGATCCTTCCTGTCCACAGCTATCAGCATCTGTAACAACTCTTGAATGAAGCCAGGCTGACGAGCTACGACATTTAGTTTCCTTTTGAGATTAATAAAAGTATTTTTTGCAGTGAATTGAATAAAACTTCCAGTTTTATCAGGATTTCAAAATTCACACAATATCTCGCCCCATAAGATACAATTCAGCATCTTTTTTTTTTTAATCAACTCAAAATGTTCAAACAGAAAAGAAAAAAATGAAAGAAACAGATGATATAAAAAGTTCTTCTGCGGCCCGTGAAGGTGGAAAACGTCTTTGTGTTCTGAGCTGCTTTTGAATAGAAGAACAGTTTTCTCCTTGTTCCCATCACTAATCTGTGATAAACTGAAACCTGTCAGGGAGAAACACAACACTCCTGCAAATCACAACAGCTGGAATTAAAGAGGGGCAATCCTTCAGCTCTGTGTAATTCAAGTTAACGGGTTCAGCTGAGGAGCTGAGAATAATGTCTGGATGCTGCAGGACGAGAGAGAAAACTAAATGTCTGAGATGCTGAGAGAGAGAGAGGCTTTCACTCTGAGTTATGTAAATTTCCAGATGCTGTTTCCAGTAATCTTCTCCATTGTAGTTTGTGGTGTAATTGCTCTGCTGTTTGCTGCAGATAAACACGTGGAGGAGTCCGGTCTCCTCTGGATTCTATCAGGAAACCGTCAGACTGAAAATGTTGGCGCAGCCAGGAAGGTGTTTTAGGAGCTGCGCTCTGTCGTCTTTGTCTCTGCAGCAACCAGGAGACGCAGCACGAGAAGAGAAGACAGAGGCAGACATCTTGTTTGTCCTCATCCAGACACGCTTCCTGTTGGACTCTTATCTACAGCAGCTCCTGGTACTAAAGATCATCTCAGCTGAAATAAAACCACTGACCGTGGACCAGTTCCTTTTAAGATTTGAAATTACTGAGACCTTTTTTTTTGCTGTCAGCAGCCAAACTCTTTCAGCAGTTTGTTCTTCAATCTATACTTAAATTTATATTTTGTTTTGTTTAGAGTTTATGCAGTCTACATCAGCTAACTATTGTGCAATTTCAAGGATCTAGTAACAAATACAAACTCCAAGACATAGACTAGTTCAGGAGACTCTCTGATCAGTCAGTCTGTGCACATAGAACCAGTTTGTGACACCAGGACCCTGCCCACCTAGAGCCCCGCCCTCACACGCCACCTAACCTGCATAGCACCTGACCGTGACTCCGCTCCTCACAGGTGATGAGCCCACAAGCTCCCTAATCAGGACGAAGCATCCTATTTATTGAGGCCCTCCTTCATCACGGTCTTTGATTAAAAAAAGTAAAGATCTCCAATACATGTGGCTGAAATGAGCTTCCATAGAATGACCAGGTTCATCCTTAGAGACAAGATTAGGAGCTCCATGGCTTTGGAGACCTTGGATAGAGCCGCTGCTCCTCCATATCGAAAGGAGACATCTAAGATGGTTTTAATGACTCCGTCTTATTAAGATGCTTTGTCGGTGCCTGGATGTTTTTGGACATGTCCCACTAGGAGGACACCGCAAGGAAGACCCAGAACTTACAGGAGAGATTATAAATCCTCTTTGGCCTGGGAACAACCTGGAATACCTCAGGAGGACCTTGAGAGAAGGATGTCTAGATCTCCGTCGTGGACCTGTTTCATGCATGACCAGATCGCTGATAAGTGAAGGTGGATAGATAAGTGAATGGATGCTTGATCAGCATATAATCAATGGCATAGTATGGCAGATTAATTAAGAAAATGGATTGTTTGTAATAGTAAAAACACACGTTTGAAAAGCCAAACAAAAGTAAACTGTGACTCTGCACATTGATGAAAGAGATGTCGCACACCGATCGCAAACCACCATTTTGTCTGGCTGGTAATTGACTGTTCTGTTGCTTGTATGGCACAGTTTGCTAAGCTGCTTAGCCCAACAAATCCATTACTGCTCCTCGTCAGTGCAGAACATATTCAGGAGCTGAGTAAGTAATGAACGCTCTGGAGCAAGTCAGTGCAATGAAGTAATGAAACTATATTAACTTGGATATTGACTAACTTGTTTATTAAATGCTACAACTTATGATCTACAATAAATAATGTCTTTCAGGTTTTTATCCACCTTATTCCTAGCCCCCATGGTGCTTTGCATGAATTATAGGCACAACTTTGGTACAGACCAGAACCTGTATTTGTTTATCTGCGAACAGTACGAGCTAATGCAGTTTCTCTGAGTATTGTGGATTTAATTTAAACAAGTAGCAACACCACCTGTCAGCTCAAACAGGACAGTATAATCATACCACTGTCTGCTGAGGACGAGGGATGGAGGACGAGCTGCAGAAGTGGCTGCAGATTACATCTACTAGCATATTTAGCTACTTCACTGACTTGTTTCTTCAGATGGTGAAGCGATGAGCTCTGAGGTCTATTAGTATCTCCACAGTAATAAGGTCTGTGATGTTTTGTTAAAAGAGGTGGGACACAATCTTATTGGCCTTAAATCAGACACAGAGCGCAGCCAAAGCCTTAAAGTCTTCTGTCACTGAGCTTGAGTTAATTACAGAGAAGATCATAAAACTGAAGACGAACAAAACTGTAAAGCTGTGTCCTCCATACACTTGAATTATTCCTGATGCTCTCCTCACTGTTTTTCCATCCTTCTGAGGATCCAGCATCTCTTCTCATGTGGTTTATTGTAGTCCAGACACAAAGTAGGATGCAGGTTTTTCTCCGTCGGCCGTTTGTCAACAAAGTGAAATGAGCGCACATGCAGCGTTTTGGGTGGTCTCTTCAAGTTCAGGTTTTTCAGCCACGTTCTTCTTAATTCCTCATCTGTAGGTAGAAGATGGAAACTATACCTCTTTTCACAGGAACACTTTTAGTTTTGGCTCCGTGTTCAAAACTCTATTGTTGTTACCACTGATTTAGTTTAGTTCCTGCAGCCGTGAACACAACAGGTACCTGAACTCAGCACGGCTATTTTTGTAAACATTGTGGTTGTTACATGCATGTGAACAAAACAAAAACAGCATTTTATCTGTCAAACTGAATGCAAATTATTTTCAAATAAACCGCAGTCTGTGCTCTGCTACCATAATTAAACAATGCTTACTGCTACTTCCTGTCCGACAGGAAGTTGTACACATAATCATTTATACAGTAGAGCCTCGAGGAGTAAGGTGGATATAAAAAACAAAAAAAAAAACAGTTGAGGTACTTCATATAAACAAATAAAAATAAACCAAATCTGTGAGGGAAACTTTAGCACTCCAGTGGGCTACATACTTTTTTTTTTTCCCTATAAGTCAAGAGTTTTTTGCATAACTTGCATGCCCTGTGACTTGGACGTCGAAGCAACTTATTTATGGATTTTCCCCCATATTTATAAACCAATTTTTGGCGAGATATGACCGTTTTTATTAATTCTGACTGAAAATATTGAACACTACCATTTTCAGCTGCTAGATGGCACTCGAATAGCATGGCATGCAGTTGTGGCTATTAATGACACAATCGGCTTGCCATAGCCTGCCACCTTCGTCCAGCTCGCTTGGAGCAACCGTCAAATCAGCTTCATTTTGCTGCACTGCCCTGAAGAAATGCAGCTGATATGACCATTGAAGTGCATTTATTAAGTAAAAGTTCAACTGAGACACACCTTTACTATAATGTTGAGCAAACAAACAATTGTTTTAGGTGCTTATCTTGTTAAATTTTGAAGAAATGCGCAGCATTTCTCCTTCCTGATTTCTTCCCTCCGAGCGCGCTCCCAGAGCAGTGAGTACTTTTGAAATGCACCTGATTTGACAGTTAAAGTGCATTTATTAAGAAAAAGTTAGACAGACACACTTTTGCTGTAATTTCAAGCAAACAAATACTTGTTTTTAAGTGTTAATCTTGTTATATTAATGTTAAAGTCCTCCTGTGCACGCTCGCGCGACCGTCATTTGGCAGCCAGTCGATTTTTGGCACAACACCGGCCCACATGTCCAGGTTCAGCCCACATTTTCGGGTTGTCAGTGGTGACACAAAATAGATGCAACCTTTACGGCTAAGTGACGTATTTATGGATTTTTGCACTTTATTAGAAATGTTTGGACTGATACGTCTTATAGGGTGGTGTGACGTGTACGGCAGAAAATACGGTACATGTTTGACGCCTCATTTGGAGCACAGGTGGTAAAGTGGTCCCACCTGTCAAAAACTCTGTGTATTGGCTTCAAGCTGTCATTTGCTGAAGCGCCTCTGAGTAAGACACTGACCTCTGCATTGCCCTGCTGGCTCAACACGATGAGGGTGAGAATGACAGAGAATGTAAACTGCTTTGTAGAAATGATCCAAGACGAGCAGGGAATCGATCAGTTTTTACCCACCTGCCATCTGGACTCAATTTTACATCTTCACTATAAATGAACTTCCCTCCAGGTCAGACCAGATGTCCACAGAAAACATTTATTGCATCATGAAATGATAAAAAAAAATAACCTCAGAGCCTTTGAGCTCCTAAAGCCTCATGTGAGACAAGACGATATATATATATTTTTGTAAACAATAGCAGGTGGCTGCCTCTGATCCCAAATGTTCACAGAGTTGGTAAAGAAGTGATGCAACACAAGCAAATATTTCTCTGCCTCAACGTTTCTCCTGAGAACTTTATCTGAGCATATATCCTGGAAGAAAAACAGAAATTATGTATCAAACCATTTTATTTTTACAGCTTTCAGCTAAATACAGGGCTGAAGTTGTGTTTAGATATGTTTTTACATTTACAAGTCATTACACCTCCCAAAAATTGTGCAGCTATGATAAGCTTTTGGAAATTGAGCCGTACGAGTGGTTTCTAACTTTGTGCCAAGAGATTAATTTTATTTACTCTAAAGTGTCTGTTTGAAAATGATGTTTATGTAATAATATAGGATATTTGTAATTTTGTATAATTGTTCTGCTCTGTTTTGCATTCAGTCATTTTTAATCCAACACGCTGTGATTAGTGATTTCAAAAGAAAATGCAGTGAATACATTTGTCTTTTTTTTCCTCTCTGCTCAGTCGTAGAGCAGAGGACCAAGTGGTTTAACGTCTTTAAGCTACTTAGAGAGAGGATTTATAATTACTCCTTGGCAGAAGCAGAACTTTATACATGAATCGTCGCAGACTGAACTTCAGGGTTTATTTCAGGACTGTCAAACTTTGCTCGGCTATTATTTCAGGTTTGTATTCAGTAATTTTGATTAGGGGAAGACAACATTTAAATAAGGTTCTTAAAAGATTTTGACTCTGCTACAAGCCGTTTCCGTTTGCTACTGATGAAACTGACAAAAGCAAGAATTATAAATCACCATACTGGCAGGCACAATCTCATTACCTGTTAACTTGATAATAATCATTAAGGAGATTCATCAGCACGTGATGAAGCATCTGTGCGTCAAACAATTAAACAATAAACGGTTTCACCAAGGAAAATCTTCCAGAAGCTCCAAACAAACAGCTGCGACTGATCCTGGCTGGTTCTCTGAGGAGTTTTAGTTGTTTTTTTTTTTTCTTCCTGGAGCTGAATGCTGTTGTAAACCAACACGACTTTAAAGAAGTTTGAGTTGTCCCAGCACTAAAAAGTCCAAGGTCATTTAATCTGAACAAGAACAAGGGTGTTTCTGGGGGATTTGCTCGATGACTGAAGCTTGTTGAGATGAACGAGTGTCCTTGGCTAAACTTGAGTTTTTCTTGTCTTGGAATGATCAATTTAAAACACTGGCTGGATTTAAAGTCTGTAGAGACACTTGAGATTTAAAATGGGTTTGTGTTGCTGTTGTTATGTGGATCGTTAAAATATTCTGATTTCAGATCGTTTTAATCTGTATTTCATGAGTTTTTGGTGCAATCCAAAACAGTTTCTCAGTTTTAAGTTGCAAATTAAAACAACTTGTTGCTGTGTTGAACAAGACAATTCCTTATCTAACCTTCCTTTCTGCCAAAAATAAACTAAGTTAAACATTACATGAGGCTGGAGCAGTGGGTGGGCATCACAGGGTCAGCCCTTAAATGGTTTAGGTCCTACTTCTCTGACCTTTTGTGTCAATATCAAAGATTTCAGTTCAGCATCGGCGGCAGCGCTTCAGTGGGGGGTACAGCAGAGGTCCATCCTCGGTCCCCTTCTCTTTTCTTTATACCTGCTGCCACTAGGTGCTATTTTCCGCAAGCACAACATACCCTTTCATTTCTATGCCAATGACTGTCAAATTTACTTCCCCCTGAGGCACAGAGGCTCACGCTCTATTCAACCTCTTCTTGACTGCCTGGTTGACATCCGGGACTGGATGGCTTTAAACTTCTTAAGTTTCAATGAGAAGAAGTCTGAAGTCATTTTGTTCCAACCCAGTGGCACATTCATGAACCACTGCATCGACCTTTTCTCTCTATACCCGCTAGAGAAACAAAGAGTCACTTATCTAGGAGTGATAATGGATCCTTCCTTGAAACTTAACAGTCACGTAAACATGATTGTTAAATCCTGTTTTTTTTTTTGTTTGTTTTTTTTCAGCTGAGGCAGCTGTCTAAGCTGAAGCCCATACAGTACTGTCCAAAAAGAACCTTGAGACAGTGATCCATGCCTTCATAAAATCCAGGCTCAATTACTGCAATGTGCTTCTGTTTGGAATCAGTCAGTCCTCCATTGCACGTCTACAACTGGTCCAAAATGGTGCAGCCCGATTTTTAACTGGTACAGGCCATAAAGAGCACATCACACCAGTTTTGGCCTCCCTGCATTGGCTACCCATTCACCTTCACATCAGTTTAAAATACTCATATACGTTTTTAAATCACTGAGCAGTCCTGCCCCATCTTATCTCACTGATCTTCTGCAGCCATGTCCCACTGCACTCTCTGAGGTCAGCAGACCAGATGCTTCTTTCAGTTCCAGAAACTCGTCGTAAGCTCAGAGGTGACAGGGCTTTCTCTGTTGCAGGTCCAAGACTATGGAATGAGTTGCCACTGAGTGTCAGGCAGGCTTCCACACTCACAGTCTTTAAGTCTTGTTTGAAAACCCATTTCTATTCTCTTGCCTTTAACATGGTGTGATTTGGTTTGGTCCTCTCTATATTCTACAGCGTTGGCCATTTTAGTTATTTTATGCTGCTATTAGTATCTTTATGTTTATTTTATGTTTTCCTGTCTGCTGTGCTTGACCGTTTCTATTGTACAGCACTTTTGTTGGCCTTGTTGCTGTTTTAAGAGCTCTGTAAATAAATTGGTATGATATGGTAATATTACATTAAATATGCAAATGTCAAACTCACCTTCATCGTCTGCTCACAGTCTCAGGAAAACATAACTGTTTCATGACCTTATAAAGTTGTAACAGAGTCTATGCTTCCATTTAAGTAGATCCTTATAGTAAATATAATGAATTACTCACTGATATGAGGCGCTGGGAGAATTCGAGCAGCTCGCACTGGCCCATGACGCACCGAGAACAGCTCCTGGGCTTCTCCTACCAACTGAGAAAAAAGGCTACAGTCAAATATAATGTAAAATGTTTTTATCATAGAAGTACTATGCACTGAACAATACAGACAGCCATTCAAATAAATGGTATATTAACTATGAAGTTACCCATTAGGAATTCCAAAGTTGTTGTCCAACTGAACTACTGTCATTGTTGTCTAAAAGAAGAGCACTATAACACTTAGACTCAAGGATTTTTTTTCTTCTTCTTGGTAGATTTACAGAGGTAGCATGTTGACCTGTAATATAATCAATTAGTTAACGTTCCAATCTAATATCAAGGCAAACATTTATGAAGTGCAATCTGACTATTATAACCTCATTTAACTTTTCACGTCTTAGTCGGAAAAGGATTGTAAAAAAAAATTGCTCTCTTCAGGTCGAGGGTGAGGGTCTGCCTCAAGTAGAAAAGTTCAAGTATCTCTGGGTTTTGTTCATGAGGTTGTGAAGAATGGAACATGAGATTGACAGATGGATTGGTGCAGCATCTGCAGTATTGTGGACTCTGTGCCGGTCCATTGTAGTGAAGAGGAGCTGAGCTGAAAGGCAAAGCTCTCTGTTTACCGGTTGGTCATCATTCCTACCCTCATCTATGGTCATGAACTCTAAGTAGTGGCTGAAAGAATGAGATAGTGGATACAAGAGGTTGAAATAAGTTTCCTCTGCAGGGTAGCTGGACTCTCCCTTAGAGATAGGATGAGAAGTTCAGTAATCAGGAGAGACTTGGAGTAGAACCGCTGCTCCTCCACATCCAGAGGAGCCAGTTGAGGTGGTTCATCATTTGGTAAGGATGATGCCTGGGTGTCTCCCTAGGGAGGATCCTCTGGCATGTCCAACTGGGAGAAGACCCCGGGGGAAGACCCAGGACACACTGGAAAGGTTATGTCTCTCTGTTGCCTGGGAACTTGGAATCCTCCCAGAAGAGCTGGAAGAGGTGGTTGTGGAAAGAGATGTCTGGACCATCCTGCTCAAGATGCTGCCATGACACCTGACTTCTGAATAATAAGAAGATGATGGATGGAGGGGGGGGGGGGGGGCC
>JARVGS010001968.1:32659545-32677032 GCA_031762315.1 Hypsolebias antenori | reverse complement strand
TGTGTGTGTGTATCACTTCTGCAAGTTTCATTTGTACAGCAGTTCCTCGTTTATCATGGGAGATCCATACCGTGAATCAATAAATGAAAAACTGCAAGGTAGGGGTAGAAGTACAAATAGTAAGTAGTTGTAAACAATGTTTATAAACTAAATGCTCTAAAAGAGCACATGGTGTCATGACTTCAGCTCTCTGCTGCTCTCAGCCGCCTACAAGCGTTCTTGGCCACGCCCACTTCTCAGCTGTCATGAGCTGTTTGGGCCTCAAGTCTTATCTCGGACCCCAGGCCCACCTCCGGCTCACGAGGCTCCAAGCTCGGACTCCCTCAGAAGTAATAACTCACTCTATCACAATAAATCAAGGAAACGTGAATTCAGTTTACCAGCTGTATTAAATCAATGCAGGAAAAGGTTACAGTTTACAGCGCTGGTCTCTTCGATACAATTTGATGCCAGATCAAGGACTGGAAGGGGTGGCTGACATGTTGGGCCTAGGCTCTGTCTTCTTCCAGGAGTGCAGCCGATCATGTGACTAAAATGGGCGGACTAAGTGTGATCTCACTGGATCTTGTGTGAGCTGATGTGTCAGGAAAAATAACTGGATGTAGAAATGGGATGTAGAAAAGCCTCTGCGTGGTGTGGCGAGCCAATAAAGAAATGACAAATAAATAAAAATCTATTCCTTGACCGATCTTGAATCCCTGGAAGACTCTTTTTTAGATTTGCTGGCCTTGTTTAAACTGGTCAGAACCTTCCGTCTCTGAGCAGATCAAAAACCCAGGGTCACATTCTGGATCAGGGGTCTGCGACCTTTACAATTAAGATAGTCGTTTTTACACCTTTGTTCACTACACTAAACATGTCCAGAGCTGCAACAACCTGCTGCAGCTGTGGTTATCAACTGACGGCCCATGGGCCACTTTAGGTTTGCCGGAGGAGACTTTTGTGGCCACTAGGGGTGACATTATAAAGCAAAAAATACATAATGATTCTTAACATTTAATAAAGAAAAAGACCAGATTCTTGTAAAATGGGGGGTGATTAATTTTTTTTTTTTTTTTTTTTTTTTTTTTTAAGTTCTATAAACTGCAGACAGTTCTTAAAAAGATAAAGGCTATCAAGTTAAAGTATGTTTTACTCCTTGTACTCGCTCCAGTTTTCACATACAGTATTTGCAAAAAGAAATGACAGGAAAAAGTTTGGAACTAATCCTTTTTTGTTGTTTGTACAACCAATAAAGTTCATTTTTGTGTCAGTTTTGGTCAAAGTTTGAAAGAGCCACTGCAGAGGGACCAAAGAACCGCATGTGGCTCCAGAGTCACAGGTTGCAGACCCCTGGGCTGGATAAAAATGTGCCTATCACAGCTCTACATGGAGATCAGCTGATCAGCTGCAGCAGGAAGCTTATCCTGCAGTAAGGGCTGCACAACGGTGCAGCAGGTGCTAAATAATTTAAAATAATTAATTTCAAATAAAACTTACTGCTGATCAAACAGCCTATTGTGTGTCATGTCCAATCTTATTTTGAAAAACGACGAATAGAGCGAGTCCACGATAAATGAACTGCGAGGGACCACTGTCTTTATCCAGTTTAAGCAGCAGGTGTCACTGTTAGAGCCTCAAACCAAACATTTCTGAATAAAAACCATCATATTAGTTTTGACTAATGGCACTTCACTGTTACTTCCTTGTTAGATTTATAAACATATTATCTTATGGTCTTAATACTTAAACTTTGCTTGTAGTTATACAGTATATACTTATATATTTGACTTTCTGTCTCTATGAAAGACAGGTGAGAAGTGATAATAGGTAACTACTTGTGTCCGTGTATTTGTTCGTGTCATGATCTGTAGCTCTGTTCGTTATTAGTTTTAATCTCAGAGGTTCACATACTTTTACCACTCACAAATATGTAATATTGGATCATTTACCTCAGTAAATAAATGACCAAGTATCAAATTTCTGTCTCATTTGTTGAACTTGGTTTTCTTTATCTACATTTAGGACTTGTGTTAAAATATGATGATGATTTAGGTCACATTTATGCAGAAACTTAAAACATTCTAAATGTTCAAACACTTTCCAGCACCACAGTAGCATAATTACACACATGTTAGTTATGACATTAAAAACAAGTGGGTTTCTTTTTGTCAGCGCCATAAACACATGAGCTTCAACAGTTGCAGCTGCTGCTGTTATTAGAGAATAAAGAAAAATTAAAGCGTTCAGTCATCGCAGCGGCTTGAGAACAATTCTGTTTGAGACGAGCTCTGCGTGAAGGTAATAAAAAATAATTTGGAATTTGACGTAATCGGCCTCACATTTCTCCAAAATGCTACATCATTATGTCCTGAGTGTTTCTGCAGACAGCAGCAGCATTCTTACGAAATAAATGGTATCTAATTATTTTTAGTAATTTGAAAAAAAAAAAAAAAAAAAAAAAAAAAAAAAAAAACAACAACAACAAACAGTTATACATTTAAAGGCCAAGCATTGTATGGAGGAGTAGAACATGTTTATCTCATGAGATATGTTCGTGCTTCTAGTAGAAGAACTGAAGTTCAGAGTACACGTGACGATGACTTTCAGCTATTGGCACACCAAATTTTAGATCATGAGGTATTTTACTAACAGGAAAACAAGCAAACACATTTTAGCTGCAACATTTTACAGTGAAACTAAATCTGACACCATTTGTTTAACTGAACTGTAAAAAAAAAAAAAAAAGCTCAAAGTGGCTGATGGCAACATATTCATATGGACAATAAAAATCCACATTTTTGAACAAGACGTTGGGGCTTGTTTCCCAGTCAAACTTTGTGTTTAGTAACTTCCAGAATGTCACTGTTGGATGAAATTCTCAAATATTTGGGTAGTTTTTCACCAGTCCTCGTATTTTTCTTGCATCTTCGACAAATTCAACTTTGTTTTTTTCAAACTGTTCAATTTCTTCACTAAATTTTTCGTATATCTTACACCTGACTTCTCTCCTGAACGTCTGGTGGTACCAAGCCTCCACCGGTGCAGAGATGATGTCCTCTCGTTTCACACCAGGACGTGGCGATCACCGGGCTTTTGTCTTATCCGAGTCTGTTCCTGTTGGGTCATTCTGGTCTGTTTCACCGTGTTCCTCAGCGGTGAACCTCAGTCACCGGCCTGAGCTGTTTCCATGGAAACCATGAAAGATGGGAGCGTGGGGGAAGAAATGAAACAGGGCTTCTTCTTCTCTTGTTCTTTTGTGGTTGCAGATTACTTTTATCCTGCCAGAGAGAAACTGAGGACAGAACAATCGCTTGAACGCGTAAATAATCGTTTGTGCTTCCTCTGATCTGCAATGTAAGAAAAACACACACGGTGCAGGATTTGAACCTTAAACACGGCTGCATTTAAATGTTTGAGCCTCGGGCAGAGTTTTCCCATACACATTTATATCTTCTTGATCCATGTTCTCCTACAGTGCCTGCACATCGCTTTCATGTGGCAGCAGTCAGGAGAAGGAAGGTGGCGTATAAACAGCATTTAGCTCCGAGGCCAATCAGAACCAATGCATGGAAATTGTAAATGCTTCATCCCATACAGTTCACAAAGGAAAAGAAGGATAACTTTTTTTTTATGTCTTTGTTTGTTTTAAAGCAACATGTCTTATGAACCACTGGACAGATTTTAGTCAAAACTGTTAAAAAGCAATCAATGGATGTACGTCGATGATGTGTGAATGCTTATTAAGCATTCACACTATTATGATCCTGTTTATATTTATTATTCCGGGTTCTTTAAATTATTCTGTACATTTGTCAGCAACATTCTCGTCCCACAGTTTTCAAGCTATTTCAACAAATCAGAACGTTCAGCTCTTTCAGGACAATCCGGCTATGACTGTTGGTATTGGTGCAGCTTTAGCTTTTTGAAATATTTAGCCTTTTCTGCCATTTTACATCCTTCAGATCTATAGATGTGTTTACAACCTTTTACTGCTCCTTTCACATTTTGTTCTGCTTCAGCTTCTTTCAGCTTCCTTGTGCAAATCTGAACATTTTCCCAGCTACTTTCAGCTGTTTTTTTCAGCTGTTTTGTGCTCCTTTCAGATTTTTTTCTGCTAACTACAACATTTTGGTGTTTTTTCTAACTTCTTTCTACTATTTTTCAACTTGTTATACTCCTTTCAGCTTATTTTAGCTAGTTTCAACCGTTTCAGCTATTTCAGCTACCATTTAGCTGTTTTAAGCGAATTTAAACTTTTTCAGCTAATTCCACATTTTTTGCACTCATTTCATATTTTTTCAGCCTAAATCAGCAAATTTATGCTCTTCCAATGCCTTCTGGTAATTTAGGCTTATTTATGCATTTTTTTTAGCTACTATTCACCTGCTAATTTCAGCTTTTTTCAGATAATTTCTATTTTTGTGTGTTCATTTTTTCTCCTTTAAGTCTAATTGGGCACAATTGTGCTGTCTCCACTTTCTTCTGGTAATTTAAGCTTATTCCTGCCTTTTCAACTACCTTTCAGCCTTTTTAAGCTAATTTACTATTTTTGGTGCTCATTTAAACCAAATTCAGTAAATATGTGTTCTTTCTGCTTTCTTCTGCCAACTTAGGCTTGTTCTTCCATTTCAGCAGCATTTCAGCTGTTTTTCAGCAAGTTCTTGTGGAATAAGCATTCACACTACATTTTCACAGGAAATTCAATTTCTCTAGTTAACATTTAGTTAGACTTGTTCAAGATGGTCGTCACAGCAAATTGACATTAGCGATCGTAAAAATGGCTGTCCTCAGTCAAACGTGCCGATACTGAGCTAAACTTTGGCGTTGTTGTGGCAGAAGGTCACTCCCAACACTCAGTACATCTCACAATTACAGAGTGTTTTTTTTTTATTTGGATTTTTAATAGTTTGATAGCTTTTTGTATTTTATTTTGTTATTGTTTTTTATAGGTTCCACTCACTTTCCCAATTCACCTTTCCTCCATTAGTTTAAGCCTCTCAGCTCCTGCTCCGCCCACTCCCACCTGTTCTCAGTTGTCATTTTCTTCAGGTGTTTCTACTCAACTCTTCAGCTCCTGTCCACAAAGACCCTCAGTTTTCATTCCTTCTTCGGTCAGAGCATTGCGTGTGCTTGTGCCATGTCTGGTCTCCATGGTCTCCTTGAGTTGTCCTTGTAAGTTCTGCTTCCACGTCAGTGTCTCATGTTTTTAATATATCTTGACTCAAGCTTCTTGTGTTTGTTCTGAATTCCTGGGTCCAGCCTCTAAATCCATTAGATTGTGGAAAATGACATTTAAAAAAAAAAGTTTGATCATGATGGCTCTCGTTAGGGAATTTTGCTCAATGTTTTTGGATGTTTTTAAGTTCTATGTTGATAATGTTCGCCCATCAACCATGTGTTTGAGTTAGCAGAGAGAAGTGGACCAGGAGCAGATTTGATACTGCATGCACATGGATGTGCAAGGACACCAGTCTGTGAGCTGGGAGAGCTGATAAGCATATAAAACAAACCTCGCACACTGCCCGTGGCAGATTCTTGTGACTGGACTCCATGCACTTAATCTGTTGTGCAAATGTGTCCTTTCAAGTAAAACCAGTTAGAACTTTTCTCCTGCCATCGAGTGTGGTTCTTTTGAAAAAGTAAGATGAATAGAGGATATTTTTATCCAACACTAACTCTGGGCTCATTGTTTGATGGTTTTCATTAAAAACTCTGCCATGAAAGACAGCAGGAAATTTATATTGCTTCAATCAATGCTAGACCTTCATTTTAACACTGGATTAGACTTCATTTATGCTTTTTTAAAATGTTAACCATTACAATAAACTGTTCTTTCTGCTTTTGACAAATTGTGTAACAGTAACTGCTGATTTTTTTTCTGACAAACATCATCCTTTTTAGACAACTTTTCATTGCTTAGAAGGATAAAAATCTACATAAATGTATAAAATGTGTATATCGGTACTCTCCTGAGTGTTAAAACATGACGGTGAAATAATCTTGATGTTGTTGGCATTAAAAATGAGAACGCTCAGAGTTGTTGAGATCAGCAGCATAACTCGTTTCATTATGAGCAGCAAAAAAATAAAAGTGTGAAAGTGCAGCTATGGACTCAGACATTTCAGCTGCTTCAAGACCGATTACATCAGGAATGGTTTCTATTAAAAAAACACCTACTAAGCAAAAGTCACAATTTCTCATTATCATGATGAAAGCTTGGTGCTGCTGCTCTCAGAGAGGTTTCTGTAGTTTTCTGTTTCTTTAGTCTGAGCTTTCTATAAGTGACGAAGAACTGTGAAGGTTATTTTATTAAGGGAAAATCCTCAGGACAATAGCTGATCTTCAACTGCTTGTGTCATAAATAAAGGGTCTCTGAGACAAAGGACAAAATCAGCTGGAAAGGTGTTTAGCACCAGTTGCTACAAGGGTTGGAATGAGGGTTCAGTTAAAAAAAAAAAAAATCTCAAAGAATATTTGGTCCGACAAGAGCATTAAAAGGAAAACCCGAATAAATCACATTTTATGCAAAAATGCAGAACATTGAGTGTTGAATAATTTGGATGAAATATGCTGAAAAGGCTGAAAATGAGTTGTTAAAGCTGAACATAGCAAAACACTTGATAGTGGAAAGAAAGTAGCAAAAGTTTAGCTAAAAGCTTAATTGTTTGCCATTGTGGCTGCATCACTGGTGACCAGGAAGCTGAATACACAGGTGTGATGGACAGAACCACCTACAACTCAGTGTTGGAAAAACTAAAGAGCTGCAGGTGGACTACAGGAAGAAGATCAGCCCCCTCAACACTATCAACATCAAGGGTATTACGGTGGACTCTGTGGACTGCTACTAGTACCTGGGGGTCCACATAGACAATAAACTGGACTGGACAGCTAACACCAACGCCCTCTACAAGAAAGGACAGAGTCGCCTTTTTCTACTGAGGAGACTCAGGTCATTTAACGTCTGCAGGACCATGCAGCAGATATTTTACCACTCGGTGGTCTCCAGCATCATCGTTTACGCTGGGGCAGCAGGGTGAAGAAAGCTGATGCCAACAGACTCGAGAAGCTCATGAAGAGAGCTGCAGTTCTGAGAGTGAACCTGCAGTCTCTGACAGAGGTGTCTGAGCAGAGGATGCTGAAGAAACGGCTCCAGATCCTGGACAACACGTCACACCCACTGCATGACACCCTGGTTTCTTCCTGCAGCACCTTCAGTCGCAGACTGACCACCGAGGTGCTCCACAGAACAACACAGGAAGTCCTTCCTCCCTGAGGCAATCAAACTTTTCAACTCCTCCCCCTTTCTGCACATGGGACAATAAAATTAACCCTGCACCACAATAAACACTGTTTTCACATTAAAACATTTCACACCTGACCTGTTTGGAACTTAATTGCTGGGTATTTTTAATATTCTCTATTTTTTAATATTCTCTATTTATTATTATTATTATTATTATTATTAATTTATTTACATTTTTAATACAGTATATTGAGTTTTTAGTTCACTGTGTGCTTGGCTTTGTAGCTTTGTTTTTATGCTTTCTTTTATCTAGTTTTTAACTGATGTTCAGCACTTTGTTTCAGCTGTGGCTGTGTTCAAGCGCTTTGATGATAACGATGATGATAATGATAAAGTTCTTTATCTTATTGAAACATTAGCCAGAAAAGAAAAGTGCACAAACAAAAACAATATAAATGCTAAAAGCAGCACAAGGCTAACTATAAACTAATAGTAGCTAAAGCTTAAAGCAAAAGACTAGCTAAAATCTAAAATAATCTAAAGGTAGATTAAAGATTAAATGTAACAAAATGCTAGCTAAAACTGCAAATTAACATATTGTTTGCTAAAAGAAGCAAAAACTACAGTTAAAAAATACTAAATGCTTGTTGAAAATTAAAAGTATAACACCCTAGCTAAATGGAGTAGCATAACATCAGCTAAAAATAAAAAGCAACAAAGTCAGCTACTACTAAACTTAGCAAAAGGCTACCTAAATTTTAAACATGTTGAAATGTTAGCTAAAATATAAATGTTGCAAACTGCTAGCCAAAACTTAAGATTAGCTAAATGCTAGTTGCTAGTAGCAAAACACTGGCTAAAAGCTAAACATATCTAAAGAATAGCTAAAAGCAAAATGTAAAATCATGTCAGTTAAAAGTTTAAAGATGCAGGTTGTCAAAAGTTAAAAGTAGCATATACAAACTAAAATGGAACTAGCATGTTAAACCAGATTGGCAGAATGTTTCTGAAGGAAGTGAAGGGTCTTAATTTATTTCTAGCAGAAAACTATTACTAAATAAAGTTGCACATTTTTGAAAAGCATAAAAAATACTACAAATATCAAAAGTTAAAGCACCATTTAACACAAAGCATGCAGATGTAGTTAGATCGAAAACTATGTGGCCTACGTCAAAATAAATAAATAAATAAATACAGGAGAATGGTGTGAAGGCTGAATAAAAATTCACATTATTGTGTTTAGACAGGACGGAGGAGAAAGTGTCAGAGGAGCAGCAGCACGCCAGCCACTTGGTCACATAGATCCTCGTGTTTCTTACCTCAAGGAGTTTAACGAGATAATTTGATGCTAAATGCTGCTTTAAACCTCTAATTTACAGTTCAAAGAGTCAAATCATCTATCGTCATACCACAAACCTTAAATCGTCCATAACCTGTGGGTGATTAGGAAGCAGCCCTCTGATCTTTCATACAGTCATTATTGAAATAAAGCTGTGTGTGATTTTTTTCTTTGTTAGCCACTAAATGATATAAAACTCATCTAAATTCATAAAACGTCTAAAGCCTAATTTTCTCCTCTCCCTCTGTTTTATTATTACTTCAGAAATAGCTTTCCCCAACATCCTTTGTCTAATTTTATGAACCTGTGTGACTCTCTCGTTCAGCCGTACACCTGGCTCACTTTAAATTTTAATCTCTCCTCTCGGCAGCGTTCATTATGTGTGTAATTGTCCTGTTTCTTTATTGGCTGACTTTGCCTGCAGCTCAGAGAGCGGAACAGAGCTGCAGGCCGGTCAGGGATAGAAATTCGGAGAACGGTCAAACTGAGGCTTCGGGAAACTCGCTCTTCGCTGGTCCTCAGATGTAATGAGCCATAACACGCTCAGATGTTGAAGTGCGTTTTTCCTGCTGCCTCTCAGAATACACAACTCTTTATTCATGTGAGGCAAAAGATTCACACAAAGGAAAAATGGCAACATAAAAGGTAAAAAGTTCATTTTCCAGACTTGGTTGTTAAAAAAAAAAAAAAAAATCCTTCAACTTTTTGATTTTTGATTTTTATTTTTAAATCCTCAATTTTCAGGTAGTTTTTAAACCAGCCTTACCACTCAGTGAGTAAAAACAAATTTAAAACTGTACTTAGCATTTATTTACATCATTTGAGCTATTTGAAATCAACATCTAAATCTAACACATGAATGAAACATAAAATCATTACGGCACAGACAGTTAGTGGAGAACAGAAACAAACATGGTGGCAGGCAAAAAGTCAAATTATGTCAAAATAAAAGCACTGGGAGTTTAACAAATTAACAAATATTTGACAGGGTGATGAATTATGTTAAAACTAAAATCACTGATGGTATAAGGTATTCTTTATCTAAATGCAATGGACCCTAACATCGGTAACATGATGGTATTGTACAAATATACAGTTTGTTACGTCGCTGCTGCGAACTGACTCAAACATAAAAAAATAAAATAAAATCAGATTTAAGGAAAACTTAAATGTATCAAATTGAGTGAATCATGAGAGCTACAAGGACCCAAGATGTAGACTAAATGAATAAATTAAATAAATAAATATTGCTGGGGCAAGGAACCAGGTAGTAAACAGAATGCACTCACAAGAATGGACCCCAAGTACTTGAAGTCCTGCATCTTTGTGACCTCTGATCCTTGTAGCCTCACTGTTCCACTGGCCTCCCTCTCATTCACACACGTACTCTGTCTTGATATGGCTGACTTTCATCCCTCTTCTTTCAAGTGCATACCTCCACCTCTCCAAGTTATCTACCTGTGTCCTGTTCTCACCACAGATCACAATGTCATCTGCAAACATCATAGTCCACGGGGATTCCTTCCTGACCTCATTTGTTAGATGTTCCATCACCAACAATTACCACGTGATTGAATATGTATTTTACATTAGATGACAAAACTTTATTCATCAAGGATTCCCCTTTATGGTATATGTTAAGGTCAACATATTCCTTTAGTCTTCAAGAATTTATTCACAAAAAGAAAAGGACGTCAACACTTTGTTATATCCACACTCCTGCATGGCTAATTGTTCCCAAATGCAAGGTAAGGCTGGTACATTTTGCAGTTTTTTTCCGAAATTACCAACTAATAAGAAACCTTCCACTGCAGTTTGAGCCATCGGCCGCCCATCTTAAGGTAGTAACTGCTAATTGGCAACACCTGCACATACACCAGGCAGAGATATTGATTCCTTATTCCCACACTTCAAACATCCTGAGTGACTTGAAGAAGTTAGTGAAGGACCAACAAATTACGGGGCACCATACTGCTGCAGGCAGGTAATTTACTGGGATTGTTTACATGGGCGCGCTTACTGCTGCGCTTGCACTACAGAGAAAACTCCCAGGATCGTAACACGTGGACAGGTGACAAGTGTTTGGTGGGGAAGAGAGTGCTTAGACGGAAAGTACAGCAGCGGCGGATGTAATTAAATCTCTGGTTTTAAAAAGCAAAGATTAAGTGTGTGTTTAATAGATCAATAATGATGGACAGATAAGACAAAGACGATTAATCAAAGTGTTTGGAAAGCAGAGCTCTTAGGCAAGCAATTAATATGTCAGGGAAACCTCGCAGGAACAAAAAGTCTGTTAAAATAAATGTAAGAACGGCTTTGAGGGCTATTACTTAGGATTATCGTCAACATTGATTTTTGTCTATATCTGTGAGCGAGTGTAATGTTAATATCCCTATTGATTCTGAGCTTTTTAGCAGCTTTTGATGGACACCACTCAAACGCGGCATCTCATGAAACTCCCAGTTTGAGATTTCATTACAATGTCCAGACCGATCTTTATTTCCCTTGAAGGAGGGTTGTGAATATCGATCGGCTGCAGATAAGAAGCACAAGTTCAGCACTTGTTTTGATGAAATGTGTCTCAAATTTTATATTGGAATAATAGCGCATCAAAAACAAGCCGGGACTCGGAGCCCCCCGAGTTAATATGGCTGCAGGCCAGAACAAGCTGCAGCAGAGTTTGTTTGACTTTGCTTTGAATTGCTTTGCATAAAACTTGAATCTATTAAAAAAAAAATAATAATAATAAAAGCACAGATTGAGGCAAAAGTATCAGTGAAGCACATAAAAGAAGGTAGACTGTAAAAACTAATACATTATTTTGTCATACATTTAAAACAAGGCTCTTAAACCTCATGATGCCAGCACAGGAGAAAGGCTTCCTGCCTGTTTCCATTCTGATTATAGTTATTTACTGTGGCTCTATAGGCCGGACTCCTGGGAGTGGCCAGCTCAATCTCATGTAGCCTGCTTTGTTTCTGGCTCTACTGAACCTGGACTCTCTGAGGATATCTGTGGGCTTTTCCTGCTTGAGATGGTCTCTGTGTTCAGTTTCATTGCACTTACTGACACACTTCTAGACACTAACTGGAAGAAGTTGGAAAGAATCTAACAGCTATGCTAGCTGAAGCCATTGCTTTGAAGCTTTTCTCAAACTCCCAGCACTATTGACTGCAACATGGCGGCATGGAATAAAGAATAGCAATGAATAATTGTGTGAATGTTTATGAAGCATTTACACTATTATCATCCATTTTCCTTCTGTACAATTTTTGGCATCTTTCTCGTTCCACAATCTTTGTGCTATTTCAACAAGTTCAAATCATTCAGGACAATCCTGCTATGACTTTTGGTATTGGTGCAACTTTAGCTTTTTGAAATATTTAGCCTTTTCTGCCATTTTTTTCCTCATAGAATATGAACTGAGCTCATTCTACATCCTTCATATATTTAGATCTGTTTACAAACTTTTACTGCTCCTTTCATATTTGGTTCTGTTTCAGCTTCTTTCAGCTTCCTTGTGCAAATGTAAACTTTTTTACAGCTACCATATTTTCCGCCCTATAAGTTGCAGTTTTTTGAATAATTTCCATGCCCTGCGACTTATAGGCCAAAGCAACATACCGGTATTTATGGATTTTCCCATATTTATAAACCAATTTTTGGCTGAGATATGACCGTTTCCATTCATTCTGACTGAAAAAAAAAAAAGAGCAGTACCACTTTTAGCAACTTGATGGTAGCAGAGTAGTAATAGTTGTATGGCATGCAGTTGTATCATGTAATAGGTAAATGTGGCTATAATGACAAATTCAAAAAAGTTCAAGACAAAAATAACTGGACTTTATTATACTTTATACTTTGTTTGATTTCTAGAACCTTTTTTAATTTAACGTGTCCTGGATGACTGAGAAGCTTCACCAGCTATTAATGATACAATTCACTTGCCACAATCTCCCCACCTTCGTTCTGCTCGTTGCTTGGACTGACCGTAAAAACAGCTGCACCGCCCCAACAGAATGCAGCTAATTTGACCATTAAAGTGCATTTATTAAGCAAACATTAAACTGAGACACACCTTTGCTATAATTTTGAGAAAACAAATAATTGTTTTTCGGTGTTTATCTTGTTGAATTTTAAAGAAATACAGCAGCTCATGCATTTGCGTGTACATGCTTCGCAGCACCTCAGCAGCAAAACCATTTCTGAAATGCAGCTGATTTGACGTTAGACTGAGACGCACCTTTGCTATAATTTCGAGCAAACAAATAATTGTTTTTAAGTGTTAATCTTGTTAAATTCTTGTTAAAATCCTCCCATACACACTTGCGTGGCCGCCATTTGACAGCCCGTTGATTTTTGGCACAACACCAGGTTCAGCCCACATTTCCAGGTTATCAACGGTGACGCATAAGAACTGCGACATGTCAGCGGTGACGCATAACAGATGCGACGTGTACAGTGAAACGACATATTTTATAGATTGTTCCATCAGACAAATATGGATTGATGCGACTTATAGGGCGGAGCAACGTGTACAGCATAAAATACGGTACTTTGAATTAACGTCAGTCGTTTATCCAGCTGTTTTTTGCTCCTTTTAGATTCTTTCTGCTAATTTCAACTTGCTATGCTCCTTTCAGCTTATTATGCAAGTTTCAGCTTTTCCGCTATTTCAGTTACCCTGTACTATTTAGCTGTTTTATGCTAATTTTAGCTTTTTTGGCTAATTCCACAAATTTTGCACTAATTTCAACCTTTTCAGCCTAATTCACTAAAAATGTGCTCTCTTCACTTCCTTCTGGTAATTTAAGCTTCTTTTTGATGCTTTAGCTACTTTTCAGCTATTTTGTGTGTGTGTATGTGTGTGTGTGATAATTTCAGCTTTTTTTCATATAATTTTCACTTTTTGTGCTCATGTTCATTTTGCTTTCTTCTGCTAGTTTAAGCTTATTCTAACTTTTCAGCCAACTTTTTAGCATTTTGTAGCTAATTTCAGCTGTTTTAAGATAAATTCAAGCTTTTCGTGGTAATTTCTGCTACTTTCAACCTAATTAACTTCTTTGTGCTAATTTCAGCTTATGCTCCTGTCAACTTTTTTCGACTAGCTTAAACTTTTTCTGCTCTTTCACCCACTATTTAACCCTTTTGATGCTAATTTTAGCTTTTTCAGCTAATTCCACATTTTTTTAGCTCATTTCAGCTCTTTCAACTTACTTTTCAGCTAATTTTCCATTTTAGCTAAATTCCTATTTTTTGTGCACATTTCTGTTTATTTAAACCTAATTCAGCAAATATGTGGGGTTTTTTTCTGCTTTCTTCTGCTAATTTAGGCTTGTTCTTCCATTTCAGCTACATTTCAGCATGTTTTTTGTTGTTGTTGCTAATTTCAGCTATTTTAGCAAGTTCTTCTGTAATAAGCATTCACACTGAATTTTCTCAGGAAATGCAATTTCTCTAGGTACTTCAGCTTTCAGTTTAATTATTTTAGCAAAACGGACAAAGAGTTAAAGCATCTTTACCTGGAGTGCATGCAGCTGCAGTTTTGCTCAGCAGAATGTGCAACTTCTCATCAGGCAAATCATGAAGGATCCTCACAAGGATATACAAGTCTGCTTTAGGCAACTCATCTTTAAAAAAGTCTCCTGTTAAAAAAAAAAAAAAGAAAGAAAAATATTCCATATAACGATCACAGAGTGACGGATTAATAAGACAGATTAAAGATTAATCATCAGAGCAGTTAAATAAAAACTGACCAGTTTTAAAAGACACCCTGCTGTCTGTGCTTTGTGGATGGAAATATTCCCTCATGTCCACAACAGCAGGCAGATCAAACACAGTCACTGACAGTTCTGGATGGGCTTTAATAAACTCATAGGCCATGACACCCGTGCATCCTGGAAGAGCAAAACGACCATGTAAAAACCAGTGATTGACAAAAACAAGTGTGATCGTTATTATTCTTACCTCCGAGGTCACAGGCTGTTTTGTAGCTGGAGAGGTCAAAGGCCGTTGCTATGGCCTTAGCTGCAACTTTAGCAGAGCTGTGCATGGCCTTCATGAACTTCAGCTTGTTATCTTGACTGTTACTGACAGTGTCCTTCAAAACAGAGACACAACATCAGGTAATCTCTTCTCTGGAGTGTATAAATCTCGTGCTCAACTAAAAGATGATCACCTGACATTCATCCTTAGATTCCTTGACTTTGTCACGCTGACTCGCTCCCTCCTTCACAGCACGCTCAAGGTGTGAGAAAAGAGGCCACAGTGTGTCGTCGCAGTGCTGAATGTATCCGTGCAGAGACAGAGGAGCATCTGAGCGCAAAAACACTGTGGCCACATCTGTGTTCTCATACACAGGCTTTGAACACGCTGGGGGGTGGGGACAACAGGAGACAATATTTTAAATTTAAATATGAAACATGTTTATGAACAGAGCAGAGAGTTGACTAACTTCTCTTTTTGGTCTTCAACAGTCCCAGAGGCACGCAGGCCTCCAGGAGGCACTCTGCTCCTTTCACAGAAACGTTGATGTCCTGGGCCACCTGCTCTGCGTCTAGCCCTGGTTTACTGTGCAGCAGGTCAAACACACACAGCTTGGACGCTGTAAAGAGGGCCTGCAACATTTTAGAAGGGCAGAAAGATTTAGTCATTATGGAGCGCCATTATGTATGTAAAGAAACTGCCTGCTGTGTTTTAAACAAACATGAGAATGTAAAAATTTACCTCCTTGTTTTACTACTTTTATGAAAATGACCAATGCCACACATCAGAGAGGTTTAACTGAACATCGTTACAACGATAATGGATAAAATATTGATTTTTAGGAACAAAAAAATACAATTTGAAAAGATTTACCTGACAGATATGCTATTGAGCAACAATTAACAGCTTATATTTTAAAGATCAAATCAAATTGTTCTCACTTTTCTTTTATTCCAACACCACTTTAGAGAAGACCTCTTAGGGTTACTAATGATCACATTCAAGTAGCTTGAACATATGTGAGAATTTATCAAATTTCTATGGAGTTTTGGATTACAAAAGCAAAATTTTCATTCCAGTAGAAAACAGATACAGATACTTTTCAATAAAAGTAAAAAATAAAATAAAAATAACTTCATAGTTTCCAGTTATTAACTACAATGTAGTATAGAAAAAAATTATATTGCAAAAAAAAAAGAAGTCATAAAATTGCAAGAATAACGTTGTAATATTACAAGAATAAAGCCATACATTAAGAGAATTAAATTGTAAAATTATGAGAATAAGCTCGCAATATGTCCTGTGTCAGCTTGCACCTGCTGTGGACAGCCTCCAGTCACTGTGTTTATGAAGTTTTCCACGATCACGTTTGTGTCACCACCGTTTGTGAAAGATGCCTCCATCCACATTATGTGATGAATAAATCTGTCAGTGCAGCCATTAATTGCAATATCATACGGCTTCAGTTTATCATAAGGATCCATTTGCTGGTGAAGATTCTCAGTCATCCAGGACATGATAATATCAAAAAAGGTTCAATACAGAAACAACTGGACTTTATTTTTAGCAAGAAAATGTTTTGCTCATCATCCGACGAGGAGATTGATTGATTGAATTGAGAAAGCTCGTCGGATGATGAGTGAAACGTTTTCTTGCTAAAAATAAAGTCCAGTTGTTTCTGTATTGAACCTTTTTTGATTCTATGGTCATGAGGTTCAGATCATGACTGAAACAACAAGATCCTGGATACAAGCGGCTGAAATGGGTTTCGTTTGCAGTGTGGCTGGGCTTAGCCTCAGAGACAGGGTAAGGAGCTACAAAGTACATCATCTGGGGCGAGCTCAGAGTAGAGCCACAGCCTCTCCACATCAAAATGAGTCACTTGGGGTGGTTTGAACATGCCACCAGAAACAGACATGGCCAGTGACCCTACCTCACCAGCTGCCTGGCATCCACAGCGCCCAAACCTGACAGACCTCCCCACAGGTGGTGGGTCCACGTGAAGGTGACTTTATTTCTTCAGGCTTTGCCCATCTGAACCCAAGGAGCCAATGCACAACCAATATGAGCTCACCAGTGAGCTCCCCCGAGGGCTGGTTCTGGAGGGGGTGTCCTGGTTTCTCTCTCTGAGTTTTCTTGATGCATGTGTTGATTCTCCATCAAGGTTTTGAAAACCTTGATGGAGAATCAAGAGACAACTTCAAAACCTTGAAGATATTCCTTTAAGTCATGATCAGTTAGTTACCAGCAGCTGTATTTTGGGGTTTGGTTTGGTTTGTCTCAGGCTACGTCAACGCTTAAGGTCCTAAAGCTCAATTCAGATTTTTTGCTCATATTTGATTTTTTTGTACAATATCATTATAATGTGACCTCCATCAGACTCCAGTGTGAATGTTTACAGTTCTGTGGTGACCCGCATGAGCAGAACAAAACGTGATGTCACATGCAGCACGGAAGTGCATACAGAGGATACACATGTTAGCAGTTGTGGCTGAAGTTGTTTAACCCAAACAAATAAATAAATAACAATAAATAAGGGTGTGTTGGTCAAGAAGTTAGAGAGGATGGACCTGTGATCGGAAAGTCGCAGTTTCAACTCCCGGTACCGTCAACATCCAAATGTGGTTGGAAAAGGTGAAACACCCACACCTGCCTCCACCCACATTTGCGCCACTCTGGGCCCTTCAGCAAGGTCCTTAACCCCCACCATCTGCTCCCTAAACAGGTCTCTCTTGAAAATGAGTTCTTGTGACTCAATGAGACTACCAGTATAAATAAAGTGTAAATGAAAAAAAAAAAAAATATATATATATATAGGTAGTCCCCGAGTTACGAACGAGTTCCATTTCTACGCACCGTTCGTAACCCGATTTTGCCGTAAGTCGGAGCTCAACCCACGTGGCGGCCGTAACTCCGCATTTTTGCCGTAAGTCGCGAA